>VZRS01015216.1:333746-437128 GCA_013398055.1 Ifrita kowaldi
TGTGGAGCTGCTGGAGGGAGAGCTCAGTGCAGCATCCTCCTCTTGATGTCCTGGAATCAGCTGTGGAGTGCAGCCTCCAAGAGCAGCGACTGCTGCTTTTGAGGGTGGCCTCGGTTGGGGTGAGAGGATGAAACGTGGTGGCAGGGATGCAGAGGAGGCCGGACAAGGTGAGGCTGCAGCCTGCCTTACCTCCCTGAATGAAACAATCGCCCCAGGGAGGAGTTGAGTCTGATGTGAGCAGGTGGACATGGAGAAAATGCTGCTTTGGAGTAACACATTAGCCCATGTGGGGTTTTTCCCCTTTCAGTTCAGCTTATATTGCTGGGTGTTCCCGTTCAGACGTGCGAGCAATGGTTGCTGCCATGTACTTGCATCACTCTGCAATTTTGGGATGTATTGCACCTTGTGTTGCAGTAACTACTTGGTGGCACCTCCTCGTGTGTGCAGGAACCTTACTTTGAGGAGTCTGTACAATCCCCAGGGTAAGGCATCTGTGAATTCAAGGGGACAACAGACACTGGGAAAACAAGGGGAAAAATAAAAAAGAAAAACAGTCCTGTTTAGTTTTGAGTAGACAAACAGTCTTGTTATGTATGCAGGGAAATGATTAACAAGTTGCTTGATTTCAATCAGTTTTCTCAAAGAGGGAAGATATATTCACAGATGTAAAAAAAAAGTGCTTCTTGATTTCCAAAGTTCAGCAACAGCTTTAACATATATAGCATAGCCCCCATATATATGCTGACAAGCTGAAAGTATTTGTTCTCCATTTGAACATCTGGGGATTATTAGTGTCTTAATTCATTGGTTTCTATTATTAATTACGGCAGCAGGCTGAATAATTATGATGCATTGCTGCAGACAGAGCACAGTATTTTTTTTCAAAGTGCACTAGGACATCTTGCCATCATCTCAAACATAAAAAGCCCTAGATTATTTTTAAAAAGGAAAGTGGATTTCGTCTTATTCCAGGGAACTGATTTGCATAGGGACATTTAAAATTAATAAATTACTGTGTTCAGCAAGCCTATTTTGTGCCTGAGAAAAGAAGTGAATGTAATTTATTTCACCATGTTCCATCTCGTTTTTTCCCCTTGGTGAAGCAGCTAATATGGGAAGGGTATTTTTTGTGCAGTTTATGTAGAAAAACTAGCTTCAAGTTTGTACTTGGAGTGGCTGCAGGAGGAATTTAGGCTCAGGCTGCAGCATAGTGGTGCCAGACGTTTTCAGCTGACATTTGGTGTCTCATTTTCCACTTGCTCTCAGGGAGAGTGGGCTGGTGAGCTCCCTCTTGAGCAGCAGCAAGCACTTCCTTCGGAATTCTCACTCAACGCCCACCCAAACAGTGATTTTCAGGCAAGTTGCTTGCACACATTTTCTTTGTTGTAAAGAGGCGCTCTGTGATTGTAAGAGCAAGGTTTCAGGGGAAGGAACATGCGGGGTGAAGGTGCCCCCCAGGCTGCCCTGAGCAGCTGGCAGCAGGGCGGGTTTGCCAAGGACGCTGTGCCTTGGAGCTGGGCAGCGAAGACCCGGGAGAAATCTCCTTTCTCTCATCAGAGCTGGGTCTGAACTGGGATTTATCATGGCAGTTCTTCATTACAAGTGATTAGAAAGCCTGCCTAAGGACTTCATCCCTGAGTTGCTGTGGGACCTCACTTCCTGTTGGATGCTACTGAAGAGGTGGGGGAAGTACCAGCAAACCTGCTAAAGCAATTCTGCACTTTTGGAGAGAGCAGCACCATTACTATCCTCCTCCTGGAGCCTTGAACCACTCCTGCAGGTGTTCCTGGCCTGAGAAGGTCCTGTTTTACATCAAAAGAGCAGCAGTTGCTGACTCTGTGAAGACTGAAGATGAGTAACATAAACTATCCCTAGGCTTATCCACAGGGTTCCGATTCCCACGTGTAGTCAATCAGCTGAAACTCTTTCCCAAAATTCAGGGCATCCCTGCCTTTGCTCCACAGGTGGATACTCTCTGGATGTTTGTTTTGATTTCAAGCAAGAATTGCACACTAAGTGTCTTTCACACAGAGCAGAAGAGCTTTCTTAAGGCAGTTCCCAGTGCTATGCTCTGCAGCAACTCTTTGGGAGAGCCAGCAGGAAGCTGAAAGGAGTGAGGGGGATATGCTTCCAAAAGGGGTTGAGAAGGTTAAAGACGTACATCCGACCAAGAAGCCTTTTTTCCCTTCATATGTCCTCTGATAATGTGATGTGTGAGGAGTCACTACTTCAATATCAGCGAGAGCTTCCGTCTGCAAATTTGACTGACCTCAGCAATATTAAAAGATTAAATTATTATGTAAGTCAATTCTCCTTAACCACTTTTTCCAATGAGATAGGTGTCAAAATAGCTTCTGCTGCGCATCATTCATTGTCTCATCCTTTATTTGATGAAATATATGTGTATATATGGATTTTCAGGACTTCCCTTGGTCTGGGGATGACTGTACACTAGGTGTTAACACTGTAGACGAGCCAGTATTTTCTCATATGGGCATAGCCTAATAGTTGTTATTTCCAAAGCTCTCACATTACCTGCTGTGCATCAGCCAAAATGCTAACATCAGAATTTACGGGCTGTGGCTCTCTACTTTGCTTGCTTGAAATCACCTAGAAAGTCTCACCGATTCACACACGAAGAATGACAAAATTATCAGCCCTGCAGAACTAATTGTTAAGTGCCTGGCAGTCAATTCTTGGATACAAGAATCCTATTTTTGCCTAGATTTGTATTTTAATTTCTCTAAAGTGGATTGTAGGACCTTATGTCTGGAAAGAATTTTCTGGGCACTCCAGACAGTACTTCATATAATCCTCATCAAGGGCACTAATGGATTTATTCCTTTGTCAGCGGCACTACTGCACATGTTTGGTTGTGGAACAGAAGCTCCACGTTAGCTCAGATGGGAGCTGGGGACCAGTGAGGGCTGCCCAGAGAAGAGTCTGGCTGCTTTGTTTTCATCCCTTGCAGAGTCACATCCTGCAACCAGGCAGACTGTTCCAGATTTTGAATTTCAGCTTCCACTGATATAGTTACCTGAGGATCTGAAGGGTGTAACTTCCAAAGACGGAAAGCCATGTAGCCAAACCAGAAATTAAATTCAGAATGATACAAAATATATTTGAAATAATTCTTCTGCTCCTTCTTAATGAAAGACAGGAACAGGCACAGATATTAATTTAGACAAGATGGCTTTAAATAATTGATTTAACATTTCAGAAGATGATCCATCAAAAAAAGCAAGATCGCTGCGTGGGTGGTCAGTCACACTGGATATCTTTCTAGAATCCAGTTTATCCCAGAGAAATAGCTCATTGTCTCAGCATCTCCCTGCCATCCACAGAGAGGTTGGAGAGCAAGGGTTCAGCTGGGAGACTTTTCCAGTAAGAGAGATGATAAACTGTTTCAGGCTACACAAAGTAGCATCTGGCCTCCCCGCGCTTACCAGTAATGTGTTTTGACTAGTGTGTCTTATTTGATAGGCGATCATGTCATGTGCTGGCACTAACAAGAGATGCGAACAATATGAAATGTCATGTTCGGCTAAAGACGCAAAAAACGCTGCAGAAATGCAAAAGATGTTGGCTTCATCAAAGTGACTCTTTCAATCAGAAAAGCGCTTCAAGAAAAAGGTTTCTGCATACAATTGATCTGGAGGGTGAGGGTGTATTTCTTCTTTGAAATAAAAAGGACAAGCATTTTGGAAACATGGCAGGGATTTCTTTTGTCCAGAGATAGGAGAGACTGACCCAGTCAGTCCAATTTTTACCTGTAGTCTTTGCAGCTGGCTCCTGCCTCAGATCCTGTCCATCACAAAAAGGTACAAGTCTGTCCTTCTAGTGCAAATAAAACTTTCCCACATCGTTGCCAGTAACAATGCAGCAAGTCTAGTGTGGGAAGAGCAACTACTGAATTTAACATTACTGAAACCTGAGTAACTTGGAATTTGGTCTGTGTCATTGCTTTATGCATACAGATCTGCTGTGCTTGGGAAAAAAGTGGGTTACTCTGTATTTAGCTTTGCTCTCTGCAGGTGTGAGGTGGGTGTGGTAGAGGGGCTCCTTAGTGTAGTGATACTGTAGTTTGATTAGTGCAAATTGCATCCAATACTGAATTTATTAATAATCCAAAGTTATAATAAGGGTGGAAGTCTTAATTTATTTAATTTCGGTTTAATTTTTGAAGATAGGTACAGTTCTTGTTTGCTTTATAACCTCAACATGGTTTTATTTATATCCTCTCTTTTTAGAATCAATTTGTAGTTCTTGTTTCATGGTGATGTAAACCCTGTGATGCGTTCATAAGTCTTGGTATCTCATCAACAGCTGGATTGCTGAACAGTGCTCAGGTCCTTCCAGAAATGGGAGCAGTCAGTTTTAACACAAAGAGACTTTAAAGCTTGCCTGGGTGTTTGGGTGTCTACATTGGCTCTGAAAAGATGGGTTTTGTAATGGGAAAAATAACCTGTTTTGAGGCAGGGAAATATTTTGTGCGTGTTCAAAATGTGCTGAGAGGGGGAACTCCTCAGTCTGAACGAAATGATGTTTTTATTGTGGTCTGTATTTTGAGTAACCAGAATGGCAGATCAAACTACATATGAGCTTTTCCCCCTCTCTGCCATTATATTAAATCCCTGACTCTTTCAGAGCAGTCATCAGTCAAAATGAGATACAGATGATTTGTGTCTAAGTTTTGTGGGCTCTTCTGAGCCAGGTGACAAGTGTTCCTGTATGAAGTGTTTACCCTATGAAGTGTTTATCCTGCGAATGCTAGCAAACCTTGGGCCATCTCATTTTAGATTCAGTAAAGCATTTTCCATCACAACATTATGCCTAGAGGTGTAATTACAAGTTCTGCATGATCCTAGATTTACTTTAAAGTGTGCTAGAGACCTTGTTAAAGAAAACATGGTTTCTACCCACATGATTGCCAGCCCTACAGCCTACACATGGTGAGAGCATCTGCACGTCCAGATATGTCCTGGTCCCCCTTTCAAGTCCTAGATTAGTCTGTCCTGAAAGTTACAATTCCCCCCCCATCTTGAAGTGTGCCTTTAAAAAAAAAAAAGAATGAATAAACCAAATGGTTTCGTAGTGTTTTAACCACACTGCTGGCTGCTCTGAGAGAGGAGGGATTCTTGCACTGAGTGGTGGTGCACAGGCATGGCAGAGATAGCTCAGTACCTAAGAAGGAACGATCAGAGATACACACACACACGGGTGTGTGCACACAGAGCAGTCTCCTGTTCCTCAGAGAGGAAGCAAACTTCCTCTGGTAAAGGAAGATTTGAAGGAAATGGCATTATGTTCTCCACAACAGAAAAAATGTGTATTAATAAGGATCCCATTTTTCTCGCTGCAGTTTCCTAGACAGAAATAGATTTGAATGTGAGCCATAGCAGAGGTCCAGCCCGCCCAGAACCCATCAGGCGCAGTGCATAGGTGGTCACTACATGGGTATGGAGTCCCACAAGTCCCGAGCACATCGGGATCTATGTGTGTGCCATGGGCAAGTCCATGGATAGCTGACACATAACACATGTTTATGCTGTCTGGGAAGATTTCCAGGGGCATAAAGGAACATGCATGGAGTCCTGTTGGGGCGATAACTCTGTGTGTATATTTCACGTGTTGCTAGCCAGTGTCTCACTTAGAGGGTGATCGGCAGCCAAAAATGTTTAGTGCCAGACCAAATGGACCTTGTGTTCCCACCTTTTTCCGGGAGCACAAATTCCTGGGCAAGCTGTCAAAGGAGGTTGCACCATACCTCTAACCTGCCTCCTGTCAGCACATCCTGTCTGTTCTGTCCCAGGGGCAGCTGTCAGCCCCCAGCCCAGGAACCCTCCCTGCCCCAATGCTCCTGTGCTGCATGGTCCCTGACAGCCTCCCCCAGGCTCCAGGTATCCCAGTGTAAGCAGGGAACAGGGAGAGGCACACGGGCTTGTGTTCAGCATATGGGCACTTGAAAAGATGCAGTAGGGGTCCACAGTGCAGAGGTCCTGAAAATCCTAAAATCCTGAAAGAGAAGCTAATCCTGCCAGCAGGGATGTAGAGGTTGCCTGTCATTCTCATTTGCTGGGAGCTGGTCCTTGCCTGTTTCCACACAAGGACGATATAACCAACTTTATTAATGCAAGTGGTTAGAGACTCTTACAACTCTCCTTGGACAGCAGCGACAGAAAAGAAATTCATTATGAAAATCTGACTCTTGGATCTGCTGCACACACTTTTCCCAGAGGTGGGATAATACCTAAGCATGCCTGCTGCCGGCATGGCTGGCTCAGAGGCAGAACACAAATTGCAATTGTTTTATAACACTGGGGGACTTCCTTTGGAAGATAGAAATGATTCAACTTATTTGTGTGCAAACTACATTTCCTCAGACATCCATCATGAGATTTCTTTCTTCTGTTTTTAATTAACCATGACTAGAAGATACTGTCACAGAAAAAGGAGTGTTACCATTTGAGATATCATAAGTATTGGTTAAATGGAAGAATTTGCCAAAATTACCAGGATTAATTAATACCTTGGTGGCCTACAAAATTCATGTGAGTTCATGGTGGTGACACTCGGTGTTTCAGCCTGTGAAGTTGAGCACATACCTGTTTCAAAACTAAATGAAACCTCCGTTTTCCTAGCTGCATGAAGGGATTTGCAGTCTCAGTGACTTTAACTGCTGCAGAAGTAGGCTCAGAAAGTGAAACCAGTTTAAAATGCTGGATGCTATGGGATGTGGAGGAGGCCACTGGGCTCTGGGCCACGGGTACACAGCACTGATGATAAACTTCAGCTCTGGACTCCTGCTCTACTTCAGCCATAAAATTATCTTTCTGCATATGTTCTGTTGAATGACCAAAAGTATTATAACGTATATTACATGCAAATGTCCAGAGTCTCTCTCCTAACCTTGTCTCAATATGAAGAGACAGTTCGTAAAGTGTAACAGAAATATTCAGGTATTTTGCATGTGCTATTCTGTCATAAGTTTTTGAACAGTCACATTTGGTGTCTCATTTGCTGCAACTTGACAGGAATTATAAAAGAATGAGATAAACCCTTGCAAATCTTCACATCAACCAACTTGTTTGAAGGAGCAAACCCTTACTCTCGCTTCCCAGGAAAGTCTTTCACGTCTTTTTCTGATTTTTCTTTCTTTCATCTGTTGAGTCCTTCCCATCATTTCACCTTATCCTACATGACCAGGTTAACGTTCCCTTCACCTGTGTTCACAGAGAATGCAAATAAACTGGAAGAAAGTGCAAGAGGGATCTACATCCCTTGTCCAGAGCATTACAACGGCTTCTGCATGCATGGCAAGTGTGAGCACTCCACAAACATGCTGGAACCGTCTTGCAGGTAACCCTTCTCCTACCAGCAAGGGAAGGCTGCACACAGGGAAATACTGACTTACAGAAAACATTTCGTCTAGATCAGCTGTGGGAAATAATGGCCACCATGGCCCTTTGTGCTACAAAATCCATCAGACTTAAATTATTCAACAAAGTCCCAGAAGTGTATTGAGTTATGAACAATGTTAATTGACTGTAAAGCCATCCAGTAAGCTCCAGTTATATTTAGATGTGTTTCTAAAAGCCCTTCACAAAGCGCTCAGACCATGCTAGGTGCCCTCCTCAGCCTGAGGGAGAGGATGTGTCCCTGCTGTGGCAGGAGTGATGCTCGTGGGGCAGCTGGCTGGGGCAGAGGTGGCTGCTTCAGCCGGGGGTGATTTTGGAGGAGGTTTGGGCAGGGAGGAGGAATCTAGTGAAAGCACTGTAGTGCTCCTGCAGTGAATGCCTCCCTGCACAGGTGCAGATACTACTTCTGAAGTCCACACAGTGGCCAGGTGGCTGGAAAAGGACTATTACACATGAAGCACCATTTCCTGGGACGCTGGAATGGGAGCACAAAGATAGAGAACAGACTTTCTCCCCAGGGCAGAACCTCAAGCCAGCTTCTCCTGGCTCACACAAACAGCCAGGGCACATTTTGCTCTTTGCAGCTGCTGCATTTTAGGTGCTCCATTCAGCTGGAAAATGTCCTTTCCTCAAGGTGCTGGCAGCTGTGGGAATGCTGGAGAAGAAAAAGGAGGAAGCTCAAGGCTTAACCCATCAGGGTTAGTGCTCCACTAGCACACCTGAGAGGAGCCCAAGCTGTCTGTCTCAGTCCCTGACAGTTGCTGCTGCCACTGACCTGGATTTTCACATCTTGCTTGGGCAATTAAGGGGAAACAGGGCGAGGGCTAAAACTGTAAGAGCACTGCTTGGCCCCAAAATTACAGAGCAGAGTGGAGATGTCAGGCTGGAGGATGGGAACTGGTGAGCAGTGCAGCAGGCAGCATCGGCGTGGATGGCTGCAGCATCAATAGAGGGGTTTTTTATAGCAACCAGATGAAATGTAAATGATGTATCCACTTTCAGGAACATCTAATCACATTTCATATGGAGCCTGGATGATTGCTTATCACCTCCTTAGGGGTAATCTGCATAAGGAACCACAACTCGATGGCTTTTCACCCTCCCCCACCTCCCCAAAGAAAGGGAGAAGTCTAAAGTATGTTGTGCAAGGAACTAAGTGGGTTCTCATCACAACGTGCAAGTAGTTCCACTTGAAGCCAGTTATGTCTCGGTCCCCTGGGCACCTCCTGGCACTCTCACAGTGTTGTTCACTCTCACAGACCTTGGTGACACTGAGGACCAGAAGTCTTCCCTCTGAGAGGTTGAGCACTCACTGGTACTCTCTCTGTGGGAGTCCATTCTGAAAAAAACCAAAAAAACACATATTATACTTCAGCCACTAATTTTTTTTTTCCAGATTCAATTTTCCCAGCATTCCTTGAAAGCAGCAGGTATAATGAGAAAAAAATATGTTTTGTTTCAGATGCGATGCCGGCTATACTGGACAACACTGTGAAAAAAAGGACTACAGCGTTTTATATGTGGTTCCAGGTCCAGTACGATTTCAGTATGTCTTAATAGCAGCTGTGATTGGAACCATCCAGATTGCTATCATCTGTGTTGTAGTCCTGTGTATTACAAGGTCAGTATCTCTGGTACTTCACTATAGAAAGAGAAAAGACTTTTGTTTTTCCTGCAATGTGCGCTGATTATACCGATTTCTGCAGTGACACTACTGATAACAAATGCTATTTAATTCACCAACAAACACAAGATATCATCTGGTCCAGCCAGCCAGTGCTCCTTCATTATTATGACTGAATTTTTACTTCCATCTTAATCAAACTTAGGGAGCAACGGTGCCTACAGCAAGCGAAGTTCTCTGTTTTGTATTCAGATGCTTGGACAAATATTGTTCATATAAATAAGGGGAATATAAATGCAGCAGCTGGATCAACACTTAATAAAACTAATCATATCTCCATCTGGTTTCCTTAAGGGCCCATTCCCTTAGTCCTAATCAGGCAAAGCAGACAAACTTTTAAGCCTGTTTGCAACCCCGCTGATTAAATGATTTCATTAGGCTTGAGTGCATGTTCAAAGGCGCTGCACATGTTTTAGGGTCTTCCATGTATGATGTACTCGGGGTTTTTTTCTTCAGTGAGGAGCAGAGGGTTGTGTGAATGGAAAAGACAGCCCCAGGGGTAGTTCAGAATGAGAGGGGTAAATGCAATCCTTCCCCTCCATGTGTTGCTCTACTCCCCCACTTGACTCTGTTACTGTTTCTGGGAGAGCTTGGGGTGAGTTCTGAAATGAACTTACCCCATGTCAAACATCTACAGGCTTCTCTTAGAAATCACAAGGTTAAATTCAGTCAGCTAGCAGCACCAATAAATCACTCTTTTACAAATTCTTTAAAAAAAAAAAAAAGCCAGGTATCATACCTCCATATAAAATAAAATCTCTACTTTATTTCAGTCCCTTTGTTGCACTACTTGGCTAGAAGACAAGTGTAGAGCATTTGTTCCTGGAAAAGACAAAAAAAAAAAATTCATAAGTCCTAAAGGCACTAAACAAAACCTATTTTGGCCAGACTGAGTTCATCACCTGAATGGCAGCTACCCAATGAGGCAGGAGATTACAGGAGGTGGTATCCACAGAGGTAATTCAAACGACCAAAAATATAGCCTGTAGTGAGAGAAAGAAGGTGGTGAAGTAGCTGATAATGGAACAAATGTGTATTGTTTTGTCAAGCGACTCTAGTTTTGTCACCTTGATGCAGTGAGCAAAGTACTTTATTCTGAAGAATGAAGACAGGGAGCTCTGAGTGATCTGGTACTGTAATGCAAATTACCCATCACACTGTTTTCATACAGAGACAGTACCTTTTCCCCCACACTTTGTAACCAAGTCAATTTATGATCTTTTGACTTTTTTCTGTAATGCATGTAATTACTGCAGAGCATCCTCCATCCCAGCATAATGATTTGAGATACATTTGCAAAAGGGTGCTCTTAAGTGGCCTAAGAGAAATCCACATGACAAGAGAGCGTTGTGGCAGCATATGCATAAGCAATTGAGTTTTTGAAGTTGTCTGCTTTGGAGAAGCTGACTGTATTGGTTTGAACTCCACACCCTGAGTTCTTGAAAGTGCTGAAAACACCTTGCCAAGTTCCTGGGAGAAAGAAGGGAATCTTCACTCAGAGGCCACTGCGGCCAGATTCTTTGCTGCTCATTTCTGTGCAGCTTCACCCAATTAATTTATCAAGTGAGTTTGGTGCACTGTGGCCATTTGAGCTACACAGAACTACCACTGTAATCTTCCAGCTATCATTACTGTTGTTGCTCTTAAATTCTTACCTGTACAGTGGTGCAAATCTGTGGGGGTACCCTCCATTGCTTTTAGGGCCATTGTTGCACAGACACTTCAACCTGAATAACTGGGCTGCTGACAGCTGAGGTTTGTCCCTTCCTCTGCCTCCTGGGCACTTGGCCCTCCAGTGCTCTGTTGCCACCATTACCATTTCTGTAGCCACGCAAACAACACAGTTAGGGGATGGACTCAGCTGAAAATGAAACCAGCAGAAGTGATGATTGGGGTTTAACTGACTCAGTTCCTGGAAGAGGTCGGCTGCATGGCTACCCATCACTAGTGCCAGCAATGGGAATAAGCTTCTGGGGTGGAGGAGTAGGGAACCAGAGGCCAAGAGGTGAAACAGCAAGGCACAGTCTGCCCAAGGACTTCTAGCTTAGAGATAAGGCAAAAAAGGAAGCAGTGATAAAAGTGAAGGAGGATGGCAAATAATATAGATATGGCCTAGTGTCATAATGATTCTCAGCAGTTTTCTTTACAGCTTTGCATTTTTAGTGCTTCCCTAATGTTTAGTCACAGCAGCTTATTTATGTGAAGAAATAACTTGATTAAAAATGAATGCATAACGTGTTTTACCTGCTATGAATCACATTGTGAGTAACTCGAGCTTTTGAGCAAAGCTTCAGTGGAGGGAGGGAGGGAGGGCAGCCTGTGCTTCAGTACTTGGTTTACATGGATGTAACTGCTGTGCTCGTAAATGAATGCATCCCCCACACAGTGCACTACAAAGGGCTTTTGATTAAAGAGTTAAGGACCAAGGAAAACCTATCACTCAGTTTTAGCAGATGATTAAGTCTAAAAAGCTGGTTAAATGCCAGTGCCCCCCTTAAGAACCCCTGCTGCGCTTCAGACACAACCCACCTGTAAATGCAATTGCACTGCATGTAAGCAGCCGTGGTGTTGGTGCTGGGCCCTGGGGCCTTCCCAAGCTCCCAGCCACTGGTAATGTACAGTTGAAACATGGGCATTTTTGGTTCAAAGATGCTTTTTCACCATCTTAATTGGAGTAGTCTCTACATTTGAATTTATTTCTCTCCACCTTGAAGTAAGTGACTGCGTAGATACTGTCAGTGTCGGCTTGGGGAAAGTGCCTGTGAGATGTTCATCTCCTTGCTTCCAGCTGGAGCAGTTGGTATCCACCATGCACAGCTGCATCCCCTGGGATTGCTGACCGTCCTGGTCATCCCCCAGCCACCTGGCTCCTCCATGTTTCATAGAAAATCAGTCTGCTTGTGCCCACTGTGTTCCCTAATCCTGCTTCGCGTGGCGGAGCACTGGGGCAAAGCAGGGCTGTAACTCCTGCTGCCGGAGGCTCGGGAGGAGCCCTGGAAGCTGGGGCTGCACCGTGTGGCCCCGGCCGTGGGTGTTGGTGGGGCTGTCTCAGCTCGTGGAGGTGTCACTGGCGTGTCCTGCAGAGCGCAGGAGGCCCCGCTGTGCATCCCTGGGCGGGCGGGCAGGAGAGGCCGCGCGGGGACAGCGGGCAGGGAGCTCTCGGTGCCCGGGACACGCAGGCGGTGAATCAGCCCTGTGTTTGCTAACAACGGCTCCCTGACTCACTCCCAAAGTTTGAGCGCCTTTTCAGGGAGCTCGCAGGGAACAATGAGTTTGTCATGAGATCGCAGACCAGCTAAAGTCTGCCTTAGTTCCGTAATGAAAGCTCTGCCGTGACCCCCGAGAGCGCAGGAGACGCAGGCTGGTTTTTCCTGGAGTAATGATAGCAGCCTACTTCACTGCTTCCCAGGAAGGAACGAGGCAAAATATAGCCCGCAGCCATACAGCTTCTCATGAGGGGGTGGTCCTGGTGGCTTAAAAGTGAGGCAAGTCAGGACAGTCTGACCCATATTTTGTTAGACACTTATATAATTGTATTCCAGCATTTTTTTTAATGCTTCCTAAGTTCTTATGCTCTTGATTAGCCTTTCAGTTGACATCACAAAACTATAACATCACTCCCATTCAGTGGCGGGGGGGGGGGGGGGAATGACCTTTTTTATTTTAAGGGGTCAATAAAAATCTATTTCACTCTGTTGTGCTCTTAGTTATTTGACACAGAGCTTCAGGCAAGTGCTTTAAGCTCCCACTGCACTGAGAAGGTGCATAACCTGTAGGGTTTCACATGGTGCTGCTGAAAGCCCTCCTGTAGCAGAAGAACAAGCCAGCCCCATACAAAGGGAATGTTTTTCCATATCAGCGTGGTCTGGAGTATTGTGGGGCCTCTTCTCATGGCACTCCAAGAGGGTGTTTCAGTCTCTGTTGTGCAGCTGCCCACAGTTTCTACCATAACCACCCTTGGCTTTCAGCTGCTTACAACTTCCTGTGGCCTCCACCTGGGATTAAACTTGTCTGTGCTTTCTGCCTGAGGGTGCCCTGCCATGGAAGGGAACCAGAAACACGCCATTAGCTTTCCATTAGGGGGAAACACAGCATCCCCACAGCCGGTGCTGCTGCAGGTGAAAGGTTGAAATGTTCCCTCGCTGAGGAGCACCAGAGGTCCTGAGGCACAAGGGGTTTGCCTCTGCAGCTGCCCAGAGGAATATCAGGTTTGGGGCTTTCCAGCACAGTTGCTCTCCACACCAAGCCAAGCAGCCGTGGCACGGTGCAGGCACCTGTAAGTAAAGCAGCTCATGGGCTGAGCATGGAGCATTTCCGTGGAGACTAAGAGGGACTGCAGACACTTAGGGCCTTGGAAAGGCAGCCCCTGCAGCCACTTTGTAAACACTTCACTGACCAGGTGAGCATGAGACCATCCTGGGTCTTCCACCTGCGCCTCGCTCAAAATAAACCCATTTTTTAAAGCTGAGCAACGTGGTGCAGTTGGGACCCTTGTGATGCAGCAAGAGTGGCCAGTGTTCAGGAATCTGAAAGTCTCCTCTGCCATAATTTTGTTCGCAGTATGTTTTTTGGGGAGTTGTGGTCGCTTTTTTTGTGGTGCTATTGCCATTAGCCAGCACATTTCATTTCATTGAGGAATTGAGGAAGCACACCGAGGGCTGGAGGATGCCCCTCTCGCCCTCGCGTCCCTGCTGCCCCTGCCACCTCTTGAGCAGATGTGTTGCTAAGAGCCGTGTATTCTCACAACTCTCTTTTCCAGGAAATGTCCCAGGAGCAACAGAATCCACAGACAGAAGCAAAACACAGGGCACTACAGTTCAGACAACACAACAAGAGCATCGACAAGGTTAATTTAAAGAGCGCATGTTTCCACAATGGCAAAACTAACTGCAGAGAGCTTGGACTACAAAATACAGTATTATAGACAAAAAGATTAAGACAAGATCTACACATGTTGCCTTGCATTTGTGGTAATCTACACCAATGAGAACATGTACTACAGCTATATTTGATTATGTATGGATATATTTGAAATAGTATACATTGTCTTGATGTTTTTCTGTAATGTAAATAAACTATTTATATCACACAATATAGTTTTTTCTTTTTCATGTATTTGTTATATATAATAAATACTCAGTGATGAGAAAAAAATTGCCTTTCTTAAATTTGCTGTATCTCATAGCTGTGTATAGTCTTGGGATATTGTATATGGACACTAACAAATCTCTTTTTTTTTCTTTTTCCAGTTCTAGTGGCAATTTTGAGTCTACTGAACTCAGTAGTAGGGTTTTGAGTTGGTCCAAGATCAGCGACAATTATGGATGTGGGAAAGGTGAAGAATAATTTAACCTACATTGAGGAGGGATAAAATATTTCAGATCCGGAGTCAACTACATTTCATCAGCCTTCTTCTCCCATACCATCTATCTTTACTCTCCCATAGCTTAGGAAGTCTTTGCCTTCTAAATTAAATCCTAACCGAAGGGGAAATGGAAATTCTCGGTAACCGCAGTGAGAGTGTCGGGGGTAATGTTTCCATTTGGGATGGAATTAGGTGTCTGTCAAGGTGAACCCTACGAGAACACTTTGCAGAATCTCCAACTCTGGTCACTGGAGTGAGTGAAAATTGCTTCTCACTCTTGATTGAAAATTACTAGGTTAAAAAAGTTAATAACATAATAACAGCTGAAATGCCAGTCCCATTTGTACCTCGTGAACATGCTGATATAATTTATTTTTTCAAAGAGAAGGTGAAAACCACTCAGAAAATACCTTATGAATAACTTTATGGGTGACCCTACTCCATTAAATGTAATGAACCCAAATGTTGGCTATACCTCAGGAAAATAAGGGCATGTGTTTTGTCACATCCACATGATGGACAAGATGCAAAGTTATTTCCGTGATAGCTGAAACTCTCCAAAACACATCCTTTCGAGAAGGTAATTCTGCTCTAGCTTGTGCTATGAATTTTGAAGACGGCAGAGTGAGACTGAAGGGCAGAGTGGGGTAACGTCACTGCTGCTGGATCACATCCACTCCACTAATTGAGTGCCCGAGCTCTAGTCCCACTGAGTAGCAAATCTGAGCTAAAGAGCCCTTGCAGCAGCAGTCCCTGTGCTGCTCCTCTCCAAAGAGACTTTGCCCAGGCAGAACATACCCAAGACAAGAGTTAGGAGTATTTTTCACTGTCATCACCATGTCAGAGTCAGACCTGGGCTTACCTGGGATGATGTCTCATGAGTGTGTTTCCATTTCCTGCTTCAGCATCCGTCTGGTCACTCACAACAGTCACCACCAACCCCACCAGTGACAGCCCACCCAGTCTGGCCTTCAGACACGGGTGCAGCGATACTTCTACTCTAACACGACTTTTGGTCTTCCCCTCCCTACCCCAGCCTGCTTTAAAGTGAATCCATTGCATGATGTTCACACGGTCTCAGTTTTTGTCTTGTTCTGGGTTTCTTGGCTTTTTAAAGGTAATAAAAGGTGATTGGCAAGAGATGCTTCCAGACACCTGGTCTGTGCTGATTGATGGGAGCGGGAGCGTGGTGCTTGCACAGGCAGAGGGGCAGATGATTGCACAGGGCAGCTCTCTGGCACTGGGGTGCTGGCCTTGCAGGGACCTCCTGTTCCCCGGAGCCGTAGGCTGGGCCGAGGCAGAAGGAGAGGGGGCTGTCCAGCCACCCCCTGCTCCTCAGCCCTCGCCCTAGCTCTCCAATCTTGGAGCCTTGTTTTCAGATGGGAAGAGTGATGGTGTGGGGCAGGAGTGCACAGCAGAGGCTGCGAGCAGGTGTGGTCCTGGCTGGCTGCACCACAGGGATGTTTCCATGCTCAAACCCACTGCAAAATACTCCTCTCTGTCCCAGTCCTCGCTGGATTTGTGTCCCACGCTGAGGCTCAGCAGTGGTGGTCTGACAGGGAGTGCAGCCCAGGCACAGCAGCACTGCACTGTACAGGTTTGGTGGCACAAGATGCCCTCCAGGGAGACTTTGCAAGCTCTGGTAATTCATGCCCCAGTGGCATTACAATGTCCCCCCTCAGACCCCTTCACTGCTACACCTAGCACAGCAACAGCAGCGAGCTGCTCTGAGGAGCACTTCAGCAGCAGGTTGAGGATCAGGCTGAAGGAGGCAAACACAGCCTTACCCTGCAGACACCCTCCCGTGCTTTGTGCTTCCTGAGTGAAGTGCTGGAGTCTAACAAGTGTCAAAACCGCATATTTTGAGCCGATTCCAAATGTCAGTCCCCCCACTGGGACTATCAGGTCTGGATTGTTTACTTCGGTCACTTATATTAGATACACAAACCAAACGTTAGCACATACACATCCATGTATCTAGAGCAATAAACCTAATTTTAAAAGGCAAGGTTTGGCCTGGACAAAAATAGCACAGGAGTGAAAATAGGAGTCCGACACACTGTCTGTCTCCAGACTTCCCAACATTATGAGCCTGGCTTTTACCGAGCAGTGGCACATTTAATCCCCAAACAGCCTGCGTTTGCCAGGTGTCATTAGCTGCATCCCCAGCTGCAGGGCCTGTCACAAAGCCTCACACCTCCCCAACAAGGCCAGTGTTTAAATACCTGCTGCAGATAGGAGGGCAGAGAGGGGAAAGGGATTTTGGTTTTAACACACAGGGGCCAGGTCCCTCCCTTTTAGGTGCTTAAAATTTAACCTTCAACATGCTGGCATGGGCACACACTCTGACAGTAACAGTGTGTTCGGGTTGTACGTACAGAAACGGAGATTTCTACCAAAGACAGTTGCAGAAATTGTACAAAATGCAGCGGCAAAATTGGAGATGTGGATTTGGGGTTGCTTTTTCCTTTCCTGAAGGGTCTGGAAAGTGTGTGTTTGTTAGATCCCTATGCTGGCCAGAACTCGAGACGTGGCAATCTCTGTGCAGTTTGACAGAAGATGCAGGGAGGTGGGCTGGGCACACAAGGATCCGGCCAGGCAAAGCCACGGCTGTGGGGATTGTTCCATGCACCAAAGCAGAGCCCAGCTCCTCCACCTGGAGTCACACAGAGGGGTGAAAATGTGTTGCTGTTTGTCTTCTTCTCAGTGCACGCTTGCAGCAGCATGAGCAAGGTCCCTGGTGATGCCCATGGAGATTGACTCAGTCCTTGGGGAGGGCAGTAATTCATCTATTTTGGCTGGGTTTTTGTCATGGCACTACAGCAACTGTAAATAATCTCAACCACCAGCGCTCATCTACTTTAAAAACCACACTAAATGACCAAATGTACAAAAACCACTGAAAAGACCAGTAATACCACTCTCAATGTTATTGCTTTGGGGCATTCCACACTCAATGTGATTGCTTTGGGGCAACACACATCACCCAGCCGCCTATAGTCACTTGCTGGCCTGGCTGTTGTTTTACCACAAGCCACATCAAAAGGTATAAAAGGTAAAAAGAGGTAAAAATAGGACTGTTGGCACACCCATTCCCTAAGGAACAGCCTGTAACATTTCTGGAGCAAGAAACCATGTCCTTATTTTGTATATGATGCATTTATCACAACAGCATCCTGACCCCAGTCCTCAAAATAAAGCCAGGCATGCTATTGGCAGAGCCCCTCACCCTCCCCAGCCTGGGATGGTCAGATGCTGTCCAACACCTTCGTGCCTTCGGATGCTGGGCTGGATCTGTCACCTGTAGCTACCACCCCGATGGATTGCAGTGGTGGGCGTTGTGGAGGGGTGTGTGACACACATCTCACCTTTCCCCACCCCAAATGCTGCATTACAGGACAGGCACAGCCCCACGCCTCACCATCATGATGCTTCTCCTTAAAATAAAGTCTGATCAGATGTTCATTATCGTTCCCTTTCATCCAAAGATAATAAGACATGATTTACAGAACATTATCATTACAAATATATTATAATTAATGAAGGGAGGCTGGACACCCTATTCTAACTGCTTGTCTTCCCCTGCACGCTGAGGAACAGGGATCACCTCAACAGCAAAGGCACTGGGGCAGTTCGTCCTCCATCACAGCATGGGCAGCTCTGGTCAGCTCATCTTTGCAGGAGTTCTCTGGGTGCTGGCTGTGGGGGACCCGTGCTGGTGGCAGGGATGCCCGGGTGTGTCCCGTGCACAGGTTAACCGAGCGGGCAGGTGGACGTGGGTGCCGTCTATCGCTGCCTCCTATTTTCCAGAAGCAGCCCTCAAAAAAAGCCTCATCTTCAAAGAGCTCTCTAAAGCTTCTTTGAAAACAAAATGATTAAAGGCTATCTTCCCTCTCATCCAACATCAGACACATCGCACGCCGCATCCTTGCTTTCACCCCTGATTATGCATGCAGCTTTCCCCAGCTCCCAGTTTTGCGTCGGCATGGAAGTTACAACCCCGAATTAAAAGCGAGGTTCATTACTGCACATCAAAGCTGGAGCTGTGCCTCGGCCAGGCTGGCCTTTTCTTTAATTTATGGGTGCATGGCCAGGCTGCAGCTCTGCTTGTAAGGCGTCTGCAGCCCCCACAGGTTTGTTTTAAGGCCAGCTGAGGGTGTCTAGTGCTGCTGGTGGGGCTTTTCCAGATTAATCAACAACCTCAACTGAACTTGAAGGGAGATGGAGAAACACTGCCCCATTAGACATTAAGTTTTTAGAGTCATTTAAAATTATTATTAATAATAATGTCGATAATATTAATATTTTATCTGTATTTCTGGTCTTGATGGCCCACAGCCTCTTACACTGTGCTCTGTCTGACATGGAAGCCAAAAATCTAATTTTTTTTGGCCCCCCCCACACAGCACCTGGGATGCTGCACCCTGGCAGTGCCACAAGTGCAGCTTCTGCTGGCATCTGCAAGCAGGAGGGGCAGGGGGACAGGAGGGGCAGAAGGAACAGGCACAGCAGCTCCTACCCTGCCAGCCCTTGGGCTGATGCTTTGTCTTCAAATGCTTGTCATATTAGGTGAGCTTAATTTATTTTCGTTTCAGTTTAATTAACAGTTTTGTCACAGCAGGAGGGCTGTTAAAAACAGAGATGCGTGTAGAAAGGAAAAAAAAAAAAGGCAGGATTTTTGTCAACTTTTCCTTGTTTTGTTTTTTTTATTTGCCGTATTGAATGTGAGCCACAAGGCAGTAAAATATTCCGCAGTCTCACAGAGCAGCAGCCAAGCTGCAGAATAAAAAAGCATGTGAGGAATCTGCTCTATAATGCTAACGAGGTGGCACCCGCCGCCACCGCTTTGTCAATAAAATACGAGGCCCATTTTGCTCCGTTCAGGGAGCACGGACACCCAGGGAGGAGCCTTGGTGTCGGTCCCTCTGCCATTTGATGTTCCCTGGGCTGTGGGAGCCATGGGGCAGCGTGGGGCAGGTGTCACATCCCAGCAGTGCCCCAGCCCCACGGACACAGAGGTGACCGCGGCCACCGCCAGCCTCCGCCTCGCTCTGCAGTGCCTTCACCTCTCACCGCCCCAGCGTGAAGCCAAAGCGATGGCAAGGTGAAAGATGTTAAGAAAATGTAGTAACACCTCATAAGCTTGCCATGAGAGAAGCTTTAAAAGGGGCTTGGTTTACACGGGGTCACTCAGAAAAGAAGTGTAATTATTCGGGGTAAGATCCGGCCTCTAAATGCGACAGCCCATCAGCCCCGACGGCAGCGCTGGTTTTACGGCGGAGCTTTCAGCAGAGCAGGGATGAGCAGAGAGGTGAGGGAGAGCCGTGTAATGTGACCTGAATTAGCAGCTATAGATAGTGCTTCCTTGCGTGTTTTACATTTTCAAATAAAAAAGATCTTCTTGTTTAATGGTTAATAAAAATGATTAGTGCTCCCAGGGCATGGATCCTGACAGATGCAGACCGTGCTGGAGGGACCAGCTACAAGACACGAGAGAAGATGAAACCGATGATTTTATTTTTTTTTTCTTGTGGAGTACATCACCACCAGCATTTGCAAGTTAATTTGTAATATAATTATATGTTGCTTCTGTCACAGAAGCGCAGCACATGTGTTGGGCCAGCGGCCTGCCAGTGCCACAGCCCAGCCAGCCCTGCTGCAGTGAGGAGCAGCCAAGAGCTGAGGGGCTCTGTGTGTGTGTGTACACACAGATATGGACACACTGGGATCTATAAATACATATATGGACACATATATGCACCTATGTGTGTGCACACACATGTGTGCCCTATATACACACTCATATACACCTATGGATATAGCTGCATACTCATACAGGTAATAAATGGACACACACACCCCCACACACACAAATATCATTCTATATAGAAAAATAAAATTGTATTTGTGTGATGGATACTGTAGAGAAGAGCAAGCTGACTGCCCTGCAGCACATGCTGCATCAAAGCCACAAAGAATAGCAGGCCAGAGGAGCTGTGCCCTGCCCAGCTGTGCAGGGCTGTGCAGCTCCCAGCACTGCCACCTTCCTAACAAAACCAAAACCTGCCATGCCAGCCTCGTGCCAGCATTGCACCCTCACCCTCACTCTGAAAGCTGGGTTGACTTTTTTTTTTTTTTTTTAATTTATTTAGTATTATTATTATTATTTCTTTTCATGGCATGTGGAGGATTATGGTCAGTAATAGTTTTCTAAGAAATAAAGTCTATGAAAGTAATTGTTAGGAACAAGCTGCAATAGCAAATTGCTGAGTGGTTGCCATAGTGCAGGAGCACAATTTGAGATTTAATATCATTACTAATGATATTTACTTGGCCTGCAGGAGAGAGTGAGACTTGTTCTCTCTAAATGTCATTTGACTGCTAATATGTCAGTGTGCACACCCAGCCCGGCCGTGGGGAGGCACCTGCAGTGACCAGGGCCAGCACTGCCCGCAGATCTGTGCTGCTGTCCCCTGCCCAGGCTGTGCCAAGGAGCCCCCACGGGACAGGGATGGGCCACCCCAAAGAGCCACCCGCTCCTGTAGCAACAGTGCTGGGGCTCAGCTCCTCCCTGGGACACCCAAAACCAGCCCCAGCCTCCCGTTTACTGATCTTTTTTGGCTCATCAACACAGACTGCGAGCTCAGGCTTCCTCTCCTGTTGGGCTTCTCCATGGGGGGGTGGGGGAGACATATTGCCTTGCAGTAAAGTGAGCCATTTAGCTTATTAAACGCTGTTCAGAGTGCCCTGAGGTCTGTGCACATGTGGGACCATCAAGAGGGAATCGTTATTATTATTGTTCTTATTAGTCATAGTCATTTTCCCAGCGATAAGTCTCGTGTCCAGATGTCTTCCCATCCATTGCCTAAATTTTCTGATGCCAACACAAAACAGTTGTGAGGACAGACTAGTCCAAGTCCCGCTTCAAAGAGTGCAGGAGCAGAACATCCATGCAAAAAATAAATATATATGTTTTTAAATTAAAAGACAAATGAAAGAAAGGGTCATAGTTGGCTAAAAATGAATTGCGCAGTGCGTAAAAGAGAAAACAGATTAGAGAAGATAATGTTTTAGTTTAAGTGTTCCATCATTATTAATTCATTTGGTGCTCTTTATGATAATACCAATCATTTGGAATTCATTTGGTGTTTATGTGGATGTCATCTCGACTCCTGCAGAAATTCCAAAGTAATTCAGCATTAATGTGCTATTAAAAATTGTTACCAGCCACTACCTTCATTACTTCACCAGCACAGCCTAATCTTTCTTCTCTCATTCTCTAAATCCAAGTTCCAGTGTTTATTTTGCTTTTATCTTTATTAGGGTTTTAAAATGTAATGCTTCTATTTAAAAATCCTCCTTATGCTACATGAGTATTGTCTTTTTTTCTGACACCATCAAAATTATGCAAATAAAAGAGGGGGTTAACGGTGATTTTTCATTTTATTGCTGGCATGTGACTGAGAAACAACCAAAGAGGCTTCAGCTTATCATTTACAAGAGCGAATTTACCGAGCTGGTGCTTGTGTGTGCAGCAGATAACAGTGAACCAAGTCTGGATGAAAGAACACCTGTACCGTGTGGAGGCCTTTGGGTTTGGGCACTGCAGGTGCCTCAGGGGAAGGGATGCAGCTGCCACAGCCCTCCCAAAGGTGCAGAGTCCCCAGGGGGACCAAGCTGCCACTGACGACCCTTGGAGCATCCCTCTACTTCCAGCTGGGAACAGTGGGGTGGCAGCTGCAGAAATGGATGTTCTGGGTCCAAACCCCAGCAACAGAGGGGAAAAAAGGCTGCACTTTCATGTAACATTAACAAAACAGAACAAAATAAATAAAGGAGATTAAATGCAAAAACCCTTACATTAAAGGAATATTAATTAGCTTTTATAGTCAGGAGCTTGATGGTTAGAAAATGCCAGATTGCTGGGGAAAAAAAAAAAAAAGAAAATCCCAAGGCTAGAGTGAGCCCCCAGCTGTGCCTGTCTTGTTGTGCAGCTCCCTAATTATATGATCCATACTATTTTCCCCCTGGATATCTGCCTCTTTGGACCACACACATACAGTGGCACACTGGGGCAGAGTGAAGCCTGGGCTTGGCAGCTCTCAGCATCCACAAGTGGAGCGTTGACCTTGCAACCAAAGGACACTGTCTCGGTGCTGTTTCTTAGCAAACACTGCTCGTGAGAAACCACAGACTGCCACAGCCCCACGTGTGTGTGAGCAAAGGCACAGGGCAGGGATTCTCAGTGCTCTGTGGCCCAGAGAGAGTGGAGGGCACACCACACAGCTGGCCATCAGTCACTCTAAACACAGTTTTCATGGAGAGGAGAGCTGAAGTCCCCCGGGTGACCGACGGAGCAAAGCCCATCAGCAGGGCCAGGTCAGTACCCGGGTGGGAGAAGGGGAACAGCCAGGGCTGCTCACACCAGGGCTGACACTAAGCACCCCCAGCACTCACCTGACCCCTGGCTGCTGAATAGGGAGGTGACACCCCCATCCCACAGCATGACCAGGCCCCAGCTGAGCATCCTCTGCCACGGACACGACCGCAGAGCACAGATTTACAAGGAGAATAAAGCCCGTTGCAGAGGAATTTTCCACTTAATCAAAATCCTGTGAAGAATATGAATGCTTATAGGTTAAAGGAACCTGGCAGCTCTAACTTGTCTGTCATGTCTTTAAGGATTGCCATTAAGTCATAAACGTGACAAAGATTAAAGAGTTTATTAATGTTATTAGAGAGTTGAGATAAAATGCTATGCCTTGCAGGGTCTCTCTCCCTCTCTCACTGTTTAATGAAAACATTTTCATCACTTTCTGAATCTATTATACCAAATATTCATTTCAGGAGTCCTAAGATGATTTTATTTTAATTAGAAAAGATGTGGCAACCACCTGAAAGTAATGCAGTTAAAATACCTTGCCACAGTTCCCCTTCTCACTGCTGCCGTCAGATGAGAGTTTCCGAGCCCAGGTTGACTGAAGGAGCACAGGCAAGTTCTGTGGCATGGCAAAACCAGCACTCCAGTCCCTCCTGGAGGCCCTGAGAGCAGCCAGCACCTCAGCCCAGGCCTGGCAAATGACTCTGTGCATGTCCAAAACCACCACACTGGCCAAGGTTAAGGGGTGAGGACAGCCACTGCATCCACAGGTAGGACCAGGGGTATGTCCCTGGGGAGCAAGCAAGGGGTGTGATAATCTTTTTCAGGTCCAGGAGATAAAGTGAGGTGCTGGCTGGTGGGGAAAAGCAAGTGAAGGAAAAGAAGCCTAAGAAAATGAATAAGGGAGTTTGTGATGTCCCATGAAAGGAGCTCTATCGTCTGCAAATTTCTGGCAACTATTCACAAAACCAGATGAAGACAAGCAGCCAAAAGCCTTTCTTGGTGTGGGTGCTTTGAATTTGGTCAGTGTTATACCATGACGGAGTTTTAATCCACGTTTAGAGCAGGTCCAGTCTCTTGCTGATTAAGACTGGAAATCAAACAGCACTGGGACAGTTACATGTTTCTATGTGAGCCTTCCCTTCCAGCTCAAGGTTTTGTAACTGTATTTGCAGTGCAAGCAGCTCACAGATGCTCCTCCTTTTTAAACTTTCCAACTAACCCAATTTAATTTGTTAATTTATTCTGTAACCTGATTTACTGTTAATTTATTTTGGTGAGTAAGATATCCCAGCTTTAAGTTCCAGTTAATTAAAGGGGAGGGCTTAATACTTTTGCTGCACAATATCTTCGTGCCACATTGTATTCCACTTTAACACCACGCTGAAGCATTGCCAAAGTTTATTGCCACTAACTAATACAACTCCATACATCTGCAAATTAATTTCATGCACACAGCAGATTGCTCCTTGCAAACGTACCTTTAAGAAGGCAATATTGGCCATAGCAAGCATCACTTGTTGCTTAGCAACAGCTACAGCATGGCTTGGGGCAGGTTTATCCTAAACAGGAATGTAAAGCCCAGGGATGTGGCTGTCCACCCCTCTCACCCATCCCTGCAAGTGCTGCTCACACCTGGTTAATAGAGCCAGGATTTGCTAATTTTCTTTTCTCTTTTTTCCTTAATTTTTTTTTCCCCCCTCGGAGATGTGTTTCATTTTAGGGATCTTAAAAATGACCAAATAATCCTCAGCCATTAAACTGACTTTAAGCAGCAACCCAAAGCTTGCTGTCCCGTTCTGATCACGTTGGCAGTGCCAACCCAAGTCAGCATGAGCACGAACTGCTCAGGCTGTGCTACGCCATCGCCAGCTCAGCGTTTTCACCGGAGACTTTTAAAAAATTTACACACAATTTGTTGCAATCAAGTCAAGATGACAAGAGGGAAATCAGGTTGTATTAAAACCATCCTGAGGGTATCCTGAGGGTGTTCCAGTCTTCCTGAAGCCCAGGGAAGCCCCTAGAGCCAGAAGCTGTAAGCTCTCACCTCTATTCTTGTGCCCAGCCCCTGCTGCGACAAATGACCTTTGAGTGGCGCGTGCGTCCCTGCGCCCACCCACTGTCCGTCCATCCATCCATCCATCCATCCATCCTGCTGTGCCTCCTCCAGCTCCTCCCCTGGGTGCTCTGCCTGCCAAGCAGCTCTCCACCGTGACGCTGCTGCCTGCCCTGGGCCAGCTGTGGGTGCCAGCCAGCTGCCACCCCGTGCCAAAAAAGTGGCAAGTAAATAATCTAACAGCATCCATTAGCCCTGCCTTGGACGGCCCAAGCAGAGGGGCCCACAGGCTCGAGCCCAGGTTTTTTAAAGCCATTATGCCGTGACTGTAGGCACGGCTTATTCACAAAAGATGAATGCAGGGTTTGCAATCAAGGGGAAATTAGCATCTCCGCCAGCAGAGAGGGTGAAGATGTGAGCCAGCCAGCACTGCCAGCAACCTTGATTCTGTTTTTGGCAAAGCTGGCTGGCTTGGCAAACACAATGGTAATGAGATAAACTGAAATACCAGGCAACAGGGCTGCTCTTTGAAGTAATTATCCTCCAGGGCAACAAGGAACAAGACGAAAAGGTTTTTAGAAACATGATTTGGATGCACAGGGAACATTATTTGCATTCCTGAAGTCGGCCCTCAGTTTGCAAGGCTTAGGTGTGCTGGTGCCAAGCAGGCAGAGGAAGGGCAGGAAAGCCCAAGCAGCAGGTACAGCAACAAGGCAGTACAGAGAGAAGAGGAGCCCTGCAAGGAGCCTGGCAATGCTGATGTTAAACCCTTATTGCTACTGAGAAATGCCCACTGGGGTGGCCACGCTGTTCCCAGTGCACTGAGATGCTTTATTTCAAGCATTTAACATTCAAAAATGCATTTCCATATAAGGGGTAGGACCGTGGACTAGAGACAAGACGAAGGGTTAAATAATACACTGTCAAATCCCTCAGCCAGGAAGTACAGGGAAGCAGCGAGTGGGATTTCATCTGGCAGGATCTGCAGTGTAATGGACACAGGAGAAGGAGGAAAAGGCAAGGCAAGGAAAGGGCAATACCTGCCACAACTTGCTCCCTTGGGTTGTTTGTGACTAGCCTGGTAAGCTGCTGGCTTTTCCCTATGGGGACACTTGAGTCTACTCTAAATTTGAGGTCTTAAAATTATTTTCCAAGTAACACGTTGGCACCACCAGTTCCCTGTGCACAACGTGCCATGAGGAGCGGGTTTCATCAGGAGAGGCCACTCCTCCCTGGGCAGGCAGGTGGGATGGTGAGCATGTCCCCAGCCCAGAGGGAGGGGACAGGCTGGGCAGGGTGCAGGACACGTCCTGCAGCTCCTGGCTTCCCCTGCAGGGCCTGTGTCAATACCCCTCCAGCACTTAGGAATTAAAATATTTTTTAAAGTAATTATAAAGGCTAAGCAGGTGAAAACTCTATTTTTTGCCCACAGTCCTGAGGAGGAGGGAGCCACCTGCGCAATTAGCCCAATCCTAGAATCATAGAACGGTTTGAGTTGGAAGGGACCTTTCAAAGGTCATCTAGTTGAACCCCCCTGCAACAAGCAGGAACATCCTCAACTGGACCAGACTCCTCAGAGGCCAGTCCTGCCTGGCCTTGAATGTCTTCAGGGATTTCTGCTGGACCCTAGAAACCTTTCCTTCTAAGAAAGAGAAGAACCAGAGGGTGAAGCCTAGGTGCATTCTCCAAGTCCCTTAAAAAAATTTCTAACATTTTTAAGAAAGATTGTGTGGGAACACCTCCAGGGGGCTAGCCCAAGGCTCCTGCCCAGGCTGGATCCCTGCAAATGGTGATTTCAGAAAGAAAAACTCTATTCTATCAAAAGCCCCACGTTTTCCTCTGCACCAAAAATACTCCCTCCCTCTTAGAACTGAGCCAACCGAGGCAAAAATGTTTATTACATAGGAGAATTACAAGAGAGAAGTGCCTGAATCAGAACAAAATATAAAAGAGGGGAAACAAATGTAAAAAGCTCTATAAAAGTTTTAATGGATCCTTTCAGATGTGGAGTGGCATTTTAATGCGATACTTAAAATTATTTCTCTTTTTTTCTTCTCCTCAGCTTTTAGGCAGACCATTAATCTGAGGGGCTTTTTCTGCCTGCAGAGGAGTAACGCTCCAGAGCAGGCACCTACCAGATGCCGGCTGGTGGGCAAAGCACAGATGGGGTGGGGAAAGTCAGGGCCCTGGGCTCTGCAGCACGGGGAGGATGGTCTCCCAAATGCCACCTGAGAGCACCCCAGCCCGTGGGAGCTTTGCTGCAGGTTTGGTGTGGAGGGACGAACAGCCGGCACAAAATGGAGTGGGAACATCTCCTGCTGCACGCAAACGCACAGAGACACAGCAAGGCAGTCCTTGCTAGAAGCTTCCTTCCTTCTGCCAAGGACCTACTTTTAGGATTTGGCTCCAGCCTATGCATTCCCAGCACCTTAAAATTCTCCAGCTCTGTGCTTAAATATCTTTGGCCTATTGCTGACCTTTCCGAATCCCAGGAACAGCCATTTCTTCTTGCTGATGCAGATGCAGGAAATTCTTAACTAAATCCTAACTGAAAGCCAGAAAAGCAGATAAGCAGGCTAATCCCATCAGACCCCAGGCTCCCTGGGACTGCAGGTCGAGCCCTTGCTCTGCAGCCCAGCTCAGCAGTTTGCTCGCCCCTCTCTTGGCTGTGCCGTGTGTGCCTCTCCAGGGCTGGGAAGGAAAGCATCCCCACTTTCCAAGGAGGGAAGTACTGTGCTGCCCTAGACTGAATTCCTGACATTCGTGGTGCGTGAAGCCAGTCTCTGGCTACTGCTCCCTTCACAACAGACCTTGGAGAAGTCTGTGGAAAATGCATTCAAAGAAGCACATGTGGTTCAGGCGGTGGGGTTTGTGTGTATTAGGTTCTGGGAGCATAAAGCCCTCCCCTCCTCGAAATACAAATTCTCCCTGGAAATTTGTGATAATACTCACTCAGGAATAACCATGACTTTTAAAGACATGTTAATGTTAGTTAATAGGAGCAAACAGTTTCAAATGCATTAGCACTGTCTATGCAGAAAGCATCAATTTTGATACCTTCAGAGNGTGTATTAGGTTCTGGGAGCATAAAGCCCTCCCCTCCTCGAAATACAAATTCTCCCTGGAAATTTGTGATAATACTCACTCAGGAATAACCATGACTTTTAAAGACATGTTAATGTTAGTTAATAGGAGCAAACAGTTTCAAATGCATTAGCACTGTCTATGCAGAAAGCATCAATTTTGATACCTTCAGAGACTCTGCTCTGGTTTAGAGGAAATCAGAAAGAAGACAATGGAAGTAATTTAATCTAGAGAACTGTAGCGTTGCTTTTGTCTGAATTTGGTCTGCTTTCTCAAGGAGGGGTCTGGAAAACCGGTGCAGGGGGAAAATGAAATCCCAGCCATTCACTCATTAATGAAACAGCAATAAACTCATTAAGAGCAGCGACTGCTGCCGAGGGTGCCCCGTCTGCACCAGCTGCTCCACGCAGCAGAGCCCTGCCGGGAGCCCCAATTAGGCTGATGGAGCTGGCGGGGCCGGCGGGGGGCCAGCCTGCCCCAGCAATTCGGAGGAGCCGGGCCCATGCGGGACTGTCACAATGACAGAGACCCCACCGATGCCAAAAACAGCACCGGCGTTCCCCGCAGGGGCTGCTCCGGAGGAAACCCCCACAGAGGAATGAATGGCCAGGAGGGCGAGGGTGAGCGTGCTCTGTGCTGATCTGCAGTGCTTTTTCACAGCTCACACGCGCCGACCCCTGTGCCCTCCACCACCAAAGGCTGGAGGGCTCAGATCTCCTCTTCTTGCCTTTATTACACACCCTCTCTGCTCCCGGGCAATTCTCCCTGAGACTGCAGGCAGGCAGCATTAAAATCACAGGCAGCACGAAGGGGGTGAGAAAACAATGAAGTTGGTTGGAAACAACATTAATAAATTAACCCCCTGGAGGTTAGATTTGTCCCCTTGCCTTTCAGGTTTGTGTAGGACTGCTCTTACCAAGTCTGCTCATCAACAAGAGACCTGTGGTCTCTGCAAACCCCAGGCATCGCTTGGCTTGCCCGTGCTGCAGTTGCTGGAGCCCAGCCCTAACCCGAAGGACAGCCTGGCACGAGATCAAAAGACAAGTGGGCAGCCTTTCAGCTTGGAGTTGTCTGCAGCCCATGTCCCAGAAGCTGACAAGTCTTGTTGTGCTGGAGGTGGAAGCCTGAAGGTCAAAAAACAATCCCATGCCTAAAAATGAAAAAGTAATTTCAGAAGAGGGTGAGTGACATTTAGGATGTGCTGCACAGAGAGCACGTGGGGCTGGGGTCATGCCTGCAGGACAGCCGGGTGGGTTGGCCCTGCTCTCCTCAAAGCTGGGAGAAAAATGATCCTTGGAGGACAAGAATACAATATCTACACCTCCGTTGTTTCAAAAATACTATTTTTTAAATGCACTTCTTCTACCAAATGGCACTTAAACGCCTGGCTGCAAGTGATCAATCCCATTTCTCCATTCTGGGGAAAGGCAGCCTGGGGACTTTGGGGTGGACAAATGCTGCACTGGATGGCCCACCCTGCTTTGTGCACTAACAGCAAGGGGGACCTCGTGTCCCCTCTCTCTTCCTCCCGTGTCTTCACAAATGGTACATGTTTAGTCAGTATCAAAATTGGGGTATATTGATGTTGCTATGATTAGTACTTGAATAAAGGAAGAAAAAAACCCCAGAGTGCTAAGTGATAGTAAGCTCAAAACCAGGAGTTCAGCAGCACAGCTGAAGTACTTCCAACCCTCTCCTGTCAGAAATAGGAAGAGAGTGAAGGAACCTCTTGACCATGTCCTTATCTCACCCTCGTGAGGACTCCAGGGACTAGAGGGCTGGGGGAGAGTTGTGTGCTTTACACAGCACATTATCAAAGGCTGGTCTAATGGATGCAGAATGTGTTTGTATGCCACCTGTTACACAGGTACTCTGTGTTACACTGCCACAGCTTCCACATCATCACACTCACCCACATCACTGCAAACAGTATCACCTCCCTGTGAGTGAGCCATTGGAACCCCCAAAGCCCCCACAAGTGCTAGGTAAGGTCCTCTCACTGGTTTGACCTGCCCTCCCATGTCCCCGTACCTTTGGTTGTACTGTGTAAATGTTTAGTGTTTCTAGATGAGATAATTTTTTCCCCTTGGGCATATCAACAAATCCTGATGACAAAACACGTCAATCATAGCAGGCTGAAGCAGCAAAACTAAGAGTGCCACACAGCACCATCCTTCACCTGACCAAGACCTACCCTCCTATGTGAAACCTCTGGTCCCACCAGAAGAGTCTCAAACATGGATTATCCCTGTGTCTGTGGCCTTTTTTGCAGTTGTTCTCTGAAGGGAGTGGCAGAAAGGTAGCAGCTCACAAAGAGCAAATATGTCAGAAGATGTTTTGTGACAGCAACGATGCTCTGGCCATCAGCCAGAGTTTGGTGTCCTGCCCCTAACTGAGCACCACTGACTGCACCACACTGCTCCCCAGTGCTCCTGGCACAAAGAAAATTAATAATACTGACACGGCAGGGCAAGGATTTGCAAAGGAAGAACACATCACTGCCCCTGATTTTGCTGGATCATACCCAGCAGAAGTTGAGGACAGCAAATAGCCTTTGGTGACACCTAAGACTGATCTGGTCAACTGGTGACATCGTGCTGAATTTGGTAAACACTTTTGATGAGGAAAGAAAACCCTGAATCCAGAAATAAATATTTTGAAAGAGGCCTTGACATTTTCTCAAACTTTGTTTTCTCACCTTGAATTTTTCCAGAAGGGCACACACAATAGATTTTAGACATTTTGACCCTACCCGGTATTCTCTCTTTGTAACTAAAGGAGAGATTTATTTAAGATGCTCTGAAAATTAGCTGCTGAAAAGCCTCTGCAGACAACCATCATCCTGCACAAAGAAAGTGTCAAGGGACACCAGCTAGCACTTCTAGACACTGCTGATGGTGGAACTTCTCCTCCCACTGTGTTTGGAAATTCCCACGTGCCTTAATGCACCTGGAAAAACTGCTGAAAAGTGTTGTTTGCCCTTTAAAAGCAAAAACCTTTCAAACCTAAGAAATAATTACATGGATTGCACATGAAGTGACACCGGTAATATGCTGTTAAATAGAGATGTGCAAGGCAACAGACAAAAATGCCAAGATCAGAAACCGACTAATCCTAAAAAGCCAGTCTTACAGGAGAGACAGAGGAAAGAGGGAGAAAGGGAAAATAACCGTGGCCGGAATAATATTGGAGAGTAAGTTCTGAAAGGCGCAGAATTAACCTTTTCCTAATTAATTTCCAGTTGCAAGGCAAAGGAAATCAGCCGGTTGAGAGCGAGGTGGGGATTTCAGCCCTTTGAAATACTTTGGCTGTCCTTTAAAAGCAGCAGGGGAGGAGGGGAAGCGGCTGGTGTCGGGACAGGGGGTGAGGTGGAGCTGGGACACCGCCCCCGGAGCCCGCCAGGCTCAGAAGCACCGCGCTCCCAGCGACAGCGGCAGGGAATGGTCCATGACAGGGTGTGAGCCCGCGGGATGACGATCAGCAAACGCATCCTGAACAGGGTTATTCGAAAGGTAATAAAATTTTTGCAAGAGGAAGATTATCCGGGAAGCCGGACTTCAAAAGACTTCTTTAACCTCCCACAACCTTCCATTTCATATGCTCCTATGATCAGCCCTTAATACTTTAAATATTACCATATTTAGTAACAGGAGAAGATGTGAAATGATTTGCTGAAGGTACAAAGTGAAGAAAATTTGATTTTTTAAATTTTTTTAAATTTTTTTTAGTCTGGATCTGCACTTCCCAATTCATCCAACAACTCACTGCAAACGTCCTGCATCATCCCTACAGCACATACCTTGAGTGCAACTTGGCCAGAAGCGGGGGTTTTTTTTCTCTTTTTTATTTTTAAACCACTTCATTTTTATTAACACCCACACTCTTACATCTCAAGATGGAGAGCTCTCATGGACACAGGACTCTCACAGATGCAGATCTGGCAAATGACGTAGAGAGGATTCAGGTGGAGAGCGACGCTCAGTTCTGTCTGCCTGGTCCTCTCAAAGCTCATTAGAGCAGCAGAAGGTGCAGACCTGCTGTCTGGCACAGTGATGTTGAATCTGGGAAAACACACAGCTTTAAAGAATGCTGCTTGCTCCCTTGAATTACGTGCTGTCGCACTACACAAAGCCGTCGACCGATGTGATGATAAACAGGGGAAAAATATTTATCAGCATTAAAAAGAAAAGAGGAACAGAGAGGGTGGAAAGAGTGCTATGTTTTAATGCAGAATTTAGCATTAAATTCACCTTCCATTCAGCTGGGTGTTGTCCAAGAGGACAAGATATTTTTCCGAGTCACTTAAATGGTATTTTTCAACACAAGTCAGCTACAGAAGCTGGGATTTCCATTCATATTAGTCCTTGGATTTACATGTAGCTCATTTAGAGCAGCCAGCTTTTTTCTATCTGTGCATGAAGGTCAAAAGCATCTTGCTTGCCTTAACCCAGTGTGGTATCCTCAGATGCCCAGAGATCACTCAGAAACAAACCAACCAACCCACTGTAGCACTGGATAGTACCCTGCAGAATAGTTGCTATGATGTCTAGTGCTAAGAAACAGGGTTATTACTGAAGTTCTGAGGTTGGGCAAACATGTTTAGCAGTGAGGAACCAGGCTTGTTTTGTACTTTTTAGGCAAACTTTATTAAAGCAAAATGCCAATGGAAAAAATATTTCTTTTGGGGGGGGGTGCTATATGTTTTATGAAAGGGAGTTTATCTAAGGAAAAAGAAAACAACAAAAGCAAAACCATGCTGCTCTATTTCTTCAATTACAACTCTCCCCTGTTATGGCCTTTCTCGCTCCCATTCAGTATTGGATTTGTGGATGCTGCTCCTGGCAAGCAATGAAGAATCTGGAAGGGAGATTCTGTGGAAAAAGCGTGCTAGGAGAAAAAGCTCTTCCCAGGATAAGATTGATTTTCTCAACCCTTCGTTCAGCAATCTGCAATGCTGTCAGAAGATTCAGAGGGAAAAATACTTCAATGTTTGTTTTGGGTTGTTTTTCTGAAGGATGAGGTCCCTTTACAATAGGTCTACACTACCAAAAATCAAAACCCTATACTGAGGAAAACTCTAAGGTATGTGAGATTCCCATGTACTCCCCCCGTGCCCTAAATCCCCGAGCTGCCCCCATCCTCCCTTTCTAAGAGATGAAGAGCAGAAGAGATGAATCTGCACTCACAGGGGAAGCTGTGGGACACGGGGACCTGCCTGCAGCTGGCATTGTGCAGACAGGGATAGGTACAGCTGCTACGGATTTATTTATGCGTCACTTAAGAGAATTTTTAGTGAAATGATTCAAGCAGCACCATTTGAGTACGAGATCAGGGTGAGAGCCAGTTGAAAAGCAACGGCCCAGCAGCTGCTTGGTTTGGAGGACTAATTATGGGACAGAGTCTTACACATCTGGGTCATGGTTTCACATCCATCTCAGCTGCATACTAGCGACAAGGTCATTACTCTTTGATAGCTCCTTGGTGGCAGACAGGAAATGCTCTGCAGGTCCAGACCAGTTTGTAGGGCACTGGGCTGCTCCTCGGGGTACCCTGCATGGCAGGGACTAATTGATCTTCGCGTTGGCAGTGTAAACAGAGATCTCAGGGCTGATTTGATGCACAGCAAGAGGCCAGCCTGGAAGATAGGCTACCCCACCAGCTTCCCTGCCACCCAGAGAACAGAACGCTCTTCCACGAGCTTGCTCAAACACATTCGAGATTGCAAAACAAAATGGGCTGTGGCAAAGGATCAAGAGTAGCAGGGTGCACCCAGCGCAACCCCTTCACCATCCTTTCTCACAGCAGGAATAACCTTTATGTGGCTGCAACCCTGAATTGTCTCAGAGATCTCCAGAAAGGCTGGCAAGACAGCCTGGAGCCAGTGGACAGAGTCAGGCTTTAGTAGGTAAAGACCCATGAGCTAAAATAAAACCAAGACATACACGCACCCATTTGAGGGCTGCAGCAGCCTCCTGGTGCACCTGGTGCAGGCAATGGGAGACTCTCTCAGATGGCAGAGGAGGAGGTTCAGAGCTCTGGGGTGGGTTACAGGCTGCTGCAGGGCACCAGCAAGCGGTCATCTGAAACCCCGAGCAGCACCACGGGTTCAGTTCTGCAGCCAGCGCATGCAAATAACTCCTGGTGAACTGTGCTCGGGTTAAAAACCAAGTTCAGGCCACTCGTGGCTGTGATTTGAAGGCGGGTTCACCGCCTGTAACCCAGAGCACGGCAGCACGCAAGAGAGCAAGTCTGAAACCCTCAGTGCTTGCTGCGTAAACAAACTCATTTGCAGCCTGACATTTTAGCCGTGTCCTATGTAGATGACTTTCTGCTTATTCAATACTTCTGAATAAAAATGCTTAATGCCTGTCAAGTAATAAATAAGCTATTAATACTGTGCACCGTGGATGCTCAGTACCTGATTTAACCTTCTTTTTCTTCTTCTAATCTCAACAGGGGCTCTGAAAAATATGCAATTTTTTTATAACTAAGTTAGTAAGTGTTTTCGATCACTGAAAATAATTAGTATCATGAACAAACAGCAGTATGCATAGGGCATATAAAAGCCAGCAAGGGGAGAGTGCAGGTGAGAGAGAGGGAGAACAAGAGAGAACATACTGTCAAATACCCCAGATTCTTCCAGCCTACATTTCTGCTTTTCACATATAAGAATAAACAGTTTTCAAAATATTCCTCTGTGAAGAGGAAGTAACTCTGGAGGTCCAGGATGCACCCCACTTTTGGGAGGTTCTCTGACCCTGTCTCTCCCAGGGGGCTGGGGCTGGCTTCTCCCTGGAGCCCTGTCAGGTCACGCTGATGCAGTTTGCATGACAAACTGACTGGGCAAGATTTACGTCCAACTTTGGGTTTTAATAATTTTATTTCAGTTTCTCATTTAACCAGTTCACACAATTTTCCTTATTTTTGGGGAATTTCATTTCTTTCCTTCTTCTTTCACTACCTTGACACAGGCACGCTAGTGGTGACTCTTGTAAAAGGATAAATTAAAACCCAAAGTGCTGTGGTGGGCAGAGGCTGTCACTGAGGCCAGCTGGCCTGTGACAGATCCTGTCTGACTATTTCTCACACTGTTGTCGTGCCCAGCCCCGTGAACCTGGCCCTGACCAGGTACTCAGCAGTGAGCTCTGGGACGTGCACCCGGAGCCTGCTGCTCTTTCATGCTTTTCATGCCATCATGTCCCATCAGCACTGCTCGTCACAAACAGTAACTCAGGTTGACATCGTTCCTTCCAGAGATGGGAGCTATTGAATTATCTGAGGACAAACCTAAATACTAGCTTTTAAAGGATAACTGATCTACTAAAAGCAAGTATTGTTTTGGACATGCCATGTCGTATTTGTCACGCTTGGCTTTGCATTGCACTGTTATCTTCTGCCATGTCATCAGAACAACATGAAGTCGCATGGCACAACACGACAGATGCCTCAGCATTGAAGGAAAGACACTCTCTAGATTCCAAGTCCATTATAGCTCATCTCAAATAAAAGATTCAAAGGATATGAATGATGGTGTGTCTGCAGGCCAAAAGTGACTCAAGTCTCCCCAGTTATCTGCAGAAAACAGATCTCAATTCACCTGCTTTTCACGTAATTAATGCTCTATTTTCTTCCATTAAATGTTATTTCATTATCATCTTATTCCAAACAACCTGATTACAAAGTAGGAAAATCTCTTCTTTCAGCTTTTTAGCAACAATAAAAATTGTGGATAAAGGCACAATTCCTTTTAAGCACAATACTCATCATAATCCCTTATTTACTGCTAGAAAATCTCCCCCCTGTTACAAAGAGCCATCACCTCAAGTAATCTCCATAGAGCAACACAAGAACACTCTGTCAGTCTTCACAGGAGCAGCCCATTCTTGTCCTTTCCAAGGAGGTTGTTTTCTTAAATGTTCCTCAAGAAATTTCAGAAAACAATAAAGCATTGAGAACGTATTGTAATAAAAAGTATCCTAGAAGAAAGCATCCATATGCATTCAGTTTCAAGTTATTAAAAGCTTTCTAATTTTTACTCTTTTTTATTGAAGATGGAAAGAAAAAGCAGACAGGTTATCCTGCCTTTCACTGAAAACTACATCCCCTTTTTCCAGAAATACCCAAAATATGAAAGGGAGAAGTAGCTCTGTTTCCATATATAGCTTCAGATCTGAAACTGGGAAAAACAAACAGCATTTTCTTCCAAAGAACACAGCACTTTTGAAGGAAGTTAAAACATTGGTGGGCATTTCAATCACACTTCCTAAAAGCCCATCCTCCATTTGGAAAGGGCTTTTACCAGAAACAACAAAACCCCTTCCCTGAAGCTCCGGCTGCCTGGTCTCTGTGACCTTGCAGATCCTCACAGCCACCACAAAGGCTTGGCTGCGGGAGCAGGTGTCGAGGACGAAGCCGGTTCTCTGCTCCAAAAGCAGAGCTTGTTCCCTGTAGGTAACCATGGCCCAAGCTGCAGATCCTGCCATTTTCCACGTCCTTTTAATATCACCTCTGTACCACTTTTTAATGGAGCTGCTCCTCCTGCTCTGTGCCCCACATATCCGCTGGAGGAATACAATGCACTGGCAGGTCCGGGCTGACCGGCCATATGCTGTTCAATTTGTAACTGCTGGTGTCCTGACCTCGCTTTTGTCCGAGCTGCAGAAAAGTCCAACTGAGCAGCTGAAATATTCTCTTTTATCTGAAGCTAAGGAAACTATTTTTCCCCCTTCACAAAACTTAATTTGCTTTTCAAAGGCAGAAAAAAAAGCAAGTAGTTTATTATTGTGCTCCTCGAATGTCTGAGGAAATACACAGAAAATGCCTGGCACATATGGTATTTTTATGTGGCTTATTTTTTTCCCTTGTCTGCAAGTCTGCACAGAATCATTACTATTTGGCACACAGCAAAAGGAAGTCTCCTGTGCACAACATGATTTAGTCTGGCCGATAAAGTGGAAGTGGATTTCTTCATTGCATATTAAGTTCTGCTGGATACCGTTTGCACAAGAGAGTAAAATTGCAGTTCCATGATCTTCCATGCTGATACATTTCCTGTCAGACAGCAACATCTCTCTCTTTCCCCAAATATTAAAATTTCTCCCAGCAGCAACTCTCCAAATCTCCCATTCTCACACATTGGCTCTCCAAAGACAGTTACTCTTGTGAGCACAGAGGTGCCAGCTGGGAGCCCGGCGCTGGGGTTCCCTCCTGGCTGGGTGGCCGTGGGACAAACAGAGCCCTTGCAGGGAGGGCCCGATGCCCTGCTGCCCTGCATGATGCCCAGATCCCAATCCATCTTGTGCATGGGTGGTGTGCATGGGTTTCCCCTTGCTCACCTCATGCTAAATATTCCATGTACCTGCCAGGCTGTGTGAAGCCTCCTGGGTTGAATCCCTCGCCTCGGGAGCTGTGGAGCACTGAGAGGTTTCTCCTCCCCAGCCCAGTGCTTGCTCCTCTACACAAAATACTTACATCACATCCGAGATACTGATACCTTCCCAAAATGTCAGGGCTGGTAACTACTGCTAAAGGAAAGCCCGTCCACAATCCACTGCAGTTACTGGCACCCATCAGCAGGGTTGGGTGAGTTGTACTGGTCCAGACTGGCTGCTCAGTGCCAAAAACAATGCAGGAAATCAGCCTCTGCTTCCCTAACTCATCATGTTTCTTCTCTAATGCTTTCAGAGCACAGCACAAACTGGGTGTGGCTGACTCATAACAAACATACTACTTTTTTTTAAAAAAGCATCAAAAGGCAGCATTAGGGGTTCATGGACTAATTTCTCTGGGCTGTGTCCCTGGAAGGAGCAACCCGTGCTGAGAGGGGAAATGCCTTCCACTGGAATAAGTCCCATCAGCATTGCTAGTCTCACTGCCCAACAACACAAACCTCACTCAATCATCACACATGTTTAACAAACCAGCCAGTCCGGCCTCCCTTTCCGCAGAAGCTTCTGACCAGTGTCAAACAACCCTGGCTAAGTGGCAGAGGTGCCAGCGGCATGACAGGCGTCACTCTGACAGATGGAGCAGGCTGACAGGAGGGAAAAGTCACAGTAACCCAGCCCTCAGAGAAGCCCTTCAGCAACAGGCAACCAGATTTCATGTCTTCAGCCCTCGCTGGATGCAGACACCGCTGGCCCTGGTGCATTAGATGCAGCATCACTTCCTCCCAACCCATGTCCCATCCATATTCTCTTTTCTCTCCTGTCTGATTGGAGCTGACAACAGCCCCCCACGAGGCACCAGCCCTCCCATGCTGGGCTCTCCTCCCACACCCTCCACAGCTCTTCCCATTAACCAGCCCTTCACCTTTAGCAGTTAGATGGCCTCACACCTTCTCTTTAAAGTCACCGGTAGCTTGGACACAGAATTCAATAAGATGACGATGACCTGTATGGTCCCTGCTGTTCTTCCCTCCCCTATTAATTCCCTTCTCCATCCTTTCCTGTCATATTGTTTTACCTATTACTCCATGCCTAATAAATTATCAGTAATGCTCCAGCATCAAACATTTATTATCCTGAGCACCACGTGAGTAATGAGTGAGTTAACCTCCAATTTTTGTCTGTATAATTCACGCATATTGATTTTACATGAAAAGAACTCTTGACTTACATCGGATGACCCTGATAAATTTAATCTCTTTAATGCTTCTTCTTTCTAAATAAATGCAAAATGTTTTCCTCTAGAAAGTTTCTCACCAGTAAAATCTGTATCGAAACTTGGCAAAAAACCTCATCCACTACTCTGCCAAATTAATCGATAAAATTAAAAAAAAAAACAAACCTGCATAAAAATTCTCCAATTCCTCCAAGCACCGGCAGCCCAGCAGCCTGACAGTGTTGTTACAAAAGTGACAGGTAATCAGAGCTGACAGCTGGTGTCAAAACCCACAGCTGGAATTTAGCAGCAGACTGGGAGAGGTACCAGTTTAGGGGCATCTTTTCTCCTGCTCTCATCACTCCTCCTTTCCCCACAGCGCTGCCTCAGGGCTGACGGCCCAAGAAGCAAGCCTGGGAAGGGAGCATAGGGACAACACAGCACCTCTCCCCAAGCCATGGGGACCCTGAGGAATCCTCTGCCATGGGTGTCCATGGCCTTTGTAGCTCCACCAGTGCTGCTGTCCCTGGCGTTGCTTTGCTGGCTCAGAGGACTGACCAGGAAACCAAACTTGGTGTTCTGCGCTGGTTCCCATGGGGTGTCACAGCTTTTCTGTAGGATGCACATGGAGCTGGGAGTTTTAAACACACAAAAACTTGCAGAGCCTTTGCAGAAGGCTCACAGCAGGAGTCAGGAGAGTGTTTCTTTAGATTCCACAGACAGGGTAGCTCTCTCCTCCATCATCTCTCTGTGCCAGGTACAGCAGAAGGTTGATGCAAAAAGGCTGGAGGAGACAGGCTCCAGAGACGGGCTGGGAAGCCAGCTTGGCCAGCAGCTGGGACCACAGCCAGGCCACGGCTTCGACACAGCCCAGCAAAACTGAAGAAAAAATTAATTTGCAAAATTAAAAAGATATTTTGCCACAGGAAAGATATGTAGCTGGGCATGGACACAAGTTGCTCCCTGCCAGGGCAAGGTGGGCTACTGCTGTCTGCAAAAAATTCCTCCTCCTTGCCTCAGCTCCATGGCACCAGCCAAAATGAAGGGAGGGAGAGAGGAAGCAAGGTGGGCAGGATCCTGTGCTGAGAGGGGCAGACACTGGCAGCCCACTGGAAACACAAACACGCCCTTCCTAGGGAAGGGCGTATCAGGTAGTGCTGCCAGGGAGAGCTCATGGAAACAGAACAGTTTTGTTTAGGTTGTGCATTTAAAATATGTCCACTCCCCTCTCAGCCTGCATATTTTACAGTCTCAGCATAGTTTCCCCTGTGGACAGCTCTGGCAGACTCGGTGATTTTTTTTCCAAAGTGAACTCACTCACAAATGCATTTTTCAAGCTCCCACAACTTGAAGAATAGAAGTTGCAGCCTGAGGGAAAAAAAAAAGCAAGGATCTAAAAAAGGTAACATTGCAGAACATTCAGGGGCTCAAGCACACAGTGTTTGAAATGGGTAACTCATTTGCATAGTTCTTCAGTCATTAATTTTTATTCCTTTTCATGGCAAAATGCTTTTTTTTTCTGTGTACAAAGGAAAGGGCAGGGATCATGGTCATTTGGACTCCAAATAGTTGTTTTTAATCCACAGGATGCAGGGAAATAAGGAAGTCTATTTGGCCAAATATTAGCAAATGTTATATTTCAGCTACCCAAATACTAGAATTCTATATACCCAAGCATTAGAAACATCTGTGTTGCAGCAAGAAATCCTGTTTCCAAGCAAATGTAAAGGGCAGAAGACAGATATTGACTGCCTGAGAACACCAGTACAGGATGAGCCACCCAAGTCCATGGAACTTTGCAACATTTTCCCTGGTGCTAACAGCTTTGGGTCCGTCCTGGGAACAGTTATGCACTATTCTAAATAAACAGCTTGGTATTTCTTCCTGCCAAATAGCTCATTTTGGTGCTTGGGAACAGAGTGCCTCTGCCACCACACCCAGTTTGTCGCTATTCCCCCAAAACAGCCACACCAAACCTTATCACTCTTTCTTACTGAAGAAACGCTGGAGAATCCAGGCAGGGCAACCAGAGTGCCCAGCTAATCTCCACATCCCAAGCAGTGAATCCAAGTTCCTGGCACGCCTTCCACCAAGTAAGCACCCCATGCAACACCACACTGTTCTTTATTTGGAATTTTTTACTAACAAAACCAAGAATAGAATAGAATAGAATAGAATAGAATAGAATAGAATAGAATAGAATAGAATAGAATAGAATAGAATAATCATCACCTAAATTATTTATTTTTGGAAGCCCTGTAATGATAACAAATAATAACAGCGAGGAGGAAAAAATATTTACATTATTAGTAAAAAAAACCCCAAAACCCAGTCTGGTGTTGCATGGGGCGTTCACTTGGTGGAAGGAGTTATGGGAGATTTGATGTACCACGTGTGAATGTTTTATAAGTGTGTTAATTATTATGACAATTGTTATAAATTATCATCAGGATGCTAATATAATAATAAATATACTGATACTGTATTATTGTATGCTGTCAGAGCACATCAATATGTGATTAAGGTAATAATTGATGTATTTATTACAGCAGTAATTTACTTTTCTAAAAGCATGTCAACATACGATTGTTGTAATAATTGTGATATTAATTACAGCAATAATTTAAACACTTTTAATTGTTCTTATTAATTTAAGGCCTCCAGATTATACGACAGGCTTGAACTCCAGTCTACACCCACAATCTCTCTCCCGGACCACCACCACCAACACATTCTCCTTCTCCTTCCTTCGCCGGTCCCTTCCGAGGGGCTGCATTCCGCGGTATCTCCTGCCATCTACTGATGCTTGCGAGGAGCCCGGCCGAGCGCGGGGCGAGAATTCCCCGCCGGCCGCTCCAAACGGGGTGGGGGCAGGCACCGCAGTCCCGGGGCGGTCACAGCCCGCTGCCCGGGGCGGGCCGGGGCCGGGCTCTGCCCGAAACCTCCCCGGGGGAGGGGGAAGGCGCAGCCCTTAATAGCGGCTGTCCCGGCAGCGCTGTCCCGTCGCGGCACGGCCATGGGGGAGGCGGCGGCAGGCAGCGCGGTGCCCCCGCTCCCGGCCGCGGAGGCGGTCGGCGGGCAGGTGAACGCGCTGACCGTGCTGGCCCTGCTGGAGAAGCTGGTCTCCATGCTGGAGGCGGTGGAAGGCCACCAGCGGCAGATGGAGCAGAGGCAGCGGGGCTTGGAAGGGACCGTGCGGAGCATTCAGGTAGACCTGGTCAAGTTGTGCCGCAGCCACGGCGCCACGGGGGAGGCGGTGGAGAAGCTGCTGGAGAAGTCGCGGAAGGTGTGCGCCAACACCCGCGCCGTGCGGGAGCGCCTGGACAGGCAGTGCGACCAGGTGCGGCGCCTGGAGCAGCACCACGCCCAGCTGCTCCGCCGGGACCGCTTCAAGGTGCTCATCTTCCAGGTGAGAGCCCTGCGCACACCCCTCTCCCGGCCACCCGAGCCTGCTCCCGACCCCCAGGGAACAGCGCCTTGCTGCTAACTCCTAGCGAACTCGGGAAGAGAGCTCAAGGGTTTCTAAGTCTTAGCAAACTTGGAAACCAGAGCTGTCTCTTTGCTAACTTGGCAAATGTGGAAGAGAAACCTTTTCACCGTAGCAAACTTGGGAAAAGAGTAAGAGTAAGTCTTTTGGTAACCCTTAAGCTTGGGGAAAGTGCCCTGTTTTATTCTTAGCAAACTCAGGAGAAACGCCCACTTTTCCTCTCGGTGGACGTGGGGAAAACATGTTTTCCTAACTTTTAGGAAACCTAGAAAAAGAGCTGTCTTTCTTTTTTACTGTTGCAAACTTGAGGGAAAAGCCCCTTTTTTTTTTTTTTTTTGGAAACTTTTAGCAAGCGTTAGGAAAGAGCCCTCTTTAACTCTTGCAGTCCTGGAGATAAAGCTGTCTTCTACTAACTCCTAGTGAACCTGAGGAAAGAGACCTTGTTTTGCTAACTCTTACCGTGCCTGAGAAAACTGCCACCTTTTATTCTCTGCAAACGAGGGAAAAGAGACATATTTTACTAACTAGCATATGTGGGGAAAGGTTTGTTTTGTTTGTTTTATTTGTTTTTGGGATTTTTTTAAGTAGACTTCAAGGGCCCTTGTGTTTTTCCAAACTCTTGGCAAACTTGAGGAAAGAGCCCATTTTTCAAAATTGCAGTAGAAATGCCCTTAAAAACTGCCATTGCCTCTGCCCTCGGACACAGGAGAGGGGCAGGGCTGCCGCTCCCTGTCTCCTCGTGCCCTGCTTTGCTCTGCAGGGTTGATCTGGCCCATTCAGGGATGAGCTGAAAATTCAGCTTAAAAACGCAGCTTCCCGGGAGTCCATCCAGTGATAGCAGCAGTTTGCATATTTTCCCCTTTTTAAGCAATGGTCTGGATAGAACACGCCGTGAGCTTTAACTAAACACAGGACGTGACTTTCACATATTTAAAAAAAAGTAAAGACAGGCCTCCACAAATCACTGAGGGAGGGCAGGAGAGCAAATGCTGGGCTGGGGTAGTCACAGCTCAGGCACTTCCACCAGTGCCTCACGCTGAACTTGTCAGCTGGGTGTTACCTCTGTCAGTCACCAACTCTGCTCCTTGGGTTGTTGGGGTTTTTTCCTATTTAAACCATCCCCAAAAATAAGAGAGCGGTACTTGATTCTAAAAAGCTGGCAGGCTTGGTTAGTGCACAGGCAATTCCCCCAGAAAGGAAGCCCCCACCTCCCTGCTTATTGTTCTCCCAAATTACACTCCAGGCTTGTCAGGCCAGAAGAGGAGGAGCTGCAGCATGTTTCCACCCCAGAAGGAATGTGGAAATTATTCCAGAGACTGGGTAACTTAAAAGACACATGTTCTCTGCAGTTCTGCAAGTAATTTAAGATCCATTACTGTATGTCTAAACAGTGCCATCTCCCAGGCCCTGTTAGCTAATGACTGGCTCCGGCCTCCAGGCTCAGACCTAGACCTAGAAAATGTCCTGTGGGGTGGGTGCATCAGCAAGGCCTGGGGGAAGGTAATTTTTAACATTTCTCATACCTCTGAGCATGAGAATTAAGGCCTTGCTGTTGCAACAAGCATCTTCCTCCAGAGAACTCAATATTTACTATTTTAGGATGACATAATGCAGAGAGGAAAGACAAACAGAGCTCTGTGTGCGCAGGACAGTTGACATTACCTCGGGTGGGGATCTTCCACTGCCAGCTATTTGCAGGGGCTGGGTGAAAGCAACAGTGAAAATCACCAAGTTTGAGGGGTAAAGCAGTGTCCTGCTGGCTTGTTTCCTGACACTAAATAGTGTTGTAAAGCTGAGGCCTGTTTAAACCTCTGAACCTTTCCTTCACACTGCGCAAGCCTAAAGCAAACAATACAGGCCCATGTCCCAGCACAACAGATGAACAAAATCCACTGCCCGTCACTGGGCTGGTGCCTTTGGACAACAGGTCTCTTCTCCACTGCTTTTACAGGGATTTCAGTGATTCTGTTCCCATCTCTCACCAGGAAATAATGTCACCACAGTGCAGGATGATGAACTTAACCAGTCCCAAGCCAATGCCGATCAGGAACACAAAACTTGAAAAAGACACACTGCAGTTAAATTTACTTAAAAAAAAAAAAAATCAGCTGTCAGCTGGGAATTGCTCCTGGCAGGGGCCTGCAGTGAAATGGCAGTGTGGATGTCTGGAAAGCCAGGCAGAGCTCCTCAGGGACGTGAGAGGGTGACTGGGGCAGGCAGCACCCAGGGCTTTCTCCAGTGGAGTTTGGCAGGAGCTGGGATTTTCCACTGAGAAGTGGCTGCAGCCAGAGGGGTGGCCAGACTGTGCCCACACAAGCTGTACCTGCATGCTCACCTCCTTGAAATTTCCCTGCAAGATCTTCTTTCAGGCTGGATGGAGGAGGGACAACCTGGTAGTCAGCAGGGCCAGTGCCTTGCTAGGATAATTGTACAGCAGGCTGGCTGGGTTTCTGTCCTGCCTTGCACAGGAATCCATGGAAAAACAATTGCAGGAAGGAGAAGTCACAGTAATGAAGCCATATTGACGCCAGATTCCTGTGAAAACAAAGGGAAACCTGGATGTATGAGACTCCTCTTCAGCTGGGGGATCCTTCTTTTCCTCTGAAAAAAGCAATGCCAAACTTCACAGAGCATGTTTCTCATTAGAGCCAGCTTCTCCAGCTTAGGGAGACAGCTCAATATGAAAATAATAATTCACATTTGCGATTCAGTTCTGCTTTCACCAAATAGCCTGGACTCCCTAATACTTGGTGGGAGCACTGAGCACAGCCAAAACACACGACTGAGCTCCAGCTCTGCATTTTATGAAATTGTGCTGCCACTCGCCAGCATCAGCTTTCCCCCTGCATATGCACTGAGAATGAACTGCGTTTAGAAAAGTTCAGCTATTTACATATTTTCCATTAAAATGCTCTTAGTTTTCTCTCCCTAGAATGTCTGCATATATTTCTTTAATTGGTGGCATATTTTAAGGGAGCTCCATTCCAAGAATTTGGGGATGCAAAAGTTATTATAAATGACACAGCAATTCAGCAAAACACTGAAGTGACTGTTTTAAAAATCCTTGTTAAGCTTTGGCATTGTTCCCCTCTATTTTGTTCTTGCCACATGACCAGCTTTTTGGTTCTGGTTTGGTGGGGGTTTTGTTTGCTTTTTTAGCTGCAAAAGCAAAATGGAAGATACAAAAAGGCTCATGTTTAATTTTTCAATTAAATGTCATGTTTACTGGTTAAATGTCATGCAAATAGGACAGATAAAGTAAGTCAAAATTGCAGGTTGGGGTCAAGCACACTAATATTGAAGTCTCTTTCAGATGCTGCTGTTGGTAAATCCTTCATCCTAAAATGAAGCCAGAGGAGGGCACAGAAAATTAGCCATTTGATTGTATCTTCTTGTATGGATCACTGCAATGATCTTTTGAAAAAGCAACTTCAAACTCAAAAATGAGCAAGTGAGGGAACCAGAAGAATTACAAACTGATAATGCTGTATTTCCCGCTGGAGCCTTGCAGGGAGAATACTCTTACAGAAATGACAAGAATACCTCCCACAGCTCTTTGGGCTTGGCCCAGCTGTGCTGGGGGAGGTCAGGGGGACGGTGCAGCCACCGCCCCAGCCTGCCCAGGACAGGCAGAGGGGCAGGTGGCACTTTCCTGCTCCCTGCCCTCCCTCCCCACGGTGACATCCAAGTCTGAAGAGCACGTATTTGTAGGAAAGGAAAGTAGGTGGAGCTGTAGCTGGCTTCAGAAGGATTTGTCATGTTTTGACCTATTTTGTGTGTAGCAAAGCAAGTTTTAGGCTAGTGATCACTTAGGCATATAACAGCAACATACAGAGGAGCCTGGACTGGGAAAATGCCATCTCTCCTTCTTGAAGGTCACGGCCTCATACAGCCAATGTAACAAAAAAACCAAACCAAAGCAGATTGATTTCCCTCATGCAGCATCAGAGATTCAGCACTTCTTGAGTAAATTAACTGCCTGCTCACTCAGGCCACCCAGTTTGGTAGGACACTGTTACAGATCTTATTCCTTTTCGTAAAAGATAGGGATGAAATTACGACCTACAGAAAGTTACCAAGAATGGCTGATCAAAGCCACGAGGAAGGCACTGATTTTAACTATGCAAGTATTACTAGTGTTAGCAAGAGTTGTTTTATGCAGAGAACTTGCACTGTTCTATTCATCTCCTACATGGAAAAGTAAAATTCAAGGGAGCTAGCTACCTACAGTCGAGCCCATCTGAGAAAAAAATGCAAGGGCTGTTTTCGAACTCAGATGTGAAAAATGCAAAGATGTATTGCTTTCTTAGAATTTTAGATCAGATCAAGAAGAAAAGATCAAAGTTTTACTTCTTTTAGCATGGAAAATAGTTATGCAGTTTGTAACAGCTGGCATTTTTCAGTGTATTGTTCTAGTCTTCCTAAATGAAATAGCAGACTGCTTAAAAATGTATCAGAACAAAATATAGCTGTCATATAAACTTGTAAGACCAAAAAGTTATCAATAGCCCACTTACAATGTGTTATCACTAACCATGTTTGAAATAGAAATGTCTGCTCCACCACAGAGCATTCCTGCTATACCACCCTTGTGTTTTCAAAGCATTTTACTTAATTTATTTTCATCTGCATTTTAATAGTGCCTGTAATCCTGAGGTCTTTCGGAAACATGACATAGGAAAGCATGTCATTCCCGTTTTACAAGCACACAAATAGATGCCCAGAGGCTGATGTTTTCCAGAGCCATGTAGGAAGCTTAGACAGAGGGGTGATCACTTGAATGCCAGTACTGCCTGATAGCCAAATAGCACCTAGGATGTGCTTTTAATTGAATCATTAGCTCATTATTATGCAGTATATTTTTGTTTGGGGTTTATTTTTCCTTTATAAATATGTAGTTTTACAGTCTCTCTTCTTCTCAGAAATTTGATAAAAATGGAAATCAAATCTATGTCCATACTCTTCTAGGGATTGCATGCAGTACTTCAGTTTAATAGGAATACTGTAGGCAGAGCTAAACTGACCTTGAGAAGGACCTCTCAGACCCATCTCTGGCTCAGACTGTGCTGTGATCAAACTCATATGACACCACTTTCTTAGATAAAATACTTTAAAAGTAACAACCCACCTCTCTACTCATTAAAATCAGAGTTTTCTATACCATTCAGGCACTTAGACCTGAATGTTCAGATGTCTAAAATTGTGTATGATTACCTAGGTTTGGAAAGAATGAACTAGACATGAAAATTATGCTTTATACTGAGTTCTCGTGCTCTGGGGAATAATTCAATGCTGCACCCACTCACGTAATCCACATTTCATTGACTGCAGTGGAGAGAAAATACAAATATTTGTACAGCAGTTAACAGCTGGTCTCACTTAAAGCTGGTGCAGGTTTCCTTTGTTTTGTTATTTTGGTCATTGTTGCTGATAGTTGCAACATCATCACAGGTGTCAGGAGAAGAGTGCGGGCTTCATGAGATGTTCACTGCAGGCAGAGGGCTTGTAAGGCTTTGTGCCAGTGTGTCTGGCTGAGGCCACTGGCCCAGAAAGGTGTGCAGGAACTGTAGGAATAAAGCATACACAAACTGTCAAACCAGCATCCATTTCTTTTACACTTTCCATTTTTATATCCTCGAGGGATATTAACCAGCATACTCGAATCACTGTATAGACTCAGTATGAAATTATTCTGCCCATCCACATTGCATATTCTTGAGTTCCAGGAGGGCTACAAGGTAGCCCTTGTTTTTAATAGGATCACAGAATAACAGAATCAGTTAGGTTGGAAATGACCCCTCGAGATCATTGAGTCCAACCTGTGACCCAACACCACCGTGCCAACCAGACCATGGCACCAAGTGTCACGTCCAGTCTTCTCTTAAGCACCTCCAGGGACAGTGACTCCACCACCTTCCTGGGCAGCACATTCCAGTGTCTAATCACTCTTCCTGTGAAGAAATTCTTCCTAATATCCAGCCTAAACCTCCCTGGCACACAGTTTAAGTGTCCTCTTGTCCTATCACTGGTTGCCTGGGAGAAGAGCCTGACCCCCACCTGGCCACAACCTCTTTTCAGGGAGTTGTAGAGAACAGTAAGGTCACCCCTGAGGCTCCTCTTCTCCAGGCTAAACAACAACCATGTACAACAGCCTTGACAGCAAATTTAACCCAAGACACTGTTCTCTGCAGTGATCACAACTGTGTGCTCACTCCTGAAATAATGAGCATGAACTTGGAAGTGTGGCCTTTCTTCCCCTTAACTGTGCACTCAGGCCCACTAGGGACAGATCTGAGACTATTACAGCCATTTCACTCAGCACTTACTGCTTTTTTGTATCTTAAGATAAATACGGAGGGAGGAGGGAAAAGAAAATCCTTCCAATGCATGTGAGGAAGTGAAATTGCATGTGCTCTGTCTGAAAGTGGTAAAAAAGGTAATTAATAGAGACTATGCAGATTTAAGGCTCAAAGTGCTGAGAGGAGAAGGGAGTGTGCAAGGAGCCTCATTGTCTTTGCACGGGTAGATGCCTGCAAAACCTCCCACAGAACAGTGTTCACTGTGCTGCCTCTGAGCTGCTCGGGGTTGCAGAGCTTCTGCACTCGGTGGTCACAGACATCCCTCGTTACAACCTGCAGCTTCTGCCCTTGCTCAGCCTGTTTTGTGTCCAGATACCTTCTTTCTTTCTGTGTCCTTTCTTGGTTTTGTTTCTAAAAAGCAATACTTATCCTTTTACCTAGAAGCTCCTCTTTTCTATGCGGTACAATGTCTTTTTATTTTTGTATACCATAAATTTTTACTCTTACATTTCAAGGACTTGTCCTGTCCACATTTTAATATTTACCAACCAAATGTATTAGGATTTTTTTTATATCTATGGCTGTAAAACAGGATATACTCTAACCATCATGGACTGCATGGTTTCTCAGTATCAACAATCCATTTTTGACAGCAACATACATTTTCCAGGAATATGGCGAAAGTGCTAACTGCATTTGCCATTTGAGATACTTCCCAGATGCAACCAACACCTCTGCAGGGACATTCTCAAGAAACTGAGAGCTCTGCGGGGTTATGTGACTTCTGAAGGTCTGCACAGGGGTCTGCAGTACAACCTCCCTCCCCACCATGCCCTGCTTTCTCCCCAGGGGCAGCTGTACAACCTAACAGCTAGACTCTCACTCAAGAGTATCTAAAATAAATGACAAAGAACAGGATTTCCATTCTGCATCCATTCCAAGTCACTTTGAAAGAGTAGAGTCTTATAGCTCATACAGCTCATAAGTCTTTAACTTTACCAGATAATGGCTCAGTGGGCTTTGAGTGGTTTGTTACTGGTTAAATGTATTGAAAAAACCAGTAAATGTTCAGCACTCATCTCATCGTTGCGGGGGGGAAGAAATAATTGTTCAGGGTTGTGCTTTGTTTATTAAATTTGTGTCCTGTGAGCTATGAAACTCAAAATATTGTCAATTCTTGCAGGAGGAAAATGAGATCCCTGCCAGTGTTTTTGCAAAAGAGCCCATTCCTAGCATTACAGAAGGAAAAGAGGAGCCTGTGGATGAGAACAAAACACTGGAAGAAACCTTACACACAGTGGAGTTGGGTTCAGATGATGAAATGTTTCATGAGGGAGATGACTTGGATGACAGTGCGGAGGAGAAAACAGAAGAATCAAGAGCTGAGAAACTTAAAAGATCCAGCCTCAAGAAGGTGGACAGCCTCAAAAAAGCATTTTCCCGCCAAAACATTGAGAAGAAGATGAACAAGATCAGCACAAAGATTGTGTCGCCGGAACGGAGAGAAAAGATCAAGAAATCGCTTACTGTGCATCACCAGAAATCCTCCTCTTCGAAGGGCTCAGGTTTCAAAGTGTCTCCCCTCACATTCAGCACGAAGAAAGGCCGTGAAGGAGAAAGCCCTGCAGAAGCTGAGGACAGACCATCGGAAACTGCAAGCAACGAGCAGGCTGAGAACGAGGATGAAATGTCCTTCGCCGACATGCACTCGGATATGACACCCGCCACCTCCCTGACCGAGGAGGGCAAAGCAGCTGTCGACTCTCTAGAGAAGGAGGCCAAAGCGGAAGGGAAGGCCGTGATGAACAACAACATCGAGCTGTCCATTGTGGAAGATGATGAAGAGTACGGGGTGCCTCTAGAAGTTTCTAGCCAGAAACTGTACGATGAGAGAAACAACCCAGTTGGTGGGGAAATGGAACAGTCTGATGAAGAAACGACCCAAGCAGCCGTCCTGCAGGTGGACCAAACAGCGTAAGCGCCCTGAGCCCTCCTTCGCCTGCCAGACACGCACGGTTTTCCCTGGCGAGGAACTGGTTTCAGCTGCACAGGCAGGAGAAGTGACTAAGCCTCTTCCATCCTTTGATCTGCAGTGATAATTTATTGCATCGTGTTGGAATGCAGAGTGGACAAGGACTTAGGCTGCAACATGCTCTGGTTTAGGCTGAGTCACTGTGGTCATGAATTTTAGAGATGCTGCCAACTGGTGTAAGAGAGTAGCAGGAAGAGAGTATGTCTGGTAGAAGCAAGCTGGTCAGCTGGCTTGCTTAGGTCAGAGGAATGCGTGGAGAGTAGTCAAGACCCAAGCATTTCTGTTGTCTTTGCTTCCGCCAGCATTTCACAGCACTGTGGGTAGTTTTGTATGTAAATGTAGGAGTACCAATGAGAACATTTGATCTCAGTTGCCTCATCATGCTCCATGAATACTAACAGCCTCAGTTAACTGGGCACACATGTATAGGTTGTTCGGGGCTTTGCTCCACAGCGCTGTGGGACTAAAAGAGCAGAGTACTTAGAGGGCAAAGCTGAAAACGCAGTTCCATCCATTTCAGTGGGGGAAAAGATTTTTGCCAGTAGTCACTCGCTATTCATTTAGAAGAAATGACTGTGTTTAGGTGGGGGAGGGGGGGAAAGGTATTTTTCAATCTAACAGAGTTATGGAAATACATTAATGACAAGCATGAATGTGTGATCAGTTAGTGCACCTTTAAGGGTTCAGAATTTGAAAAGAAAAAAACAGGTGTTTGATAGGAACATGAAGGTAGCCTGAAGAAAATATGAAATGTAAAAAAAAGCAAAAATAACGCCCCACCATATTCAATCTATACTCCCAGCTTAAAGTATATATACTCAGATAACACTAATTAATTCATAGTCTTTATAGCAATATACTATCAAACTTTTCACCTGCACAACTTTGTATCTCAGAGTATTTTGAAAATAGCATAATTTATCTTTTTACAGATTATTTCATATATAGAGCTATATCTACACAGGAGAGTTAGATAATTACAGGGATGTAAGGACAATTTCTTTAAAAAGGTGAAATACTCTTTCAGGCACGCCCAAAGGGAACAATGTGTTATGGATTGAACTTCATGGCAGGGATGAGTTTATGTAAGTATGAGCCTGCAAAGCCACAGGATTTGGTTCTCTGCTTATAACTTTGATCGAAGTCACCTACCTGCTCTCAAAATTACTAGTCTGTAATTTTTCAAAATTAATTGAAAATGAGAGGTTACAAGGTAGTTTGTTCACTATGAATGTTCATTCCTGTCACTTAACAAAGGTAAGGGGCAAGGGAGGAAAGGGAAGCACAATACCCACAACAGTTCCCTACATCCTTGGTTGTTTATGCAGTGGGTTATTTTTATTTTTTTATATATATATAAAAATTCTACTGATACTTAACATTGCACTAAAAGGTCGCTTCCTTTTGTGTTTAGGATTACAAATTACAGGGGAAATAAAAGCTACGCCAGAAGTACCATTATGAAATAATTAACAGGTATTACTCCACAGGGATAATATCTGTAACCAGTAAATCACACTGGAAGTTAGTTAGTCAGAGCTTAGTGTAGGCGAGTACTATTAAGAGTTAAGCTCTTAAGTGCATGGTATCATATAGAAGATACTGTTTCTAAGAAAAATCATGGCATAACTTGTGCAGCTATATTTTTATTTTGTATTAACTACAATGGATTTCAATAATTTTTACTTGTAACTAACTATGAATATGACAAATAAAAGCATAATATAGAACACAGCCATGTCAGTCTTTGGGAGAAGCAGTCTGAGAAGCTGGCAAAGATGAAATTTAAAGGTCAAGTATTTATTACTTCAGTTCATGTCCCTGTAGCACCCATACCATTTTCTTTCTCATCCTGTGCTGTTATTTAGCAATGCAAACACCAGTGCTTTGCTTTCCAGACACTTGTCAGATTTCTAGCCCATCTAAATGTACTCAGGCACTTTCCAAAATCTGCTGGCTCAATCTGCATCTTTTTATTGGACTGCGGCATACTCCTAATACTCTAAAATAGTCCTGAAAGCATATTTATATTGAAGTCTGTGTTCTGTTTATGCACACAGATAAACTCTTGTCTTCTGGAGTGCCACATAGTCTTTAGCAGGCTTAATTTTACTGACAGACCAAAGAAAGCACGTTTAACCTTTATGTAGCAGCTGTCAACCTCCCGCAGTCACCAAGTGCTAACCAGGAGCCCCAGCATCATGTTTACATTTTGCTTTCAGATATGCTGGTTTGTTTGTCCTGCTAAGCTTTAATTCAAACAATACCCCTGGCCATGCTTTATCCAGTTTTAGAGACACTGAAATGAATCCCATGCACACTGTTCTAAGAGCATTACAATGCTATCCAGTAAAACCATTGGAAATGCAGATACTGAGCATCTGGGAGAATTAACTCAAATACCCACTTCAGAATACAGCACACACACAGCCGTCAGTTGCAGGACTAGAATTAAATGTTTTCTCCATCACAATTGCACATGTACAAGGACAGGTGGGTCTGTAATCCTAACAAACAAAAGAAAGCACGCTTTGCAAGAGAGGAAAATGTTTACTGAAGTCGTGAATGTCTGCTTTTGTGCTGTTTTATAAACCAGAGGAGGAAGCAATCTCAGCCTCTCAAGATGTCCCCCAAGCTGTTTCTTCCCCTTGCCTTCCATTCTCAAGGCCTGACTGAAAACATCAGCCTGCAGAACTTACTGTTTGAGGGAGGAGACAGACTGTGGGACCAGCAGCACTGTATTCTTTCAAGTATCTCAAGTATGTGCCTGGATCTTGTCAGGCTGACAGATGTCAAGCATATGCACGAGTATTCCATGACTGTGCTGACAGGTTTGTCTACATAATTACTTTTTTAAAAAACTGCTTGTTTACACTTCCTGACACAGTAACAGTGAGCTCCACCATTATTCCTTGGAACACCTGACCCATGAGCTGCTGCACAGATTCAGAGTTTGACCTCCACCGGAATTGGCGGGAGCTTTGCACAGAGAAAAAGGGTGTCATAAAGCCCTTATGGCATAAATATTTAAACTAGCAGCACTCAGCAGCTGCTGATACTTCCATTTTCAATGAGAAAACGAGCTGACATTTCTGTCCCCTTTTAGGGGAAAGAGCAAAGAGCATCCCGTTGACCCCCACGTGCTAATCCACGAGCCAGCTCCTCTGTGAAAAGGCACAGATACGGGTTTTCTGGACCATTTCACTGTCAAATAAGAGAGTGCAGTGAAAGCCATCATACAGGCCTGACTGAAGCGTGTTCTGTCTCTTTAACAGACGGAAGGGGAGAAGAAAAGGATCAGAAGGTAAAATACACCTGGTAGCCCTTTACTCTGATGCGATGGAATCCCTTTGTTGTTGTAGGCTGTAATGCCAAACAGCCGCACAACTGATGACTGATAGTCACACACTTAAAAAAAGAGGTAAGCTCCGAAGAATTAGTGAAGTGATGGCAATTTGTTAGAGGTCAAACTGTTCACAAGGGGCCAGTCCAACCCTGAAAGTCAGTGAAAAGCCTTCAGCTAGCTCAAAAGACCCTTTGAGCCATACAATGGTTTTGGGCCACACATACAGCTCCTGTGATCATCAGTAAGCTGTGTGCACAGATGCAGGACATGAGATCCGTGTATCTCCCCAATCCTATCTGCTTAGCTCATCACCCGAACAAAAAGTTCCCCTGCCATCAGCACAGCAGATGCAGCGGTGTGGCAGAAAGGAAGGCTCTGCCCTGCTTTGCAGGGTGCATTGTGAGCAAAATTTCAAGCTAAGTTCTGACTGCAGGGTCTTTGCTGTCGGGATCTGCCTGGGAGGGAGTGGGCGTAGCCACAACCCCTGGAAACAACGTCAGGCGGGCAGGTGGAAAAGTTCTACTGTGACCCACTGAGACACACACCCACTCTGGGTGTCAAGGGGAAGGGTCAGGTCCTCCTGCAGGCAGAGAGAAAGATTCACCCATAGCAGAGCGAAGCAAGCACGCAGCTGTTTGGCCCCGGTCCTCGTCAGGGTTTTGCCTCGGCAAAAGGAAACAAGGGGCAGGGAACAACTGGCAGAGCCCTGGAGGTGCTGACTCAGCACCCAAGCATCCACCGCTCCCTGACTCACGGCCCTGGCTTTCCCAAATAAACGGAAAAAGGCTGAGAGCCACTTTCCACCACTTCAAACTGCCCGTTGCCAGGGTTTTGTTTCAGGATTTGCATTTGAACCAGCATCCACCCCGGGCTGAGTCTAACTGCATGCATAAAGAAATTTTAATCAGCACACTTGCAGCTGTCAGCGGTAGCTGATCTTTCCTGCCCTCCTTTTGATCAAAATGCCTTTTTCCCCTTCCTCTCACTCCACCAAGTCATTTGCAGGAGTCTGCACACTAATTCACATAAGGAACTCTCCCTAACTGCATGTTGAGAACTGATAATCAATGTCATCTTTAATTTTTCTTACATGGTTATCCCCTTTAATGGAGTGTGCTACAGTAACTGAGAATAAATCTGCTTTGGGTTAGGCGAGAGATTGTTATTTATTTTTCTTTCAGATCAGAGATTAATATTGCTGTATGACCATTGGCACTAACCTCTTTTTCCATAGCAACACCAAAGAGAACATAAACTATGACTCATAATTTCTCTCTGGAGGACTTTTTTGTAATTATGATCATTCCACAGTTCCTAAAATACGTTAGCTGATATATAGCTCTGGTATAACAGCTTTGATTTTCCTTCATTTGAACACCCAGGCAGAAAGAAGAGACTTCCATTATTTTCTCTCTCTCAGGCTGAGCTAAACACCACACAAAGTATCATATATTCATTATTCATTACAACTGTGTGGCTCCTAAAAACTCCACAGCAATGCTTTCTTAATAAAGGTGGAACAGGTTTACTCACTTTCAATAACCTTAAATAATACTGACCTTCTAAAAGAAAACTCGTGTCCTTCCCACCATGGTTAGCAAATTGGGGTCTGAGAGCTGGAATTGATCCAAACTGGAAACTGTATTATTCTGGGTGGCAGCAAGGTTGCACACTAGCATTGCTCCTCTGCCAGTCAATGGCTTTAAACTCTCCAACATTTCCTCTCCCTCAGAACACAGCTGCAATACACTGTCCAAATTCAGTAATAATGGTGATACTCTTTACTCCCTTCAGTGAAAATCTGGCCTTGGAACAACTTGTCTGTTCAGTTCCCCGGAATATCTCAGCAGATAATCACATTGGATCATCACGAAAGATTACATGACTTTTTGTGTGCGTGTGTGTGGCTGTCCTACATTTCCCTTACAACACAGTCTGCTGTGTACTGGTGCAAAGTGCTCAGAAAACCCGTAGTGCCTGTTGCAGGAGAATAATTAGAAAAACACAATTAGCAAATTCAAGGACACACACATTCAGTCAGCAGCCATAATCCAAGGTGGAGAGACAGAACAAGCTTGCATCTCTCCCTGCTCCTCAGTGTGATCCCCAGCAGCTAAACCAAGCCCAGATTGCACCAACAGAAGGGACACGTGGTTTGCTCCTGGCCTTTCCAGTACGAAGCTGCACATACAGGCTGAGGCTTGTGCAGGCACACCGTGAAAGAGCAGAACACCAACTAACACAGCATCAATGACGCTACAGGCTCCTCTACTCCTCACTGAAGGTTTGTGGAAAAACACCCGGAACCTTCAAATTCCTGAGCGTAGGGAGCAGAAAGTCACTGTAACCTCTATGCCATTATCTGCAGTGAGGAGACTCTGGCTTTGCCTTCCTTACTCCCTCCCATCAGGCTTAAGCTGTGTAGAGGTGCAGGTGATGTGAACTGTGACGGATACTGGAAATGCACAAGACAGTGTTAGGAACAAACAGCACACGAGGGATGTCTACACTGCACACCACACACACATACTCATTTAGATCTAGTACCAGGCACAGCCTAACTACAGAAACACAGCACTGTTCAAGAAAATTTATCTTATTCCTCAGCTACTTAGCTCCTGATGTCCTACACTAGTCATTTAAAGGGAGTTTCAGCATCTTTTCAGTACGCTGCCAGCTACAGTTATAGGTGCCCTTATATTACTTGTTCCTTCTGACATGCCTGTAGGCAAATGAGCCCCGTGAGGGTGACAGCACGAGCTGCATTAACCAGCTGCCTGGTCCCTGAATCACTGCAACTCAACACAGCGCTGCCAGAGACACGGAAGAAGGGACACTGAGAACATCTGACTAGCGGTAAACAAATTATGAACACACGGAAGTTGCCTGGATTTGCAGAGTCAATTGTCACTTCCACACAGCCACGGTGAAAGCTATAAGCACTGTGTGGCTACTTCTAAATAACCTTCATTTCCCTGCAAGGTTCACCATTCTACTGCTGGCAATAGCTGGAGATTGAAAGTCAGAGAGCAGGTTATGACTGAAAGCTGAAGGAGGACATGTCATTCAAGACCTGTGCAAATACATCCTGAATAAAACCAAAAAGAAGATTTCTTTTGGCATATTCAGGCATAAGCTCTTTAGAAGAATACCTGTGTCCTCTGCATGCCACTGAACAACTCTTCAAAGGAAAAACAAGCTGCAGGACATGGAAATGTATGCATTCCTGGGTTAGGCTGAACAGCACGGAGATCTCAATTGGAACAAGATCATGATATGCTGTAGCTGTTAAACACTCTGTATGTCACAGATATGTAATATATATGACAAGCAGTTTCAAATAAGGTGAGAACCTGGGAAGGCTTTGAAGTGGCTGTAAATTCTTTTGTTAAAAAGGAAATAGACTGATAGGATCCTACAAATCTAGTCCTAAAAAACAATGCACCGGGGATTTTTTTTTTTTTAATTATTTCTCAGTACTTCTTAATGGTACAATAGTTGACGTGCAGCCAGAAGTGGAGAGAGGCAATAAACAAGAAGTGTGTAGGAGGAGGAAGAAGTAGGAAAATGTGGATAAGAAATGGAACAGTGGGGTGTGCATGAGAGAAGGGAATGTGTGAGGGAAGGAGTCGTTAAGAAGGGTGGGGAACTGGAGGAAGGAGCTGAAAGGCTACTGAGAAACACCGGCAGAGTGGCCAGAACAAAAGGCTGGGACAGAACCAAGAGGCACCAACAAAACTGGGAGAAAGGAAAAACAAGGATCAATAAGGTCTACTGTTCAAAAAGATGGAAAAGAGAGTAGGGAATCAGAAATTACTGTGGGACAACTGCCATATAAGAGACAGCAACAGTGAGCAAAGAGCTCAATATTTATCATCTCTCTACCTGCCAAAATGTACTGCAGAGGCAATGCCCAGGATTAGGTGTGGAAGTTATTTTTACTGTGCAATGTGGTCAATCATTTTTATTTTGCTTAGAGTTTTTGTTTGTTTGTTTTGTATGAGAAAAGTCCGGAATAGGCAAAAGCAACATCTCACACACATCAAAATAGCTCAGCCTGAGCCTGCACAAACCTGTGATGGTGACAGCACCTTGCCAGGCCTGCAGTGCAAGCTCCCAGATCACATTTGCCATGTCTACTTGCTTCCAGGGCTTGGGGGAGAGAGGTCAGGTGGAAGAGGAGAGGTGCTGCGAACAGCAGGATGGGGTCTCCCCCTGTCCGGACATTTAGGTAATTCCCCACTGAGTACAGACCTCCTGCAGACAAGGGGCAGGCAGGATCTGCTGGAAGCACTGAGGAATGCACCTCCAGCAGCGGGATTTCACTGGCAGATTGCTGAATCCCAGTGTGTCACTGTAACACAGCCAGTGGGATTTCTTTCCTATTGCAAACAGGTTCTTGGGAAAGCAAACCCAGCTCTCCTCTTCCACCAGGCCTCACCCCCTTGCTTTGCCAAGAAGCTGGGCTATATTAAGATATGAGGCAGCCATGCTGGCTGGGCCATTTCTCCTTCATGCTTGGCCTCCCGTGGGAGTTGCTCCATTCTCACGTATCTGCTGAGAAACAGCTTGTTCTTTCTGGCTTTCCTCAGTTTCTTTATTTAGTGGTGCCACTTCACACAGTGGAAGCCAGGTTCTGCTCTAACTTCAGAACAGACCTGCCCAAGTCCCCTTCCCACCATGCACTCCTCAAAAAATAAAGCAGCTGCTCTCTCCTGCTCCGCTCCTGACATCTCCTAGGTTGTTGCCCGACATTTTATTGTACTTTTTCAGAAACTCTTAGTTTGCTATATAACTCTCTCATAAAATGGAAAGCTGTACTATGAATTCTTGTTAATGACTTACAGGATGCAGGTTAATAGATACAGGGGTTTTCATAACTGCCATACATGGATCGTTTCCTATGCAGAAGAAGAAGACATGGGGACAAAACGATGACAAGCTTTGGAAAGAACAGAAGGAAAAACCTGGATTAAGGTTCTAATCTTCAAGTAGAAAATGTCTCCTCAACTATTTGTTTGCTGCTGTCAAGTTTCAGTGCCCGAAAAGAAAGTCATCTTCTACAGAAGAGAGGAAGGGGAAGATACCTCTATATGCTCACCTTCATATCCATCCTTACTATTTAATACAACGTTTAATGTTCTAAACCCTAAAAAAATATTTGGCATCCAGGTCTCCTTAATTTTGAAGATATCTGCACACTTACACCTCATTCTATAAAGACAAAGTCCCTCAAAAGTTTTCCTCCTGATATTTTTAAGTGCCTAGGCTATCTCAGTATTCAGTATCCAGCCTGAAAACTAAACAATTTCAGACAGTTCCCTTTTTCATGATGTGACAGTAGTCAAAATCTATGCCAGCAGTGGGAGACTAACAAAATCAGTGTTTATAGAAAATCAGGGACAAGAGAACTTGAATTGGTGCTTCTTGATCATATATAACCTACTCAAGTTGCAGCTCTAATAGGAGTAATTTCATATTACTGAGAGTGTTTCACTTTATAAAGATTTCACAAAATCACTTTGCAAGTCTTTCACGCACAGTTTTGCGCAATAATTTTCAGGCAGAGGCAATGTTCACACTGAGGCAGACACCAGCTCGCTCTGCCCATGCTTCAAGCCAACTGGAAGACGTGGTAAATGTCAGATGTTGCCCCAAGCTAATATGCCACGTCTCTCATTAGGGCACTGCACTAACTGCATCCATATGGTGCCTGGTCAGCTCAAAATGCAGACAGGCTGAGATCATCTCTGCCTCCACAATACTCTAAGGCAATGCAGACAGGGAGTTTTGCCTGCATCAACAATGCAGTTGTAGGGGGTGTTAATCCACTGTTGCTCCGTTAATGCCTAATCTACCCCAAGTATTGGACTAAAATGAATCTTCAGACTATAATTTAAAATAGAACAAAGAAATCTGGTAAATGTTTTACCTGTAGTAAGTACTGAAGCCAGAGGTAAAAACGTCTACCCAGAACTCAGCTGATTTGCTTTTTTTATAGCAGAAAGCATGGCAAAAATCCCTCTCTGATACCATTCTATTGGAGCAAGCTGAAAGATTATTTTGGTTCTGTAGATCCTAATCATCACCCTACAATACAGCACTTGGTGTCTGCTCTCATTTTCTTTGTACAAGGCTCAAGATGAGAGTAAAGGAGGGATCAGCTCAACTCTGCAGGGGTTTTCTTCTAGTCTAAATCCTCCAGGGAAAGTCACATGAAATATTGCCTGTGGACTCAGCAGCAAGGCATGTGCCTGCCCCTCTGTGGCACACAGCCCCATCCTCTGGGGCCCTGGGCAAAGCTCACAGTCACATTTATCACCAGCAGCAGTTCTCCTGCCATGGCTCTGCCATCCACACGAACGCAGGGGCCCTGAGGTGGAAGAAATGGAAAGATGCTTTTCTGACATTCCCGAGATCCACAGAATAATTACTTTATGTAGGTAATGAAGAGACTTTAGTCTACTCCTGTATCCCCACCGGGATGCAGACAATTTATTCTTTAAGGTTGTATATTATTCAGTGCATTCTGCCATCTTTCTCCAAATATTATTTTCACTCAACAGTGCAGCTGGCCAAAAACTGCAAAAAAAAGCATTAGCTGAAAAAGTTATTTGTCAGGAAACAAAGTTTCCTCTTCTCCACCTAATGCATTCTAGCAAGTTCCAGCTACATTGCTTCCTCCCAGCATTTAGCTTGACAAAGCATGTGGTGAGCCTGGCACGAATCTGAAAACCTCAAATGTTCATGATTATCAGCATTAACAGTTGCTATTGTTCTTATCTCAATAGTTAAACTTGCCCTTAGTATGAAATGCTGGTTTTCCTCATTACTACAAATTTCCTTTTGCACAAGAATCCTCTTTCCATAGCATCATGATATTTTCAGATTTTCCTGTTCAGCTTTGAATGGTCCATGAATACTGCCTGGCGAAGAAAAACATACTACATATTATTTTAATACAGCAGTCATTTGTTGTTCTTTCCCCAGTTGCATTGCTGTGACTCTGCCTTCTAAGTTCCTTACTTTTTTTCCCCAACATCCACATTTCACTACCAGTACCACCATGATTTGCAGCACCAGATGGTTTTTCACAGGCTTCTACAGTGGTGCTGCAGCCACCCAACTGTACTGGTGTTTTTGAGGGGGTGGTGATGGGGAAGGTGGGGTCCTGACATGCATCAGCAATGGCATCCAGGAATCATTTGTTTTACCATCCATTTATGTACCTTTATCCTGACCAGTCAAAGAAGAGTCCTCATGTTGCTGCTTGTCTTCAAATCTGAGTTTGTATGGGGAGATTAATTCTACTTTTGTATACCTGGATGCAGTTTTGGAATGAAAGTACTGAAGGCAGGGAGGGCTGTGTAAGCTCTGCCTGTGCTGTGCAGAAGAGGAGACAATCATGAACCAGACCCCCCTGCACAGCCAGGCTGGGATTGCAGAACTCCTCTTTGCAGGAATACAGAAGTCCTGTTCAAGTTTCTTCAAAATACCATCTCTTTACTACCTTCAGGACTAAAAGCTTGACCTGAGAGGCAGTTGATGGATTCAAACCAACTCCAGAATGCTTTGCATTTGATGAAAATCAATTGCTATCCCTCATTGCTATACCCTCCCCAAATACTTTAACTACATAAACCAGGGTTAAAGAGAGCCTGTTCTGAACACAGAGTGAACACACATCCGCAGGACATTTCTTTGGATTCAAGGTAAAGTACCCAGATACAGTTCTGAGGAGTATGATACACAATATCTTAATTCTCACTCAAACAGTTCCTGTTTATCTTCATAGAGGACTAATGCAAATATTAGCTTTGGGATTTGATAAGGGACACATTAAACAAACACTGATGCCTGTATCATAAAAAACTGGCTCTCAGCCAGATAAGTGAAGCTCTGCCTACAAATTAAGCATTACTGTATTCAGGGTGTGCTTGCAGTGGTATTTTCTTCCACTGCCTGCATTTTTTTCAGTAGTGCATAAGCATATCTAATAGAGTAGCTTGCAGGGAGATTTCAATCCCCCCCAGCACCCAAGAAATGAGACATTTCTGGTGCCAGCTCAGCTGCGCACTGTACTCGTCTCCCTCCCAAGAACTCTGGTAAGAGCTGCGGGTCTGAGGCACCGTTTTGTTACTCCATTATCATGCAGTCATGAAGGAAACAACACTTTAATTGTTTTCTATCCGTGAGATAATGAATTACTCCTCTCTCTAAAACAGAGAGGCGGCAAAAGAAGGAACATGAATACTCATTTCCTTTTGCAGTAAACAATTACAACGCTTGTCAAAAAATATGACAATTGGAAAAATCAATGTAAAATTTGGTAATAGCTTGGCACTTTCAGTATTGCACAAACTCTCACCTAATAATCTCAACTAATAGCCTTACTAAAGCTGATTGGTTCATGGAAATTAATGGTGCTTCCTGTGGGCTACGCTGCTTCTCAGCATGAATTAGACAAGCAAAATATCCAGTGTTTTACAAAGGAATTTTGAAGAAGATCTACAGTAATTCCCAGGGAGTTCTTTTGATTTTTTTTTTTAAAAAAAAAGCAAAACCAAACTCAGCCAACAAAATAAAATAGAAAAAAAGAGGGTAAGTAAAGGTCACACTTAACAGAAAACAATGAAAGTTTCCACAGGCATTTACCAGCTTCCTTACCCTGCACCATGCAAATGTTTAAACACATTCTTACTAGATCTTCCAACAGATAGTAAACAGTCTCCCCCTTGAAGATGACTTCCACATCTTCTCAAACCTGTTTTCTTTACCTCAGATTTTACTGAAAACACAGGTACTGCCTAAAAATGCCAGGATTTGCCACCAAAACGTGCCACCTGAATTCAACAACACTTTCGGAATTTGGCTTACAAACTCCTTTTCCCAGGCCTCAGCCTTCCGCTGCTCACATCCTGAAGGAAAATGCTGAAAGGGGCTGTATTGCTCAGGTTGGCCATAAATACCAACAGCTCCACCACTCATTTAATAGCAAATGCGTTTTTCCATAAAACTTGAGAAAAATACCAAACTTCAGCCAGTCCCCGAGGAACTGTCGCCTTTTATCCCAGTCCTGCTCACAATCAATTCCCTGCACAAGGGGGCTCTGAACCGTGGCTGTGGCTCTCAGATACTACCACAATAAAGAGTAAGTAGTGGAAACAACACCAGGTTTCCCCCGGGAGGATTGCATCCAGGCACTTGCCTCCCAGTGATAAGCGAGCATCCAAACAATCAGAGGCGCAGACGGCGCTGCTCTCAGAAGCGTTCCTGTGTTCCCCAGTCTCAGGAGAGGTAAAGGAGAAGATTTCCCTCTCAAGAGCCACTGCTAGGCATGCACACTTCCCTGAGCCCTGGCTCACCCCTGGCCCTGGTCGCTCAGTCTGCCCTGCCCTCAAACAACTCAAAGGAGAAAACACCAGAGGAGGAAACAGCACAGCTCACTTGTGCACTGCTTGCCGTAGATTTAATGTTTAAAGACCATCTCTCTAACCAGCCCCAGGTTCAACAGCTTTGGCTGTGCCTGGGCACTGCTGTCTACTCAGGGAGCAGTGCTGAAACAGGTCATTGCTGAGGAGGGCAAGCAAACTCTATTTCAGAAAGACTGGCGCTAACTGGAGCCTAAAGCAGTTAGAAAGCCAGGATGAGTACTGGCTCTTCCCCAGGCAGGCAAGCATCCATTAGAAAGCTATTTCCAAAGGTTTAGGATAGACTGTGATACCTGCCAGGTGATATAAAGCCCCAAGCATCCTCAGCAGCTCTTGTTCCACAAGCAGGTAAATAAGCTCCCCACAGCTGAAGAGACACAACACCCAGCTTTTGGCTCCCATCGAGCAGAATCCACCCAGGAAGCGAGATCTATTTTGCTCAAGGGTACAGAAGGTCTGTTCCCACAGGAGAGCTTTCGCTTCCTGCTTTGGGAAAACTAAATAGGTTGATTATGTCTGCTACAGGCTCATAAATCCACATCAGCTGCTGCCTCAGGGACAGCCATTGCTCCTCTGGGTGACTTTCTTCCCCACTTAGAGAAGATGAACAGCTGGTTACGTATATCACAGCTCCAGCAACACACTTACCCGTAGCCTTATGCCACTGAAGGAGCAGGTTTCTGTCATTGAGACCACAGGAAAGCAGGAGGCAAAGCAGAGGCAGCTTATTTTCTTTTACACCAGCTTTTTCAGGTCAGAGGACAAAATGGCAGTCAGAGTGGGCATTGATGGCTGGCTTCCCAAATGGAGCTAGAAGCAGACCAAAGAAGCCAAATTTTAAGCCTGCTTATGTAATTGTAATTTTTAAAATAACTGTGATTTGCACACACAGTGAAATAAACTTTAAAAACAGCTAAAAACCAGCACGAGCCTAGGTAAGACAGATTCTGCACTGTGGAGAGAGGGCTGGTGCACAGATGTGCCTCACCACACACGAGCCTCCCCCGAGTTACACGAGGCTCCAGTGCCAGGGCCATGTCACAGAGCCAACCCTGCTGCTCAGGATGAACTTTAGCCTGGCCATGGCACGGCACACCCTGTAACCCACCCCGGCCTGTACCAGCTGCAGGCAGGCAGCACCAGCCTGGGCAGTTCTTACACTAAGCCACTGCCTGTGTTCACTCATCTGCCTCCCACATTGTCCAGTGGGGCTCCTGACCCCAGAGTTTTGTCTCCAGGGACAGCCCTTACGATACAGACATACAGGCAAAAAGATTAATCATGATGAGCAGATTTAGTAAAAGCAGGTCATCACAAAGCTCCAGGAACTATGCAGCTCTGAATTTTTCTCTAAAAACACATACAGCTCCACTGATACATCAGCTCATACCCACTGAAAATCAAGCACAAAATGAATTGGGGTAACACTGGCACTGAATACCTTGGTGCTTGTAAGAATTTTTTAAGACACGCTGCTTTGCATGCATATGGCAAGTTTGCAAGGAACATAAAGTTCCTTTGTACCGGGGTAGAAGTATTATCACACGAGTTCTCAGCAGTCTGTTTTTCCTTTCATAGCTGGACGTGTCAAACAGACCACAGCCAGCAGATAAGAAATGCCTACAGAACCAAAGTGCAGATTAGAGAGGCAGCGGCAGCAGCTGAGAGAACCATCTACTGCAGCTGCGAGACAGATCAAGGGAGCTGAGAGAAGCTAAGTGCAGATTCAAACTTTACACGGCATGCAATCTATTACATAAATAAATAGGGCATTACAAGGCTGTGAAAACACTGATTTTTCTTTCCTGCTCTTTAGCCATGGACTCTGTGACATCAGTTGTGGCCAGCACTGCTGCTCATGATGCTGAAAGACAAGAACACAAAGCAAAAATAATTTGGCCCCTTTCCTCAAGCTTAGAGGGGAGTTTTCATGTATCAGTGTTCGTGAGGACATGTGCATCTGTTTTCAGCAAACTGTCACAGCAATATTAAAACCTGACACTATCAGTATTGGGGTGCTCTGTGATTCAAAGACATGCCTGACATGTAAATCGCTCCCTGCAATACACAGGCTACCTAGAACTAACACAAGGATGGAGTTTGCATGTCCAGGAACAAATTTATGTCACGCAGTATCAATGGAAAGAATGCAATAAACCATGCATGGACAGAGCCTGCAGTGTTTTCCAGTGCTTTAGAGTTCCAAGTCAACTCTTATCAGGAATCCTAACACTTTGTGTAGAGGAAGCTATGCAATATGGAAAGGGTCACTAGTAGAGATCCAAAAAAGGCCAGGAGATCATGAATTTCCCTAATTCAGAAAAACAGGGCTCTGATCAGGCATCCTTTGCCCGCAGTGGTGAGCACCTGGGGCAGCAGCATTCTGATGAGAATCCGCATTTACGGATACTCTGGGGGCTTCAGGCAAGCAAAAATGCTGCATCTGTGGCAAAACCAAAGCCAGGCATCTGCTGTCTGGGGTAATATGGGCAGAAAGCAGCACCAGCTAGGGGAACTTAATTCTCTTTAATAATGTATTGCTTGTTAAGACAATTGATTTGTGTTTGCAAGGGAGGAAAATTAGCTTATTAGGCACCAGGTAGTTCGGTTTAATTGTCCTGAATTTCCAGGTGGGAACTCCAACCAGCATTTAACAACAAATCCCTCTCTGTTTAATCTGGGTCCATGAGCTGGATGCCAACCAGGTTCTGGCAGGTGCTTATCACATCTATGACAATGAGAATATCACCTGACAAACAACGCTCTGTAACTCCAGCTAACACTGAAAAAATCTTATGACAGCCATTGAGATTTCTTAGCTGCTCCCCAGAAGGCAGGGCACAGAGCCTTGCTATTTAATCTGGGCTTTGTTCTGTTTAGGGACAAGAGCACCCTGAATAAAAATGGCAGAAATTAGACTATGCAATTTTTTACTTTAGTGTCAAAAAGATTGTTTAACAAAAAAAAAAAAATTAAAGACCATCTTCCTCTTCTTCAACATTACAGTCCTGTGATCTACAGCAATCCCACCCTCTGAAATTCACTGTTTCCAAAGCACATCCTTCTTGGTTTGAGAACATCAATTCAAAATGAAAACATCACATGAATGCAAATGTGTCCCTGATGTCAAAACAGGAACAGAATCTAAGAGTAAACACACAAGAGGTACACGTCATTTGTCCTTTCCTGAAAAAGAGTGGGATGATGCTCTGAAGTCCATAATGCTCCTTGCAGCATAGCATCTTTTTGTATGGCTTGAACCACTCTCAAGGACTATATTTACCCACTCACAATAAGCCAAATAAAATGGCTTGAAATGAAATTGCCAAACTTAAAAAAAAACCATTGTGGCAGCTTCAAACCTCCCCCCCATTTCCTGCTCCATCTCAATGCGGCCGCAGATACGTTTATGCTGTGATGATGAAACTCCTACAATGTACAGACAGTACAAGAGCTAAGAAAAACATCCAGGGTGCTATTGAATTTCAATTGAAAATGTTACAGCACTCAAAGTATCCAGTTATTTTTACCTGGGGTTCTGGTGATTAACAAGCTGTGAATGTCAGATCCATCTAACTCACCCTGAAAGCACTGGAGAGGGAACCAAGGAACAGGTCCTTAGCACCACTTACTGAAACAATACAAAAGCAAGAATTATTATTATTGCTAGTTCCACTACTGCACTTCAATTCAACTGAAAATCTGCCCTCCCATAACACAAAGGTAACTCGGGTGCCTCGGGAGATGAAACAACTAGCATTTTCTCCAGCTTAGCTTATATCATACCTCGCAAGATGAAACTATGAGAAATCAACTTTCTCTGTATGCCTCACATACACAGGTGTTTTAATTCACAGCTCTGCCTTCTCCTCCCCTCCCCATAGAAGCATCAGAGTGTTATGAATATCAATTAAGATAAAACTGTGGTACTAAAGGCTTAACATGCTTCACTCCCTAATATCAGTGCACCACATGCCTGCATGGCTAAGCATTAGGCCAAAGCAGGAGACAGTGTCTGCTTCAGGAAAAAGTGTGTAGCTGGGAATTACCTTCCAGTGGAAAATATTTAACCAGATGGGAATGTTATTTATATGTGATGCTTCCCATTAGTGGCGACTAATATTTACAGTATGAAATATCTCCTTATTACAGCACCAGAGCTATGACAGGCTTTTAATGCTTAGCACTATTTTTTTTTTCCTTCCCCAGCCCATACTTTCAAGTCATCTATGCAAGAATTACTGAACTATTACAGTCTGGTGACCTGCTTAGCACGAAGCAAGGCAGCAGCCAGAAGATAAGGAAGGGAAGAGAGGTTAGTGGCGGGGACTGGAGTTCGTCACTGTGTTATGATTCATCACTAATTTATGTGGGATGCTGCGTAGCACAGGCAAAACCCAAGGACACATAGACGCATTTTCTGTTCTGCATATAGGTGGGGCTCAGTTCACAGGATTTCCCCTTCCTCTGACATTATAGATCTTCAAGGTTGCTTATCCGACAGGGAACATGGGTTGGAAATGCTCTGGGAAAACCCACAGTTCACCCAAGCTAAGGGTGGGTCAGTGCTATCTCCTCAGGACAGCTCAGGCTGCAAACACCTCAGGACAGGAATTTTCTGGACCTGCGAAATTTAGCATGAGTCAGTGTGTGTTCATGCAAAAGCTGTATTTTCCTTCCACAAGATCTCGTGCTTAAAGTTACAGTATGTCCAGTGCATGTGTCTTTTTTAAAGACAAATTACTTGTGGGCAGAATTGCCCTGTTAAGGTTTAGGGCTTCACATGTTTCAGTGATCTCCGACCTAGGGGGAGGTTACCAAAGCTTGGGAAGAAGGATGTACACTTGATAGCGCACACAAAGAGTGCAGAATTTACGGGCCACAAGGACATTTGGCAGAACCCCCAAGATAAGGATGAAAATAATAAAGTCACCACATCAACTGCACTGAATCAGTTCCAGCTGCCTAAAAGGTAGTTCTGGCAGGGACTGATCACAACCACCAACTCATGGCCACCCACCCAAAAAATGCCCCAACCCAAAACAAGAGAAAGCATATGGACTAATTAGCATGGGAAGCAAGAGATTAATGAACCAATGGAAGATATAATACTAATTAATAAGAGAACTAGGTAATTTGTAGCCAATGAACATTGAGGCCTTTGTTTGCTAAAGTGTATAAATAGTGAAAAGTTTTGGTAGTTGTTGTGCTGGCTTTGGGGATTTGCCACCCAGCTCCCCTTTCTGTGCAGAACTGTAAATAAATATCTCAAATCGCTGTGTGGATTGGCCCCTTGCTCACCAGGTGAAAGAATCTAATTTGAGACATCTCCACAGCACCAGGCTGCTTGCTCCCATTGCCCAAACCCTCTCCAACAACAGCCACCCTACAGGCTGGCACAACCCCAGAGAGGGGCCAGGGCAGATCACCCAGCTGCCTTCCACTCAGGATCTCTTCCTCAGCCCTCCCTGTCTGCCTCAGGCTGCAGGCTGGCAGGGCAGAAGCCCCTCTTACCACGGCAGGCGCTAAAAGGGCACAGACCAGCTCTCCAGCACCCCTCCACCCATCTGCATTCCCCTCATTAAACCTCCTGTCAACACAGCCCTGCTGAGACAGCAGCTTTCAGGGCTGGTGCGTTTTCTGGCTGCACCTCAAGCCCGGGTTGGAAGCAATTAGAGCTGCTGCGGCGGTGCTGCGCTCCCGAGGGCCAGCCCTCGTCCGGGAGGTCACGGCTGGCAGGGCGAAGCGAGAGCATGTCCAGGCAGCACGTCCGTGCTGGGGGTGTGCGCAGGCAGCCTGGCCAGGAGGCAGCGCGGGGCTGCGCCCAAGGGACCCACAGCAGCGGACTGCCCCGAGCACTGGCTAAGAGCAGGTATTCTCCTGTCTAAGCTCGGGTCACCCAAATCCCAGAGAGCTCAGAGGAAAATAAACGTGGAAAGGAAATTCCCCTGTGCCCGTTTCTTCCTCCTTGGCCTGTCCATCAAGTTTGTCCCGGCTTTAACGGGATCATATAGTAGGACTGGACAAAACTTGCATGAGTATCCATGATCATCTGGTGCTTCCCTTCTTTTTAAAACAGGAGTGATGATACATATTTTGCCTTCAGGAAGGCTTTCTTTGCAGATAGTCATTAAAAAAAAGGAGGAAACATGACTTAGACTACAGAAGAAATTCTGTTCTCAGAAAGCAGTATCAGTGGTTCACTGTCAAATTGAAAGGATATTTTCCATGATGATCTGTCCTGGGTGACTTGAACACTTTCATAAATAATCTGGATGATGGAAAAGAACATGCTTACTAATCCTGCAGATGACAAAAGCTTTAAGGAAGTTTGACAACAGAGCTAGAATGAACATGATTTTGACAAAGCAGAAGAACAAATAGTTTTAAAAATGTAACCCAGTGAAGAAAAATGCAGTGTTCTACATTTAGTAAAGATAAGCACCTGTGTGAAACAGGGAAGGGCAAGGCAGCGGCACAGGAATGTTTCTGGGATGTTTGAAAGGAATCTTAAAATTAATATGTGTCAAAGTTATATTAATGCAAAAAGACTTAGATCATAAAATGCAGTATCTGTAAGAAATCCCTATGGAGCAAAAATAACACAAGAGCCAACAGTCCTTAGACCTTGGCTGAAATACTGCCCTTACAGAGCTGCAGGCCAGCTGGAGACAGCCAAGAGTGTCAAAGGAACAGAAACTATGACACGATGCATTTGTCATAATTCTTTCAACCATCCTGCACAAAGTGCAGATTGAATGAAAACATAACTAGCTGTCAGGTACGAGGAGGACTTTCCAAAACTAGGAAGGAATCATCTAGGTATTACCTCTCTAAGCAAGGGGGGAAAGCAATGCCTTAAGATGTCAGCAGTGAGAGTTAAGAGTGAACATCAGAAGAGGTGAGGGGATGCTCTCTAGCAGCAGCCACCACGAAGCACTAGGGAGGTTGCTTGGGAAGGCTGAGGAGCCATCACCATCAGCTGCTGGTTAAAGCAGGTTGGACAAACCTCTGCGAGGAATGATGTACTTGTATCTGGGTGAGGTGGTGGGACCAGACCCTTGCAGCACTGAGGCTCCGGTTCTGTTCTCTGGCAAGGGTGGAAGTGAGGGCGTTGCTGAGTTAAGCCTCCCCAAGCATCCACTCAGCTTTCTGCTACCCTCTGCCTGCAGGAATGGAAACGCCAGGCAGTTTTAAGAGACTAACCTGTCCTCCCGAACAGCACTGCTTAAAATACCTCCCTCCCTCCTGGGGCTATAAACAATCTCGGCATATGAAATGCAAAACTGGAGTTAAGTCTCCGACTGGCCACAGGAAATACAAAATTGTATACTCTGACTTGAAGGGTTTATGTGAATGCAGTCAGAACTCTCTGAAGCGGATGCCTCAGATCAGGCCATTACACAGAAGCCTAAATCAGTGGCTTCATTTTCAAACACACACTGAGCACTCAGCAGCTCCTGGAGCATCTAAGAGGAGATGGTGATTGCTTGTCACATCTGAGAACTCGTGCCACTTTGGCTCTGAAATGTCAACCTGAAAGCAATTTTCTATGCAATTTTTCACAGTCCTAATCTTGGTGTTTTGTGAACACTTTCCCTAGATTTTTTTTGCCTAAACCATTATTTTCTTTGTAATGTAAAAATAAATATTTCACATTAAAGCAACTCCAAAGCTCTAACTTTAGAAATCTTCAGTAGGTGCAGAACTTCAGGCTGAGAACTACAGCACGCCGAAGGTTTTACCATATCAAACAGAGTTTGCACTCCCACATCCCCTCCTGCATTCATAATTACATTCTGACTCACGTTATAATCACATTCGGGTCCCAGCCCGGCTTTGGAAATTCCATGGCTGCAGGCAGGGACGTCTCTCCCAAGGCGCAGCACCCATCTCTGGGTAAGCCATGTGGAATCATTACTTCTCACCATCTGAATGCACCAGCTCCTGCACCTGGACTTCTGGCTGCAACAGCCTGTGGTGCAGAATCCTCAACAGCCTCTTTAATAAATGGAGGTGCAAAAAAAGCAACACTGTCCTAGCATCAAATGGAGAGATTTTGTTACTGTCTCTCCAAAAGAAAGCTGGATTTTTTGGAGCTTAGGGATAGAACAACTAAGCTCTAAGAGGGATAAGAATTGGTTACCTACTCTTCTAGTAGAACAGGAAAAATCAATTTTACTGCCAAACTCTTTGTATTTTTTTTTTGATGCAAAATGCATCAAACACATGCTTTGAACTGGAATTCCCAATTTTTCCCAGAGTTCATCCTCCACAAACTGTAAGAGCACATTTCAGGAATTTAGCCAGGAGGATGCACAGCCAGTAACAGATGTTTGGAATATTAATTAATGCTCAAAAATAGCGGAAAGGGGCTCACTAAAAATGATACCCTTTTACTACGGAGCACATGTGTTGGGCCAGCTTACCCAGGGTAGCAGCATGTCCCCAGCAGGGAAAGGAAAAGCTCCCACTTGCTTTAATGAGTGGTTTTCCTTGGATTATCAGTTGGCTTTCCTTAGTCTGCTGTGTTTATCTCAGGTGGTTTATTTTAGAGGGTTGCGATTCACACAGCATCAAGTTTGCTCTCCTTTCCCTCACTTATCATCATAAACCTTGCAAACAGTTAAGAGATTTATAGGGAACCACACACATGCCAGAGAATAAAAACCCTTACCTGACCTAAGCTATTTAGATTTCAGCTATTTTAAATGAAGTACAAGTTTATTACAAACCCATTTATAGTATACTAAAGATGTGTTTCTTAAGAAAGCTTTATTTTATGTGTGTTTATTATGTCCTCTCACTTCTCCACCTAGAAATCAAAATATCCCAAGGATATCCATGAACCATGATGAAACTGGAAACACAGCCAACAAGTACCTGCTGAGCCTTCCTAGGTCAGATGCAAACATCAACAGCTTCCCTTATTTCAGTAATTTTCTCTTCACAACGATTAAAACATGGGGTTTTTTGTCTTCACTTCAAAAATCCTACCTGAGAATGAAAAACAATCCCCTTCCAGTGAGTAAAGTCACCCCGGCATGCAACAGCTATAAATTCGGACGCCGTTTCCCACTGTCACACGCGACACCTCCAGTTTCTCAGAATGAAGTCAAACCCCACCCTGCAGCCCCAGCTGCTCCACCAGAGACAGGAGATGGCCCCCCATGCCTGTGTGGGACATGGGGAAAGCCATGAGCCAGCACACAAGGTGCTGCGCTGCCACACCTCTGCCCAGGCCACCCTGCATGCTGCTGACACAGCCTGCCTCTGCAGTGGCTGAGAGGGCAACAATATCCAGAGCCAGTCAACATTCCCCCAGTCTTATCCCTCCCCATACATATTTTAGTACCTTCTGAAAACAAATCGGCAGCTGAAAACAAACCAAAAAAGGAATCAACACCAACAGGCTGAAGTAGCCACAGATCTGAAGATGCAACAGTTCTGCAGGAGGCTAACAATATGAACGTTATTTTAAATTTTTATTAATCATATATTTCAAGAAGTGATTTTGAATGCTTCATCTCTTACCAAAAAGAGCTTTTGTTACTGTGAATTCTTTTGCCTGAAGTTATAATTATTTGGATTCAGGCAAAGAAGAACCAGCAGTGCGCTCCTCTTCTTAAAAATTTGGTCGTATTTCAGGGTGAATAAATAAACCCTAAACCAATCGTATCTATTAGCTAGTCCAGTCAGAGATGTTCAGAACAATAAAGGCAATGATAAGACATTTGAGTTTGCCCTTAAAAGCAAGTCCTGAACACTGAGCACCATCATCGAGGAGTTGCTCTGAGCAGAAGGGTTGGCTCGTGGGTAAGTCCAGCCTGATGGCAGGGCTCAGTCTGCACCGTGCAGACCTCTTGAATATCTGCTGTCAGCCACAGGAGGGCAAAGCGAGCCTAACCAAACTACAGAGACCACAGTAAAGCAGCCAAACAGAGGCAGGATCACACGTGGGAAAGGGGAGAAGGTGTCAGGACCAGCTAGAGGAAATACAGGCTCTTCCTAGACATCCTCCAGACCAAAGATTTTTTCCCATTTCTCATTAGCAGCAGGAGCCAGCTCAGGAAGGACCATCAGACAGCCCAGAGATGAGCAGCCAGTCACCAGCAAAGGGTTTTGGGGACCCACTTTGTGCAAGCCCAGTCCCAACTGGCAGCTCTCTGCACACCAGAAAATGAGGCCCAAAAACCTCAATAGCTGTGGAACCATTTGCCAATCAGAGCCCCGAGCACTGATTTCTGAGTAAACTTATTTGGCCATGGCAGACACAGCGGCTATTCATAATTCACCCTCAATCAAAAACAATTCTGTGATTTGAAAGAATACTCGTTTTTCATAAGCGCTGGCATCTCCCCAGCAATCAGTGAACTCCCTGGCAGCCAGCCAGACACATCCACTGGTGGCAGCAGTAATTCCTTCTCATTATAATGTTTATTTGTGCATAGATGTGAGTCAGGTGAATTCGCAATATGCATTAGAAAGACAAATGTATCACATACAGCGAAGGGTTGAGAAGGTGACTCTGGAGATTTTTTTTCTTTTTTGTCACTAGATGAAAGCATGATCCATATACACAGTTCTCAAGGTTTTGGAGTGCCCAAATTTATTGCCAGAATTCTGCTAGACCTTAGCCTTTTACTGTGGCCACAGATTTCCTTCAATTTTCATTAAATAGATGATAAAGGTAACCAGTGCATGATTTGTTTTGTAACTTGGTTGAATTTTATTTTTTAGTTCAAACACTCTAGAAACTTGTTTTAAAAGTCAATCTTATTTTTACCTTACATAAGGCAGATCATTCCCAGCTTTGCTGCAGGACCTGAGAGAAATAAAGGGTGCTAATTCTATGCATTTTGCATCCTAGCTTAGAGCTGCTATATACAGGTTTATTTTTTCCCCACTTGGACACATTCTCTTTTCTTACTATCAAAACATCAAGTCTTGGGGGGACCCAACAGAGCACAAAGGATGCTGTGTTTTAATTTGTTCCTTGTGTGCTTACATCATCCAAAGGAAAAATTACTTCAGCACATACATGACCATGACTAGAAAGACAAAAGGCTGCCTTCCACCTTCACTGGTAGCACACTTTAACCAAGGTGAACTCTTCTCAATGTGCACATGTCAACAGCCCTGGCCAAAACAGCTTGGCTAAAAATCTGCTAAAAAGCCTTGCAGTCTAAAAAAACCCCAGTATTTAAAATGTAGAAGTCATACAAAATAAAAAGACTTTTTAGAATGATCCTTTTCACCCTGAGCTATATCTCAAAGAGGCAAATCCAGAGGAGAACATTCCTTCATGTGCCACCTTAAAAATAAAAGACAGCTGGGAATAGTTTCCAATAGCACTCCAATATTATCACTCTGGTTTCCTCCAAAGAAGTCATGGCCTCTAAAGCCAAAAAGCTTTATAATGAGGGGTTATGTATCTTTGCCTTGTGGTTTTCAAGCCAGATGCCCACCCCCACTGAACACCCCCAGGCTTTCAGGCCAATTTTATTTGATGAAAGCAACATGATCACAAGACTGGAATCTTGAGGCCTGAGGAAAATACTGACCATCATGAGACTGCCTTGCAATAGAACAGGGGTGAATTGTGAAGGGGAGAGGTCTTTAAACATAGAGGCTGTGTTTCCTATCCGTGCCATTTGCCTGTTTGTGCAGGAAGCACGTGCCTGGCTTCTCCCCTCGGGTGGCAGGCAGTTCAGCTTTCCATCCGAGAACTGAATTTGCAATTTCCAGGTGTATTTCAAAAGGAATTTGAAAGATCCTCTGCTTGTCTGCAGGTATTTCAATCCCATCACTCGGGCAGGAACTGAACAGCTGCTACATTAAAGGGAAAGCCCGCGCCTTAGAAGCAGGAAAGAGGAAGATGTTACAAGCAGACCTGAGCAAAAGGCAGCTTATTATTTAGTCATGAGAACGTAATTAGGGGTGTAAGAGCACCAGAATACCCTAGCAGACACTTTCTTTGAGGCCTCCACCTTGGGAAGGCAAGAGGGTCTGCTGCAAATGTGTGCAGAATCTATGTCAGCTCTTCCTTGTCACAGTTCCCTGCAAACTTCCAGGGCTCCCACACGGACACAGGCTAAAGTAGGACTGCATGAAGGAAACCGGTGCCACCATGCTTGTGTCAAACTAAATCTGAAGAACAGTGAAAGTAATGGGGAGGGCTGACTTTTACAACAGCTGGGAAAAGGTATTGAACCTGAGGTAGCCTTGTCCTGATGCATTGAGGCCTGCTATTAAATTGCCCCAGTTACATCTTCCCACGTGGGGATTTTTAGCTCACAGTTCAGTGGGATTGCAGACAGGCAGGAGAAATGCCTAAGGCAAGAATGGAAAAGAGGGATGAGGCAGCAGCTGAGGAACCAGGAAAGTGCTACTGGACTGTGGGATGCAAGAACATGCACACAGGCAGAACAAAAGAGTATTATTTCAAAATGATGGGAGGGACAGGAACGGCTGAGCCAGAGATAACAGGAGTCAGCAGGGGAAGGAGCTCAGGTCAGACAGAAGCAGGAGGACTTCACCACTGGAAAGTTTAAGTGACAAAGAGAGATACTGGGGGTTAGCAAATACAGGAAAAGAAGGGAAAGTCAGAGTCTCTCTATACAAGGCTGCTTTGAGGAAGGTCAAGCTCCTTGCATTTGGTGGGCGGGAGGGGGAGGGATGGATAAGAAATAGTTTTTAAAATCCTTGAGCTGCTTTGTGATCTTTTGAGTTACCTTGGGTTGAGTTTAATTCACTATTTGCATATAATTAGTTTTTGCTGCTAGGCGGTCATATTTGCCATTTTGAGTCTAATTAATCATTAAGGCACCTGGAGTCTTTGTACTGACACTTGAGAGATTCAATATATAAAGGCAGGTTTGCTTTGGTTCTTTTGTTTGTGTCTTTGCCGAAAACAAAGCCGGGGCAGATCTAACGCCATCCTGCACGCTTATAACGCTGCATGCTTATAACCTTCAAACCTTGACAATCAGGTGTCTTTATAAGCATTTCATGTGTGCACTTCTAAGTCAAACTGTATACTTGGCACATCTTTCACTGTAACTACTCATCTATTTGGTGCAGAAATAGATTTTAAAAAGCCAAATACACTACAAAGGATGTGAGGGAGTAAAAATACTTTCCTGCAGCCTTCTCAGTCAGTCATAGCCAGTGAGATGGGTCTCTTCAGAGTAGGATTCAGCATCATCAGGGTGAGTTTTCTGAACATCTAAGACAGCAAACAAACCCTGGGGAATGCCATAGCTCAGGGACTGACAGCAGGATAGAAAACCTTGGACTGTGCGCTCAGTTCTGCCCATTTTTACGTGGAGCAGAATGTAGTGTCTGCTAAAGCGAGGTGTTCGCAGTGGGACAGGGTGCAGTTGGTACGAGGTGGAAGAGAAGGAAGACGAGTCTCAAACCCAGCTGGACTCAGCCCAGCAGAAACCTCGAGGCCATACCCTTCACAAACTTTAAGCAGGTAATTAAGCGTTTTGAATAAACACTTGGCCATCTAAGCAGACAACAGGAATTTAAAGGGCATCATTTGTAACAGAAAAGTCTGTGAATATCAAAACTCACAAAAATTTCAGTTCTCGCTGAGTGAATCAGACAGAAGAAATAAGGCACATTTCTAACACTGATTTACTAGAGCTGCACTTTGCATTTTTGCCATTACCATTATAGTAATAGTTTTGATTGACAGGAGCTCATTTTTAATTAGCCAGATCAACCAAGGCACAACATCAGCATTTCTGAAAGCATCTGAAAAAGCAGCCTACTTTTGCAAGAAAAGCTTATTTTCATTTGAAGATTAAAGGTTCTAGACAGCAGTAATATGTTTCTATCTGCCATTTCAAAAGGAAGACTTGAAAACATCAGGCAGTAGCACATGAGAGATTAAAAGATACAAGAAGATAACTCACAACCAATCCTGCTTCTCACAGGTCTTTCTTCCTTAATCCTGTCCAGCAACAGCCTTTAACAAGAACAGTATAACCGCATTAATCAAGGATTATTAGCAAGAGACCTCAACGCAGTGTTTTCAGCCATCCAGCTCAGATGTACTCTGTGTTTCACTGGAAAGTGAATCCCCGAAATCGGAAGCCAGAGAATCACACAATATGAAGGGAAGAGACCCCTCCTGCTTGGCAGAGCGGGTCGTGTGGTGGGCCAGGGCCAGCAGAGAAGCTGTGGACCAGGGCAAGGTCTGCTCCTTGGCTGCAGTCACTGGAGATCACTGCCACTTTTTCCTGTGGCTTGACTTCAACACTGCGCTGTGCGGGGAGGGCAGCTGGGAAGGGAAGGGAAGAAACAAATGGCTGAAATACCAGATCCACCTTAACTTTTGTCTTCCAACCTGTCTGAGGAAGGCCTTGATAAATCCACAAACATGGCAAAGTGGACGCGTAGTAGAAAAGCTGTCCAAACCCCATCATCTCCACTTCTACCACGAGCAATGTTCTTGCTCTTTGAGACTTGTGTAACCAAGTAACATATTCCTGAAGCACACTGCTTTTCCAGAAAGCATTTCTGCTTGCAGATATACTGCTTTCAATTAAAATGGCTCAGGAGAGCAGGCAGGGAGACTGGACAGGGGGCAAGCAGGCACACACACATACCATGGGTTCAGCAAATCACAGCCACAGTGATCATGGGGGAAGCTAGTGGTTGCACCTAATGCTCTTGCAGAACACAACAAGCAGAAGCAAAATGTGCTATCTGCCTTGAGAACACCACACACCTGGCTATTGTTACACCCAAGCCAGATGTTTCCACTTTGATGAAAACAGTCCAAAAGAATTTTTTTGTTTGTTTCAATGTGAAGCAGACACAGCTAAAAACTTTGAAAGCTGCAGCAAAGAGAAATCCCTGGACATCTCATTCCCTGGACAGCTGGGACAGTGACTGCCAGCTAAGGGGCATGGAAACAAACCCTTGTAGAAAATATTCCTGCAGCCAGACTGCACCACTTCAGTTCCTCAGCTTCATAGTCTCCTTACATTGCAGTGCCTATGAGCATTAATTTCTTCTGTTGGGTGGACCTGCTAACAGCTACGCATAGGGATCTCTTTTGAAGCAAAAGCTAAGCCAAATACTTCCATATAATAAATTTAGGCTCCACAACCACACAGTTAACCACTGGAAACACTAGGACAGAGTTCCTCTGGCAGTGGAGGTCCTGATGGCCTTATGCTCCTGCACACTGTTATTTCTGCCTCTGATTTATACCAGATTTCCCCAGCTGGCAACACAACCATCTTCAAACCTTAAAGGACACATTTACAGCCTGATTGGCAAACTATGCAATTGTACATTCAGCATGCAAGGACTTTTTAGACACCCAGCTTTGGTTTAAATCCTCTTTTTCCTTTATTTTTAGCAGTCATAGCTGCTTTAGCTGACACCAGGGGCTTTGTCACTTCTGCTCAGCATCAGCAAGGTTTTCACCTTCCATCATAACAATTTAATGGCATGCAGAACATGGAGACCAACAGTCTGATTGCTTTGCTGTCCTCCCCTGTTCTCTCCAGAGCTCATTTTGTGCAGGCACAGCTCACCCCTCTTGCAGCAGGGCTGGGGCAGCCACCGCCCCCAAACCCGGGGCTCTCACCGACCTGGTCATTACCCTGGGGCATCCCTCTGCTACACAGCCTCTCCAAATGCCACCTCCCGGGCACAGCCCCGAGTGCCCATGGAAGTGACACACATGACAGGACACCGCCTCTGCTGTTTTGGTACCGGCTAGATATTGAGAGGGGTTACATTTAAGATTCAGCTTTTACTTACAGCTGGCACAGGGTTCAGCTTTTCTTTCTCCGATTCCTGTAGCCTAACATGGACCGCAATCTTTGAAAAGCTGCTCCAGCTTTCCAGAAGCCGTAGCGAACTTGCACCACCTATCGACACAACGGAGCCGCTGGTTTGGGGCCAGAAAGGCAGCACAGCAATCCAAGACTGCTCCGTAGTACAGAAACTCATCACTGTACTCCCGGCATCCTACTTGAAATTAAACCTTTTTTCCTCCTTCCCATGTATTCCAATAATCCAAAGGCAACATCTTCTCCGATTTAATTTATTCGTACAGTATCGTAAACTCAGTTTACTGCACTGACCCCGCAGGGAAGGGGTGCCCATCCCTTGTGCAGGTTGCAGACATCCCTGTGGCACCTCTGCACCTCTCCTGCACACTTCACAGCAGGCACTGACACATTGCTAGTATCAGAAATACTGCATTATATAAAGTTTTCTCCCAGCATTATCTCTCCTCTCTGTGCAGCAGAGAGCTACAGATACTTTGGGCGGCTATCCCAGGTGGTGCCACCTGCGGTGACTTCTTTGAATACCAAGTCACAGCTACGAGCACTGAACACAATAGCCACACAATGCCTGCCAGCAACCAAAGGATGCTATTTCTTCCTCACCTTTGACCACCACTCAGTGCCCTCAGGTCAGGGTCTCTGCAGAGGAGGAATCTCGGTGACCTGAGAACACAGCAGCCTCTCAAAGTACAGAGCTGACGTGATCGAGATGGACATCAGTCCTGCCCAGGGCGCAGGAGCTGGGAAGTTTTCTTTTGCTGCTCCTTGGAGCCGGAAGGGAGAAGACAAACGCCCTCAGAACAAGAGCTCCACAGGAATACAGGGTGTCTGGCCAGGCTCTTCCCAGACGATTTAGCTGCTATTCAGCATGCCCCACGCTTTGACCACAGAAATGGTACATTAATTCCACCATAATGCGCTGAGCTTCCTACTGTGGGTATTGTGGATTTGCTCCATATTATCACAATTATAACTAGCAGGCTACAGCATTACCAGTGCACATTACATTTTTACTCCTTCAAAGCTGTGCGCTCCCTGGGAAAAGCTGGTTTTATTCTCATTTTTCCCCTTGTGCTTGGCCTGTGCTCTGCTTTCTTCCGGCTCTGAATTCTTTTCCAAGAATCAAATCAAAGCAATGGTGGTTTTCAGATTAGATTTTTCAGCATTTTCAGATTAGATCTTTAGAAGGCATTAGATTTAGGTCATTAGATGTCTATGACCCTCAGGGATTAATTTCACCTTGTTCATAAAAGGAACACGGGGAAAGCGTTACCATATGAACACCAAGGATTTGAACACCAAGCACCACCCAATTTCTCATAATAAATCCTTTTCTCAGACACACATTAAGTCACATCAGTTCCTCTGGAGATAAAGAAACAGAGGCAACACCCAGCAGATGAGACTTTGCCCAATAACAATAGAACGTACAGAGCAGAGGGCAAAAACCAGCTGCTGTTTGCTCCTTTTGGTGGTGACACCACTCTCCACCCACTGCAGTAAGAGGGGGTTCCTTCCACGACTCATCCTTCTCTCCCACCCCTGCAGCACGGACCTGCTTTGATCTCCTTGCCAAGAAGCCCTTTGGCTCCCAAGTCTTTTCCAGCCTCACTAACAACATCCTGAAGCACACGTAGTTGATGGAGGATAAATGCCTGAGTGGGCACTGCTGCCATCAGCTCAGTGTGGGGGCTTGCAGCAGGCAGGATCCAGCTCCAAACCTCCAGCCCTGGAGGACAAAGCTCTGGCCACAGGTACCACACCTGGAGCCAGCCCAGAAGCGATGAGGAAGGGGAAAGACTGAAGAACTCTTTTGTCTGAGTCCTGTTCCATACTCTTCACATCTCCAAGAGCCACAAAACATGCACAGCAAACCTCGGAGACAACCAGAGAGGGGCCCCACATGGCTTCAGAGTTGGTGCCATTTCAGAAATGCTTCAGTGGCGTCAAGCTCATAAATTCTACATTTTAGGGCATTCGGGCACTAAGAAATTAGGTGGAACTTCCTTTCCTGTGATTGAAATAACACACAAATTCCAGGACAATCAACACCTGAGGAAAAAAAACCACACTGACTTGGGAAAGTTTGGGAGTTTGGGATTTCAAAGTTTAAGTTTAAAGTTTATTAAGGCATAAAACTGCTTCAAACCTGTATCGAGTAGGAGGCAGCTTGCTGGAGAAAGCCAGAAGTACAATCCAGTTCTACTCAGCACAACATCCAGCTCTTTAATATAACCAAGACTGTTTCAGTGTTTATGTTATACTGATTCATCACATTGAACTATGATACAAGAGATGCAAAATTTAGAAATTCCTTTTTCTGGCAGTCTTCAAAGTCAGAAGGAGAAATCCCCTTTCACAACACAGATTGTTCAAATAAATGAATGAATAAATGATTAAATAAAAAGCTATTTTAACCCTACTGGCCTGATCCATCAAACCTTTGAGACCCCAAGCACCTCACTTGTGTGTTTTATACACTTACACCCAGGGTATATTAGTCAGCACTTGGAAGAGAAACTGCTGGCATCCGGAGGCAAATTTATTTCTTTATGCTGAAGACTCAGCTACCTACCAGCTTTGATGCTCAGTTTTACATAGTGCAGCATCTGCCAAATGACAGCAGTCTCCAAGCACAGGTAAGAACCTCATGCCAAGAAATACAGCAGTTATTTCATCAACAGTTTTGAACAAACATGTCTTAGCTTTTCAACGTACCTGCTAGTATTACCCAGTCCATTACTCTGCATGAGCTCTCCAGCTTGAAAGGTCTGTCAGATTTGAAGTATTTTAATCCATTTTTTTCCAACTCTCTTTTTGATATTTGGAAAAAATTACACCGTTGCCTTTCCTCACATATTATATATCACTAGTTAATTGCAGAATAACCTACCGTAACCTAGAAAACTTTATTATTATTGACTCCTTCTCAAATGTTCCTTGCCCAGGTCACTCCCTTGACTGGGATAGTAAGCACTAAGGAACTGCAGTGATCCAGAAAGTGCTTACCAACTCACATGAGGGCCAGATTCTCATCTTTATTATAATATTGTTTCTTTCCAAAAATTATGTATGAGACAAGTCTTTTGATATTCAATAACCTGTTTACGGGAAATGACTCTACACAAAACATCAAATGACTTGACAGCAGATTGAATTTAAAATATGATTTTTTAAAATGCTCATGAAATTCATATTGCTTTAAATATAAATTAGCAAGATTGCCAGAAGGGATGAATGTATTTCACTTCTGACTGCAGATAATTTAAATGTACGGTTTTACCTCTATTCATTGTTCTTTCCTGTTAAGGGATGAAGGAGCTTTCTTAGCTGCTCTGGTGCCTGGTCACATACATTTCCTGGGAACGTCAGGAGGTGAAGCGATGAAAGAAGAAGCCTTTGGACAAGCACACTGCTATACCAGTGCCAGATCAAACCTGGCTATCCTGGATCTGCAGGATCCCAAGAGGAAAACAACGTGGCATGAGGGGTGGTATCATTTTGCTTTTCCAACCAGATTGTCACCTTGGTGCCAAGAACATTAACTGTGCTACTGTGATGTGCCACCCTTAAGGGGAAGGCAGAACCCAAGATTCACAGATGCTCGTGGTTGAGAAGAACGACAAAAATCAGAGGGTCAGCAAAAGCTCACAAAGTTTTATTAGTAAATTACTCACTTGGCATGAAAATTGCTACGATAGCCCCTGATCTCCTCTGTAGGTATACAGCAGTGGGGTTTGGATAAAGAGGGAGGGCAAAAGGGAAGAGAGACAGAAAAAGATTAATTAAAGAGGAGAAGAAAGAAAAAGACTACCAGCCCCAGCATGAATCCAGCTGATGGGGTGTCCAGGGTCCTTGGGGTACCCACACACCTGGGTTTGGTGGGGGTAAGTTTTCATAGGTAGGCTTTCCCTGCCCTGGAAAGTTTCTCTTTTCCTATGCAAATTAGTTATCATGCACAGTCCATTCTTTCAGACCTTTCTGGAAACAGGTCAGAGGGTCTTGGTCATCTTGGTCCCCCTATGCCCATTCCTGTGCTGTGCTGGGTTGTGCTTCTCCTCAGGAGCGAGAACAAGGATGTTTGTCCCAGGACAGTGCTGCCCTACCCCCGTAAGGCCCCTTCTCCAGCCACATCCTGCTCTTTCTCACAGTGTGTTATTACCAACAACCCTTGGCTGTCACTGCCAACAGTCTTTGGTTGGTTCCATAGCTATCTGGCCATCAGTGCTTGAGACACACACATTGGCCCCTTATCTTCACGGCTTCTGCAACTACTGAACATGCATGGATCCAAATTAAAAGTGAAACCAGACCTCATATGCTCTGATCGGTGTTCACCCTATAGTAGCATCCCTCACCTAAAGCAGTATTGTGTTTCACAGGATAAATTCCAAATCTAATAATTATAATATTCCAAAATTAATTCTTCCCGCAGCTTTAAATAGAGTCAATATTCTTTATTTTCTGCCCATAAATACTCTGTGTTTTAAAGCTTTGCTGCCTGCTACCCCAAAGTGAAGCTAATGGTATATGTGCAAATTATTTTGAAAGGCCTCTGAGCTCCTAAGAGGAAATATGCTCAATCCTCAGAATCTTACTATCATTAACAAATTCATACAGGAAGTAACAACAATACACATTTGATAGTTCGTACTACTCTGACAGAGGCCTTAATACTCACACTCTCACAGATAGACAGGCTTGCATAAAATCATGTCCAAAATTTCACTTAATATTTGAATTCAACCTCGTCCGTGAGAAATAACCATCCCATGGGTTGCTTGTTTCCCATGCACTCAGCCAAACGCCTCTGGACTTCTATTTTTGCTGTGGAAGTGAACCAGGAGGCAGCCAACATGATCAATCAAGGATAAACCTAACTGATCTCCACAGCCAGAATCCACATACTTGAGACAGAGTCCTCAAAATCCCAGTACCTGCACAGCCGTGTGCTACCTACACATCGGTTCCCGTTTCACTCTAAGTACAAAGTATTTAAAGACCTGGTAAAGTGCCACAGATGTGCAAAGTTTAAGAGTGCTTCAACAGAGAGTGACAACTAAAATAAACCTCTCTGCATAAAATCAGCTCAGTGTATTTTTCCACCCTCTATCAAATTACAGCATCCCCAAATTATGTTAAGAGAAGCCCTGTCTAAAATGTGAGGTGCTGTATTTCATCAACTATCTGAGATGACTCAGGATTACAAGTACTGAAATAAAATGGACATCCTGTTCCAGTTCCTTTAACTAAATTTTCTCCCTCAAATAGCATCAACAAGTGACTCAGTACAATGTCATAACAAACAGTGCTTGTGCTGGCAATGTACTTGGCAAACAGCAACTCCCACAAATAAATCAGCCACGTTTTACTGTAGTCGCTAATCAAAAGATCTTCATTTTATCTTGGGGAAAAAAACATAAAATCATGTATAATAACCAGATGGCAAGTAAACAAATTATTTTCATAATAGTGGGAAAACTATTTGTCTGCATTAGGATTAACTCATAAACAATGTCTAGGACTGAATTTGGCTCCAAATTGTGACACCGATTTCATAGTGAGAATGTACCGCTCATCAGTCTCGCCAAGACCAGCAAAAGGGACATCCTTTTCTCTCTCAGATTTTGGTTGGAGTATTCCAAGCAACAGTGCCAGCTAGGCCAGCGAGAAAATGGTTCATGGCACAGCAGGACCAGCCTGCTTTAGATCAGAATCCCTTGTGCAGGGAATTAACATCATTTGGGGCTGCCCACGAGCTGCACCTGTACACTGTTCTGGGGGGTTTCTGATGCATTAGAGACACAGTGTATCTCTCCCACATGTCCAGCTTCCAAGCATTGACTTTCTTGCCACATCACTGCTATCAAAGCATCAATATCTCCATGCTAGTGTCTGCACTGCGAGTTTCTCACATTTGGGAATCCTAGTAAAACACTGCAAGCCTCTTCTCAAACAGCATTCTTTACTCCTGAGCAGTCAGCCAAGTTACCACACATTACATTTTGCATTCTATTTGGAAAAAAACCAACAAAACAGACCACAACCTACGTCTCTAGAATACCCAGCTCTAGGTAAAAAATTCTGTACATAAGAATATGCCATTTGAAGAACCCACTCATTCCCATCAAACAAAAATCTCATTAAAAATAAACTTCTCACCTGTAGCTAGCTCAGTAATTAGGTGCAGATATATTCATTAGTTATAATTCAGGGATTACATGGGATAATGGCATGCTCTAATAAGGAAAAATGACACTTGGCTTATGAACATGTGTGTTTGTGGCAATTTCCTTAAAGAGGAGCCTGCTTTATAAAAGCTATGGATACAAACAAAGTAGCAATTTTAATTGTTTACTGTGAGAAGTGAATATAAAAACAGTTCTCAGAAGCCCAGGAGACCAACCTCGCTGTTTCTTCCGAACATCAAGAAGTCATTTTGAAGCTTTTTTTTTTTGAGTAGTGGGAGCCCCAGGAGATCTGTGCTGCCCCAGCCCAGCGAGGAGAGAGGCTGCAGCCCTTCGGGAGAGGCCAGAGTACCTGCTGAGGCAGAGCCTTCCTGGCAGACAGGTGAGACCCGGGCAGCCAGCACTGTCTGGCAAATTGTGGGTTCTTTTTCTCATCAAGGGGGCTGCAACCAAGTGGCAGGGCTATGACTGGGTGGAGGTTTCTTTTCTTGCTGCAGACTAGAAGAATCAAAACTCATTAGCTTGTGTTTGCCTTCTCTGCAGCCCTTAATGACCTCCCTGTGAACCACCCACTGACAGCCTTCAGCTGTCCCTTGCCTGTCAATTCATCTTCCTGATCTGCATGTTGGGGTTAGCCCAGTCATACACACAAAATTCAAGCAATACACAAAATCTCCCATTATTGAACACCTTGTTCCGCCCTGACAAACAAAAGCAACATCACTACTGCTTCCCCACTGACCTGCCAGTTTTCCAGTAGATTTTTCAGCATCAGAGTTTCACCGTGAGAGACAGACTGCACAGCAGCCTCCCTCAAAAATTAAACAGACAGCAGGGCATTGGATTTCAGCACAAAACATAGAAGTACTAGCAGTGAAAAGCGAGCACAGATTTTGGGGAGGGTGATGCCACATTTGAAGTGGATGGAGCTGCCTTTGTTATGTAAGTAATAACCTATCTTTATGTGCCAGTGAAAAGCATATTGCCCCCCTAGATTCACAACACTTATTTTTTTTTATATCTGAAATCACATGGTGGTGATGGTTCAGACATTCCCATGGATAACTACTTAAGTTTCAACCCAAGAAACAAAGTTGTAGTCTTCCAAATAGTTTTACAGTGACTTCGTTTAACTCGTTGCCCAGCAGGTCACAGAGCTTTTGGTCACCTCTAATACACTCACATGGTCCAGGTATGACCCTATCAAAACAAAGGCAGTATTTGCAGAATGCCTTGCTTAACTCACATGAAAGTCAGGGTTTTTTTAGCTCAAAAGAATTACTTGTTCAAACCCTCACAAACATCATGCTATGGAGCTACCAAAAGAAACATCACAAACATGCACCAAGCAATTTATTCTACCACAATGCTACCAAAGTTAGCTGCTTTCTTAGCCAATTGTAGAAAGTCAGATGCATGGAAAAAAACCCCCAAACAGGTCTTTGTCTTGTAAAATTAAATATTTTTTCTGTTGGAGAGAGAGAGAAATACTGGTTTTAACGTAGATCTGTTATGAAAACAACACAGCTGTTGCTCATTCACTTACCCCCGCTGCTGCCATAGTCTCCAACAGCTGCAAAACCAGGCTTTGTCCTGGAACATTCAGATTTTGATTGTGACCCTTGATTTGGAACCCCCATGAAGGGGGGACTGCTGCCAGGGCAGTTAGCAGCACACTAGGGTGCCACCGGATTGCCTAAAACTTCCACATCAAACACACAGTCCAACTTTTGGACAGATCAGATATTTCAAGCTACCCTAGAATGGCATTTAAGGTCCTAAATGCTGCTGTCAGCCCAATGTGCTATTTCTGAAGTCTCACCCACCCCTGGGAGAGCCCAAGAACAACTCCCTACTCTGCTGTCTACTGAAGAGTCACGCTTTTAATGAGTTTCTGCAACAGCTCCTTCTGCTGAGTAGATAAAAAAGATCACCTGAGATTAATTACAGTAATAATTAGGAACTGACCTTCTGGCAGTTAAGCCAGATACCTTCCCTTCTGAAAGGGCCCATCTCACAGGTGCAGGATGATGCTGTAGTTCTTCAGGATAAGTTACTCTTCACCTGTTTAGAGATGTGCAATTTGCCTTATTTTATAGTCATGGTCTCAAAACAACCCAAACCGCTCTCATTCTCCATTTGCAGGACTCAGTGCTTTTTCAGAAGCAGAAAAACATTTATTTCCATGGTAAAGGGAGAGCAGACTTTGTTTTCTCCAGTATTAATGATTTCTGTCCTTGCAAAAAAAAGATATCAACCTAGATGCTAGAGATAACCAGGAGAGGCAAAACGTACCCACCTTAGATTTAATTATTTTATAGCACAGATTAGGAAAAGATCCTGGAGTTGAAGCGAGACTGACATCCCCACTTCCCAGCAGAGACTCCTGGTGCCCTGGGCATGGTGAGGTGGAACAACAGCAGGTGACCTGACCCGCTGCCTCCTCTGCTCTGGCCACACAATGCCTTTCTCCACAGGGCCTCATGCACCCCATGAACATCTAAAAACCTTCTAAGTGTCCAGCACCAGAGCACTATACGGTTTTTGGGATGGCAAACAGCCACTAGCACAAGCCACAAGTCCAGCAGTCGCTCCTTCTGCCTCCCTATCCATCACTTCCCTCAAAAATTGGTGTAGGAATAGGTTTTTCCAAATGCAGCCAGCCTGGTGAGACAGACTTCAGGCCTTGGTATTCAGAACAGCTCAGCCTTGTTTTAAGCAGATATTTTGTTGTTTGTTCAGCTCTTTTCGCTCATATCTTGGCACCTCATTGAAATGGGCTTTATTAGGCACTTACATGGCAGAGCTGTAAAGAAACCAGCTGGTTAATTTAAAAGAGTGCAGTCCTCACAGCTTTCCCCTCTGGGAATTTCTGGAAGAATGCACACAAAAAAATTTATATTGTAACACTTTTTCTACCACATCATAAGTTTTACTTCCAAATCCATACTCTGAGGGAAAAAAAAGTCTCACTATCACTCTGCATTTTGCAGGGGCAAAAGGAGATCCTAAATTAAAACTAAAAAGCCACATAAGAGCAGGATTGTGGTCTCACCTCCAATCCAAAGCCACGAAGAAGTTACTGTCTCTGCCAAGAGAACATTTTGTCACTAAAATAGTTGCTGCTGTTAGCCCACATTGACCACATATCAATAGAGAACACCTGACATTCAGCTGGACAGGCCTAGGCCGCAGCCCCCTGGAAGGGACAGGGACAGGTGGTGCCAAGAAGTTTTTATGACAAGGGACAAGCTTGGGATAGGGCAAGGCACAGAGCTGACACAGGAGAGAAGGAACAGGCAGGCAGGGTCCTGAAAGCCCTGGGAAGTGGCAGAGTAACATACAGCTGAACCGCTGGAGCCACAGGAGTTCAGGCAAGCCACAGAGCAAGGCCGGAGGCTGAGGAAGGCAAAAATAATCTATAAACCCATTTCAGCTGAAGACTTGAAAGCAAAAAGAATTTGAAGGAAGAAAAGGGGAGTATTACCCTGTGGGAACAATGCATCTGTAGTCATACAGCTATTTTAGTGTCCCCTTTTTAGTAGGATCAGATATTGCTGTTTGTTGGACAGCAAATCCTTCCAAGGCCATGAAGCCAACCAACAAATCCTTACCCAACCCTTGCTCACAGAAACTATCCATTAAAAAGCTACTCCACAGCTCTCCCTCGGCATTCTGCACCCCATTGCCCAGTGCAAGGCATGACGGTGACATTCCAAAGAAATCCAGCTCCACACAGGGCCGACCCGCCAGATGCCAGAGACACAGAGCTAACCCAGCAAGCCTGCAGAGTATTTACGAAGCAGTTTGCTAAATTATACAAAGGGAATAATTTGCAACGTAATAGTGTGTTTGCATTCTGAATATCTGATTTCCTGTTCAACAAATAACCTAAACACTCCCAACCAAATGAAATGTAGACAAGACTTAAAATGTTTGAAGAAAAGCACTCATCCAGAAAATTAAGGTCAACACGGAACAGATGGTGCCTCTGAAAAATGTGGCTTCAACATTTATCTTCATGTAAAATAAAAATCTTTTAAAAACCTCCGGCTGTTTGGTGACAGTCCTACTTGAAATATTGGATCTCGCACTCCATGGATAATAAAGAAGCACTAAAAAATGACTTCAAAATACTAAATCTAAATAAAGTTCTCTCAACTACTGTGCAATAAGATTTTTGTGGGCACGTAAATACATATCAATAAAATATAGATTCAAGCGCTTCTGTAACTGCCATAAATATTGCAACTGCTCTCCCCATTTCCATAAATATGACCCACAACTCCCAAGTGAGAAGCTTTTTCATTTGCAGCAGTCAGGAAAAAAAAATGATCCTTTCTTCTTTATCAAAGTCTTTTGAAAGGCTGAATTTGAAGCCCAGCACATGGGGAGCTGTGAACAACTTGTTACAGTGATGCACGAAACGCCTTCTCCAGCCTCAGCAGATTCCATCAATGGGACTGCAGCAAGATCATGGTTATTCTTGAGGGCAGGCAATGTCACACCCAGCCGGGGAGGGAAACAGGGGCTCTAATTGGGCAGGGCTGTAAATTGCTTTGGTAATACAGAAAGGAGCTGGAACAAGCAGAAATAATGAGACAGACCTGTCAAACACCCAAAGAGTAATAACACGTTAGAGACAAACGAGAAGAAGTGGAGCACTGGCACGAGCAGCAGTGCAAGTACTCCCAAGGCAAGGTAAGCAACAGGCAGGGGAGCCTCAGCAGGATACCAGGTGAGCGCCTCCACTGAGAAGATTTTCTCAGGACAGGTAAAAGAGAAGACAGTCAAAGAAACCACAGAGCTGCACAGCAGGCAGCTCTCAAGTTTACAAGAAACAAAAAAAAAAACCCCAAAACCAGAGCCCTCATATCCTGAGTGAACCAAATATTTCTGGAAGATGAGGTAAGACCTGTGGCACCTAAAAATACTGTCCTGTGGAGGCCTCCTCCTGTGCCTCACCCTGCTGACAGCTGGGGCCCTCTGACAGGCTGTTACTTCTGGTCACAGGCTGCACACAGCACCTGAAGCTAATCCCTTAAGCTAATTCCTCAGGGGCCACCTGCGTGCCTGGACTGAAGAAGAAGCCTTAGCAGCTTTGGCCATCAAAGCAGCCACAACCACAGAAGGAGCCATTTGCTCATACCACCCAAACTAAATCACAATTAGCCCAGTGACAACAGACTGCTGAAGCACATCCCCAAAAACACAAGGTAATTACAGATCTACTATCAGTTCTTGTTTCCCAGTCACCAGACATCCAACAGAACAACCATGATCAATGCACCTCTTTTTTCCAGTGTGGCTTCCAGACATTTACATCTACTAGAAAGACTCAGATTTTTGTGCCTCATGCCTTCAGGTCCAGCACTGATGAAGTTGCACAGAGAGCTTCTGCAAATCCACTTGGCTAAAAAAACTACAGGAAGCTTATTGCAGCAATTTTCCCGAGCTGACACATCCTTCTAATTGGCTTCATGATACTGACTTACTGACAGCTTGGGTCCCACTTCATCTAGAAATTACCTCTGACTCCCCATACTGCTGGGGAAAATAAGCTCAGCAAGAACATTTAGACTCACTGTCCCTTGCAATGGGCCCTGCCATCAGTAAAGCACAGCCAAAATGAAACCAGACTGGGCATTCTAGGGAAGCACCTGCAAGAACGGCTTTTGCACAGAAGTTTCTTGCTTCAAGGTCATCCCAACCCACATCACAGACAACTCTGATAAGCAACAGCACAACAGCTCACCAGAGACTTAAAAATAGTACAGCGTTTATGAAGTTCTCTTTCTCTCCCTATCTAAAGCTTTTTAAAACTAAAATAGATATTTTATTTTCTTCTAAAAGAAGGTTGTGTTGATTTTGTTGGTCCTGTTGCACAGCCAAGCGCTGCTGCTGCACATAGAAATGTCTATCTGCATCAGGCCTCAACTCACTACTTCTAAAAATAAAGTAAGTCATATTAATTTGTTCCTCCAGCACCTGGTGTTTAAAGTTATTTCTTGGCAACTTCTGTTCTTGGCATTTAAACATTTTTCATATTCACCTTAAGTCTGACAGCACTATTGGTTATCCTTCTCTGCCTCACTAATAATTTGGTTGATGACATGCAGGTGGATTTCTCATAATTAAAAAACCCATTTGCAAAGTTTGCATTAGGTGATCTGAAAAAATAGAGCCCTCCTTTCAAAGGTTAAATATAAGTAGGCTGCAGAGCTCCATGAAAATATTGCATAATTTAGAGATAAAAATAGTTTTGCTTTATTCAATCTAGGCTGGATAGGTAGATTTTTACTGCAATCAGCCTAAACCTCATCTCTCCAAGTTACATGCTCAAGTTGATTATAGAAAATTAAATTTAGTATTAATCAAGCTAGGAAGAAGGAAATTATAAAAATTAAGCTAATGCATAAATCATAGAAAAGAATGGTGGAGCCAGCTAGAGGAGGTCATTTAAAGCATCTTCATGCTTGTTCCACACCAGAACCAACTCCCCCACTCCCCAAGCCACTCCAGACAGTTATTGTCCAACTCTTTCAGAAATTTACCCACAACACAGGTACCAAAGCCAGCAGTCAGAGCCCTGCAGGGTCCCAGCAGCCCTTCTGCTACAGGCCTTGCCCTGGCATCCTCCACCTACCCTGATCTGGGGTATCCCCCACCCCTGCCCCAGCAGGCATGGCCCAGGAAAGCAGCAATCCCTCCCAGTTGCACTGACAGGTCACTTGCAGTTTTGGGCACAGAAGTGCAACACTTGGCACCACTGGAGAAAAAAAAAAGAGCAAACCCAAAAGGGCAAGCCAAATTACCTAACTACAAAGGATCCAGGCTTAGAAATACGTATTTGTAAGAGTTTCCTGATTTAGAAAGAAAGAACTCTAGATATTGGCTGTGGCTTTCAGCTTTTCCACACCATCTTTCTAAATTATGAATTTAGCATCTGACAGTTCTGCACTACCCCTTTATCTCAGTTTTACAGATGAGAAACTACTGCCTGCACAGGACCTGATCCAAATTATCCTTGAAGTCAATGGGATCTCCCAGTGACCCCCACAGGACATAGGAAGAGCTGGACAAGCATGGTTCCAAATTTCCCTAATAGCTGTCCAGTACTTTGCAAAGCCATTTCCCCCTCTGGACATGAACCCAAAGAAGGCTTGGCAGAGGGTTCTGCTGACACACTACAGCTATGCTCCCGTGGAGTCACAGCTGATGGTGTATTAACCAATTTTGTCTTTTATGTGCAAATGTATTTAACATGTAGCAGGCAGTCAGCCCTACAATCCACTCTATGCAGCAGATACCAGCCCATTTAAACTTGTAGAACAAGGAAACATTTAGCTCTGAAGGTACATTTAGAGAACAAGAATTTTCTTCTCTGAGCTACATCCTGATGTTTTCCTCCTTCCCTAATCTTACTTCCTAGGACAAGTACAAATCCAGACAGTCTTTATCAGCTGGGGGTGTGGGAGGTCAGTTTTAGATGAAGCTCTTGCAACTGCATTGTTTTCTTTATGAGAAAAAAACCATCAGCAACTTAGGGAAATTAAGAAACCTAAATTAAGTCCTTAGGAGTTCCCCTTAGTCACTTACAAAGTTTTTTCCTAATCCCTTTGAACTCCAGCAGTTTAATCAACAGCTTGTTTTGGATTAATCTTCTCATCCCAGTTACACACACCGACACAAATGTCCATCACAGAATAAATTAAAAAGCAGAATCCCTATAAAGAGCCAGAACAATTTCACATTCTCTGGAATCTAGAATAAAGGACTTAGTAGCATGACTAAGGCTGAAGTCAGAAAGAGAATCTCTTAATGAATTCCTGGGACGCCTGGGGCCCCCGTGCTCCTCAGCAGAAAGGGCCAGGCTCACCCGGCAGCACTGCACAGTCAGGGGAGCACCTGGCTGGGGCACGGCCAGCGGGAGCTCCTCTGCGGTCATCAGCCCCGGGCTGGGCAGTCACAGCCCTGCAGCCTCCTCAGGAGCACGCACAGGTGCTGGACTGAGGGGTGATTCCCGAAATTAACTGGCTGCAGCTCCTGAGCCAGCCGCCAGCAAGGGCTGCAGGGACATAAGGCACCTCCCGGGATCCCGTGGGAAAGCACCGCTGGACACCACACACGCAGTGCAAGTAACTGCTTGGCTCAGGGGCTAAGAACAAAGAGCAGGTCTGACTGGGCAAAGCTACAAGCATTTGAGAAGCAAGGGAACAACCTGGCAGGTGAAAACACAGGGGTCATGAAGGAGCCCAGGAGACTTCCCCAGAAACACACTCCAAACCCCCTTGCGTTTACTAACTCCTAGTCCTATAAAAGCACTTCAGGAACTTCTGAAGAAAATTGCCTTATAGTGAGGAAAAGATCCCTTGTTTGGGGAGTATGTACATGAGCTGCAGAAGATGGCCATAGCAGCCAGGTCATTACAAAACACGACGTTTAATATCTATGAAAAACAAGGGGTTTCAGCACCTGCCTACTGAACACTCCCCTTCCAGAGAACATGGAGGACACCCCTGCAATGCTGCTGAGGGGGTTGTCTGTGCAGACACTGCACTGAGGTATAAAAGCTGTTTTGTACCACCCATCACAGTTTTGCAGAAGCAGCACTCGCTGTAGAGGCCCTTCCTGCGATTTGTGATGCTGAAGAGCAGCATTATTTGGAGAGCACAGGACTGCAACCTTGCCAGTTCCAAGTTATGGCCAAAGCTAACTAAACGAGTTGTGAAGGCAGATTACATTTCACGTGCAGCATTTGGTCCAGCATTTGTATTTGGTTCTTACAGCACCTTCCCATTTTCACTGTGGACATTGAGTGTATGACTTTCCCCTGCACCCAGAGCTAGGACAGTATTTCACAGTACAGAACCGCTTTGCCACTTTTGAATCAAGGGGAAAGACTCATGCAGAGGATAGACAGAAAAAGCTACATAGACGATGGCAGCAGAAATACAGCAGCACTCTTTCCACTGCCACTTTGCTGCAGTCTGCCATCAGTCCTGGTGCTGGGGCAGGTAGGAGAGGGGGAGCTGTTGTTGGGTGATGAGAACTGGGCATCTTGTGATGCAGGTGTGTGGGGGCTACTCAGCTGCACTTCAGCACCGTGCAGTTTTGTGTCTGGGTACATAAACACCTTCCAGTGTCTTTCTTCCTTTGGAAACTATCCAGAATCAGACTACCCTAAGTGCAGCCTAACCTTTAATAGGAAGACATCTGTGAAGACTCCCTGACCTAAGCCCTGGGCACCTGTGAACTGCCTGGTAGTGTCACAGCTGTTCACAGCTGCTTGTTTGCAGAGAGATGTGTGTGTGTCTCCATGAACCAAGGCGGTGCGATCCCAACAGCTGTAAGGCAGGCTCCCAGATTCCTCTGCAAGCTGAGAGCTTACGATCTTGACACTGATACCTCTGAGGGAAACAACTTTGCCATAGGTTCAGTGGAAGATCAGAGGACCTTGAAAAACTATTATATTTAAGTCCATGTCCATTTCAGGGCACAGATTTCCCCTGCAAAGAAGTAAAAATTTATTAATAAACTGCAATAGTTTCATGTAAGAAACAGGAAAGCAGGAATGCTACTAACCTTGAGAACATGAAGACCAGCTTCTTGCTTTTTTCCTCCCGACTGCACATCAATCATCCACTTGACTGCAGGGTTTTAATTTTAGGCCACTTATTAGCATTAATCATCTCAATTTTCACTTGGAATTTGTGAACAAGTATTCTGTTTATTAGCTTAATAAAAGCTCAGAGGCACAGAGCTACAAACATCAGGCACCTCAGCACACACTAACACAGGGTTGCCCTTGATTTTAACTTCTTTATGCCACAGAGAAGACCACCAGGACTTGAGATCCACATGGGAGATACTCCGAGTACCAAGTCCCCATCATGCCATCACCTGCACATATCACTTGCTAACTTTACAGCTACTACTGGGCAGTGTGGCTCTCACACCATACTTACATCTTATGTACCTCTGGAACACATCACAGGTACTTCCTGGGTTTAGAAGTCCTCTTGGCTTCCTTCTCACAAGCACATCAAATGTCTTAAAGCAACATTGCAGAAGAGGTTGTCCATGCATCTAGACTATACATCACATTTATTTAAACAAGTAAGCAATTTAAAGTCCCTGAGTTACACGTCGCCTCCTTACACCATTTCCCCAGAAGTGACTGCACGCTTTCTGCTTCACCAGTGAGCACTGCTCTTCCATAGCAGCACCCGGAGGGGATCTCCTGAGGCATGCCACCCTCTTGTGTCCAAAACAAGTTTCACTAGTTCCACCTGGAAGTACCAGGAAAGCACTTTACCAGACTAGAGACAAACAGCCCTCAGGTGTCTGGGCACACAGGTCTCTCTAAACCTCCCTTCAGAAGTTTCTTGTTGCTGATGCTTGCATTTCAAACGAAGTTCAGTATTTCACACCAAGCAAGGAACTTGCACCAATTAGAAGCAAATTTCAACAAATCATGATAGAGTACCAAAAGCAAAAAGTATCAAATGTAAACAACTTGTAAACGTTAGTAACACAGCGGTAGATTCAAATAACATGAATGACCACAGAGACAACTCACAATTCAGAAACGGCCTTTTGTCATGAAGTCTTTATGGCTTGACAGAAAGAAAGATTTGTTTTTGATGTGGTTAGTGCAATTTTTTTTATTTGAGAGGTCAGTTAAGAAGAGTTAAACAGATGAATCCAGTATGACACCTCAGTTTCCGAGTTGTTTTTGAACCTGATCTGAAATACGGCACTGGACTCTCATCTAGAGTCAAGGCATTTGTGATCTCAGAAATAAAACCAGCTATTTGCCCCCCAGGACATGGGTGTTGTGGGGCTCTTCAAGGGATAATTCATATTTCATATAAAACAGAGGAAGGAAAGCTTAACAGCATCAGAAGTGCAGCTGTGTGCTTAGCCAGTACCTCTGCAATCCACATATACGGCTTCATCTAATACATAATTCATTTGGAAAAGTGAATGGAGGAAGGAGGAGTAGGCAGACTCACTGAAGAGATGGGTAATGCAGCATTTGAGAACAGTCCGCTCCTGGAAACTCAGACTCCTGAAAAGTAACCTTGGGCTTTTACGCAAGGAGTGGCTACAAAAAGCATATTCCCAAACACTGTCTCAACTTAGATCCTCCTATTCTGCTATCTCATGCAAAGCAAGAACGAATATCCAAGCTTCTATCCAAAGCAAAAATCAGTGTCATTTTCCTTGACAGTGATAATGGTGTTTAGAGAGAATTTTTCAAGTAGTGTACACCCTTCTGGAATCAGAATCAACCTTCAAGACACTCACCACATCTTCAGCTTTGATCCACATTATCCCTTCCCCGATTCCAGAGACACCACTAGGTCTGGCACCACCATTTCCTTATACTTATTGCTTTTACAAGCCATATTCATTCCCAGGACATCTGGCACACCAGAGAGTTTCTGCTCTTCCCCTTTGTTTCTCCTCCAATAGGAAGAGCTCCCATTTTCCCTAATGGAAGTCAATGCACACGTGCACAGGACAGAGTAGACCTATTAAGGCTACATGGCTGACCAACAGAAACATAGGTATGTAACTGAAATTTTCTTCTGTTTAGCAAAGGGCACCAAGTTTTAATCGAGACACTTCCACATGTGACCCTTACTTCCTTGTATCCACCTTCTCCCCCTACCCCCTTTACGTACGGGGAAGACTCACTGTGCTTCCCCAATGCAAAACAAGAAATAGATCACATCAAGTTTGCTCCATACACCAAAAGGTAAAAAAAAAAAAAAAACAAAACCAAAGGACAAACTGGTTCACAGTTAACTATAAATAAAAGTGCAGTAAGTGTTCAAGTAGAGTGTAGAGTTTAAGCAAGCTGTACAACCACATTTGGCATAGTCATCTTTTAAAGGCCCTGCGTGGGTCCCTCCCGTTACTGACGGCAGGGGGAAGAGGCTGAACACTATTAGCTGGTGCTGGATTTACAGGTCCTCGTCCATTGCCTCTCCCACTACCTGCATAAATGTGGCCGTGGTTATACGTGAATGGAAATCCACTTGCTTCAGGTCCAGTTTGTAAACCATTTCCTAAAAAGACAGAAGAAAGGTTATCACGAGTTCCATGGGTTGAAATCACCAACTCCTCACATAAGTTTAGCAACAGGGACTATATGGAGCTTGCACTAACCACCAAACCCTGAAGACCAGAAAAAAAAGCCTCTCTGGCACTGCAAGACCCCAAATCACATCTTACCCTTCCCCTCCCAAACTACTTTCCCTTCATCCCTACTCCCCTTTCTCAGCTAAAGCAAGAAGGGTCACAATAGCAGCTTCAGAACACCAGCTACTGAGTATGGGCATTGTGTAGCCAGGCCAGAACTAAGGCTCCCTCTCAGCTCACACCGGCTCAAGGCCTTGAAGAACTTTCATATTTAAGATTCTATGTTTAAATACAGCACAAATGATCTGGGTAAGTCAAATATTGGAATTCAGATTACCACCACTCCTATTTTTGGGAGCTAACCTGGCAGGAAAGCTGTGGTGTCTAGCAAGACTGAAGTAATTTTTAAAGCCAATAACTCAGGAAGTTTAAAAAAGCAGAATTTCAAGTCATACAAAAACTTTTCAAAAGCATCAAAACAATTTAAGGTTAGTCAAGACCCTTCATGTGATATAGGCACCCCAAATATTCTAATCTCTCCCTCTCCTAGAGAAGAAATCCTGACAACAGTTTCAGGAAATGTTCATGCTTACATGCTTGAGGTTCGGGCCCCAGCCTGAATGACTTTTCAGAGCCTAGTACACTTTTTTATCCCAAGAATGGAGAACCCTTGAAATAAATTTCTATTCCCATTAAATGCTTCTCATCTTTTTACTTCTACAAACTGAAAAAAACTTACCCAGTGGCCCAAAAGTACAAGTACCCATACCACTTGATGCAGAAATATTATTCTGTTCACCCTGTGCCTTTAGAGAAAGGTTAAAAAAAAAAAAAAAAAAAGACATGGATCAGAGAAAGAAAATTCGAATTTTTACAGAAAGGGGATGATTTTCTCCCCCCTGTGTTCTTACAGTGGCTCCACATGGAATTTATCTACTACTTCAATTACTGGCTTGTTTTTAGCTATATATCACTTGAGTCCATTTTTCCAGAAGAGTCACATCTGATCACAGCCTAGTGTGAAATACTCAGAACAAAGAGCACTTTTGGCCAGAAGCCTCAGCCAAGTTTAACATACCAGTTTGTTCTGCCCAATGTGTTCCGAGTTGGGTTCGCTGTAGTTTGGCACTTCTGAGTACACCATGCAGAACCTGGGAAGAAATTAGGATTATTAGGAAGTTCTAAAGCCATTTTTCAACAGAGTTCTCAACTCCACAATTCACAGAGCATATGTTCTTGACACATCCCATCACCTAGAAGTAATTAATCCAGACCCCACGGTTCAGAGAGTATCTGTAGGTATTAAAAGGCTCTTTGATCCCTTTATAGGCTTGTGGCGAGGCTGCCACATCTTCCTGGTGAGGGCATTTCAGTCAAGCAGAGGCAAGTATTCATTTACTCAAGGAGGTAAACTGGCCTAAATAAAACAAAAGGTGATGAAAGGGCTCCCTTTGTCTCTCTTCCAGCTGCACAATCTTGTCCAGCACCCACTCACAAGGTCACCCGAGGCACTGAGTCACCCAGCCTGCTCCCAGACAGGGATTGCATTACACCTCTAGAGAAAACTCAAACATTCCCACACGCTCCCATACTATGCAGTGCCCCATTAACAGTAACAGCACAGAGGAGTCCAAAACAGGCAATGAAATTCAAAGCATCCTTTTCCACTCAAGGGGACTATGGCAGAATAGGCCCATCAACTCACCACATGGAAATTATGGCAGAAAGGAAGAAAGATCTGGATCATTACACTGCTTGGAGTGGTGAAGCAGAAGTGGAGCTCCCACCTGCTGCTGGGAGGCACAACCCAGACAAGGACTCTGATCACTCCAGTCAGCTGGGTGATGCTTCTGGGGTAAAGGATTTTGTACGAGAGAATCTGTAGATTTTTCTTTGTGTAAATCCATCTGAACACTGGGCATTTCTGAACCATACAGGAAGAGACGTAGCAACCCCAGAGCCCCACTTCCCTGGTGACTGTAAGGTTTCCCACAGCACTTTGTGCAACAGTGGAAATACTCTTCTGGTTAGAAAATGCTGCTATTTTTTCTATTGCTCAAGTATGTTACTCATGTTTGTTCTTAGTCAGGAGCTGTTGCCCCAGTCTGTGGGCAGTTTAAAGCAGGTTTAATGAGGCTTGCTTCTGCTTGGATATGATTCACTGGAATGACCTTGCTCTTCCTTCTCTGCATTGCCTGTCCCTCAAGGATGACACACATACAAAAGGCTTCCGCCAAAATGAAGTGGTTAATCAAGATAAGGCCTAGGTAAGCAATGCAGATTCAGTCCCTTGTCATTTATACATTTCCTCCTCCTAGACCTGTGCCAATGATGGAAGCTGATTTTCCTCAAAGTACCTACAGTCCAGAGAGGGTCAGAGCTCATTACATCCATGACCAACTGAGAACACACTTTTGCTGCCCTAAATCTCATTTCCTAAGAGCCACCAGGTCTCATACTTACCATGACGCTCTGCTGAGAAGGGAAGTATGAACACACAATACTTACTCCCCAATTTTATGCAGCTCCCCTCCTCGTCCTGTGTAAAGTGTCAGGCATCCTTTCCACAGAGATGCATACCTGGGCAAAGAAAGGAGAAGTGAAGCAGTTTCTTAGTGAATGAGCTGACAGAGGAAGTGGCAGCATGCTATCTTCCAGGAACTTGACAAGTATTACAGATCAGCATGGACTAAAAAAACTCCCAGGGCCCCCAATGTCACCAACACTAATGGTTTATAGATCCCCATGTACTACTCCTAGCAAAAGGTACCGGAAGCTCAGCAGACTCCTTTGACAATTCCAGGAAAGCAGCCAATTATTTTGAGATTGGATGATCTTTTGTTGACTGGAACAACCCTTATGACTTGTCCTGCAGACAACAGGCATTTTGCCAAAAGCAGTGCCTGTGTTATACTCGGTGACAACTCTCAGTTCTGCTTTCAGCAGGAGCCAGGAAGAATCACCTTTGCTTGCTGGAGAACTGCTACTGAATGCATACGATCAAAAGTGCTTCCATTCTTAATATAGGTCCTTACCAGACTAGGTTTTTAAAAGGCACAAGTTTGGCCATCAAACTCCCAGTGACATATAGAAACACACTGACATAGTTTTTTGATTGCAGGAACATTCCCTTACAAAGACAGTGTGAGTGCACTCTATTCTTTATGGTGGCACTTGACTCCAAGCACTGAAATTTGAGCCATATAAAACTTTCTGTGTAATTGTTCCCTTTGGTGAGGGGCATCACATATGTGTAGAGAATGAGGAAAATGCAGACCAGAAACACAGGCACAGAGCAATGAAGTGAAAAGGAATATGTGTGTCTTCCAGCACAGGAACAGGGAGCCTCAGCAATTGCACTCGTGGGAGTCACCAATCTGGACAAGTCACCACTTCCTTACGCTCCGGGTGTATCTCTGTAACAGAGATAACAAACCCTCCTCTTGCCCTTTGCCTTATCTGCTGAGACTGGGAGACATCCGGCCACACACAGGGCCCTGAAGAGGCACCAGGGAGGAGTCAGGTTGGCAGGAGAGGACAGCACTGCCAGTGCAGTGATAACCTTCTCCGTACTTCAGCACCAGCAGGAAAGCACAGGCACTGTAACTGTAGATACCATCTCGGGAGCTTTCCATCCAGAACCAGGATTAGTACTCTTCACTTCATAGTGCTGCTTTTCCCTTTAAAGATTCCCTCACTGCTTAACCTTTAATAACCAGCTAGCTGGGCAGTCTTGTGGCAGAAAACAAAGGAAAAGCACTACCAAACAATAAATGTAAGTCAAACATACATTTACTGGGAAAAGTCCCAGCAAGTCATGTGACTAACAACTTCCAGCATAAAGTTATTCCACGTATGCAAGCACTTGTTTTTATCTCAAAAAGAGCTGGGCATAAAGTACTAAACTCCAGCACGAGTTTCAAATTTAGAAATATTAAGTGTAATGGCTTCCTGTAAATGCGTTCACCACCCAGTCACAAAAGTAAGCAACAGTGTCTGCTTTTCCAGAAGAATGCATCTGCAGCTTGAAATTCAGCAAGGGGGGGAAAAAAAAAGCATGTTTACATGTGGGGCCTGGATAAGCTTTTCTGCTTGTATCAGAGGGCATCCTGCACTATGAATTCATATTAGCCTACAGGGCTTAAATTTACCTGCCTTGCAATGGCCAAATCACACACTCAATTCTATTTAAATCTAAAATTGTGTTTGGAGAACCCTGTATGCCAGCATGAGGGCAGTTTTCTCAAGATGAGAGCCAAACCAGAATGCATTTAGCTTTAGCCATTTCACTCCCTCCACAGTCCTAAGGGAGCATGCAATTCATGTAAATGAAGGCATGACTTTGCCACCCACCAGAAACAGTGATGTCAGCTCATAAATTTAATACATACAAGCCAAGCTCAGTTTTTCACATTAGAGGATGCCATGACTCTCCCATTTGTTGCACAGAAACACCAGAGCAGCTACAGTAAGCCAGTCACAGAGAGGAGTACAGTAACGCTGCTGAACAGCATCGCTCTTAATTTGTTTCAATGTCATCTACACACAAGGCTTTGTGCTGGCCCAGAGCTCTGGTTTAGTTCCACCCATCCCTGCGCTCCACGTGCTCTCCACGCAAGCAGCATTCCCCAGAACCACCTCTGCTGAGGAATCAGCCCATTTCGTGTAAAAGGACATTTGCATAGGAGGAAGCAGCTGTAGTTTTGGTGGCAAGGGTCATCCAATTTCAGTCCAGAACTGAGAATTACACTCAAATGAACAACTTAAGAGCAGCTCAGTTAGCAGCCTGAGTCACCTTTCACCTACTTTTTCATAAAAACAAATTAACAGGACCTTACACACACTGCAGTTCCACCATGTCCTGGACTGCTGTAGGCCAAAGGATCAGTGTAATGGATTTCTAAAAGTGTAACCTAACTGGCATGGAGAACTCAAATCAAACTGCCTATGACTTTGCTACTGACAATTTAAATGACATGGAAAAGGATTTTCAGACTGACTCTAACATTCTTTCTCACAATAAGTTTGGGGGTCAGGCTTGTTTCTTTTTTTACTTAAGTTACCTCTGAGAAATTATTTGCACCTAACCAAATGAACACATTCTACAGTGTAGCCCTAGCATGAATTCTTACAGTGAAACTGAAAAGGTTCTCCCCTGCCTGTCATTTTTGTTAAACCCATTCCAATGAAAAGCAACTTTTCTGCGTGCTATGTAATCATCCCCTCCTTTCATTAAGGAGCTGACTGCCAGAGTAAAGAAGTAGCTGTGAAAATAAAAACATGCTTTGGACTTCCCCTGCTTGATTTACAGACCAGGACTGACTGTTGCATTCTCCCCTGCCTCAGAAGTATTTTCCTAGGGAGCTTTTCTAAAGCCAGCCCAAATCTCTTCACCACCACGTCCTCATGACAAACCCAAGCCCCTCCTAGCCTGTACACTCACACTGGGCACGTTCTGGCCTGGAAAAGATGGGTTCAATTTGGCGAGTGACCTTACGGCGCTGACTCGGTAACAGGGAGCGGGTCGGAGGGGGCGGCCGTGTCCCCCGTGGCCCTGGCGGGGCCCCGCGGGTGACAAAGGGCTGCGCGGCCCGGCGGGCGCGGGGCGGCCCCGTACGCACCCTTTGGTCAGGCGGATGATGTCCCCCGGCTGGATGAGGCCGCCGATCTCGTCCCACACGCAGATGGTGATGCTGCCCGTCTTGTCCGCCACCTTGCAGGACCTCACCTCGTGCCCGTCCTTCGTCTTGGTGACTCGCCCTGCGGGGAGAAGCGCGGCTCAGGGGGGGCACGGCGCCGCCGGCCCCCCCGCCCGCCGTGACACGCGTGGGCGGCCCGGGGGTGGGGCGTGCCGGGCGCCACTTACCGATCTCCAGCACAATAAAGATGACATTTAAGTTTTTCAGTCCGGGTTTTATGTCTTTTATGAGAAAATACGTGTCGCTCGCCGCGCTCATGCTGCGACCGGCGCGGGGGTGAGGGCTAGCGGGGCGGGCCGAGCCCGCATCCCGCGGGGGAGCAGAAGCAGCGCGGGGC
>VZRS01015220.1:0-15184 GCA_013398055.1 Ifrita kowaldi
TTTGGGGCTCCTGGCACAGGTACCCACCCTGTACCTACTGAGTGACCCTGTGGGTGTTTCTGGGGCTCCTGGCACAGATTCTCACCCTGTGCGGGATGTTTTTGGGGCTCCCGGCACGGGTACTCACCCTATACCTACTGAGTGACCCTGTGGGATGTTTTTGGGGCTCCTGGCACAGGTACTCACCCTGTACTTACTGACGTTGTGCCTCTCCACGCAGGCGCCCTTGAGGCAGAAGCGCCCGTCGCCGCAGCCGGTGCCGTCGGCCCAGGGGAAGTGCCGGGTCTGGCAGACGATCTGCCCGCGCGCCTTCCCCGTGCACCAGAGCTTGGCGCAGTACTGCATGTAGGGGCAGGGCTTGGAGCCCACCCCGAAGGCCAGCTCGCACTGCTGGTTCAGGCTGTAGCTCGTCCCCGGCAGGTCTTCGGGCAGCGGGATGGGTTTGGCAGGCTGGTCCAGCAAACAGTCCCCTGCAGGAGTGGGGAGAGGGGGTCTACCAGGTGCTGGGGGATTGCATGGAGCAGAGTGGGGAGGGAAAGCACCGCTGCAGGGAGATGAGGGAGGGATTGGGACAAAGCTATCCAGGTGCTACCCCAGGGATGCCCTCGATCTTGGCTGTATCCCGGACGCAGGTGATTCCATCTCCTGGGGATGCCAGAGCTGTGCCAGCAGCCTGAGTGCAGATGTCACTCCTGGGGGCACCCAGGAAGTCTGGATGCTACAGAAATGCTGCCAAACTCCCATTTCCCTCTAAATTTGTTTATGGAGGCAGGAAAGGAAGTGCCCTACAGCCAACCATCTTCTCCCAGTAAACACCTGCAGGGACAGACCTGTTCCTAGGGGATGGGGACACAGGAGGGCTCACCGTGGCCACTGTCAAGGAAGTCGGTGATGATGGCAGCGCTGCAGGCTGACCAGGGGTTGGCACGGTCGATCTGGATGAGGGTGGGGGACATCATGTGGTTGGTCTTCAGCCGGCCAAAGACCTCCTCACAGGCCTTGACGTTGTCGTGGGGCATGTTGAACACATGGCCTGGGGGTGGGATAAGGGAGGCAGCATGAATAACCCAGCACAGCACGATGAGCAAGGACCCCCCAGCTTCTTTCAGGAGAGACTGAGACATGGAGTGGGGCAGACCCCTGCAAGGATGGCAGCTGTGGACAGCCCAGAAGAGTCAGCAAACATTCCAGCTCTCTCCTGGATGCCTCATGCACATGGAAAGCACACGGGAAAGGAAGGGCAAGGGGAATTGTGAAGAGAAGGTGACAGGTGACTTCAGCACTTGCCCCGCTCTCTCCTCCTCCCAGAGTGTGCCCTCTGCCTGTTATTTCAGGACTCCTGAATCCTGGAAACGCAGCTGTGGCAGCAACCCCGAGAGCAAAGCCTTTTCCTTCCTCAGCAGCCCTTTCCCACCTGGCTTAGGGGAACTCTTGTACCCAAGGCACAGCTTCCCTATCACCGTGTACCACCCATGGTCTCACCTCCCAGAGGCTGGAACCAGGGCTATTCCGAACCTTGCCAGCTCCTGGAATTCCCCCTGAGAGGAAGAGGAGAGCTGGGAGCCTTACCCAGCTCATGGGCGGTGGTGAAAGCCGAGGGCAGCCCATCGTCCTCGATGACGGAGCAGCTGCGCTTGGGATCACACATGGTGCCCACGTCTGCCATTCCCAACGTGTCACAGGTGGTGGCACCACACAGGTCCTGCCAGTCACAGAGGGAAGGGGTTGGTTAGTCCTGGGGACAGCACAGACGTCGCGGTTCCCCCTTCCCACCTCATCCCTGGTGTCCCACACACGGGGACGGGAAGAAAGCCCAAAGGGATGGGAACCACACCAGGACAGGGAGGCAGGAAACCTCAATCCTGACCCAGCCCAGGCTGCAATGGTGCATTTGCACTTAACCCTGGCACCAGGGATATGTGTAGCATCCTGCCCTGCCTACAGCAACAGCTTTTCCTACCCAAACAGCTCCTCCGGCCAGGGTGGGGCTGGTTTGTCACGGAGGAGCCAGTCTGGTTCCCTTCTTCCTGAGCGTGAGCTCAAGGACTGGACCCAGGTGGGTGGACGGGAACACATTGGGCCTTGGGCTCAGGGCTGAACCACTTCTCAATCTCATTTCTCAGCTTCTTCCAAGGAACAAGAAATCCCTGGACCACATCCAGAGGTTTCCAAGGCTAAAGAAAGTGCTCCTGCCTTTCTAAGACACTCTGCAGCCATCCTTCAAGGAGCAACCAAGCCCAGCTGATCAAAGGAGGAACCAGCCCAGGCTTCCACCCCCAAACTGAGGACAGCCAGACCCTATACGGATGTTGCCAGGAGAGAGGCTGGGAAGGGTCTCATCCTAGGCAGATCTGCCCTTCTCCAGGTGCTGGTGCTAAAACAAAAAGTCCATTTAAGGCACGCCGGTGCTGCAGCCTGGCAGTAACCCTGTCCCAGGTGCTCCCTTCCCCTGCTGGGGTGTGGCTTTGGTTTGGGCGGGCTGGAGCATCATCCCCTCCCCTGGTGCTGCCCCGGAGCTGCCGGGGAGGCCGTGCAGTGGGCAGGGAGCTGTTTTCCACATGAAAAGAAAAGTGAGGGACTCGCTGGGCGCTCCCATGCTATAAATAAGTGTGATTCATGCTCAGCACTCGCCCAGCCAAAGCGCCTGGGTTGCTCAAAATCCTGCAGGAGCTGCTGTGCCAATATTTCCAGCAAGGTTTCCAAGCTGAAGGCATTCCCGTGCAGGCAGGTTCAGCCGTGGGTAAATAACAGTCCTGATGACTTCAGAGAGCCCCAGCCAGGGCTGAGATGGCTTTAACAGGAGACCTGGGGCCACGGAGTGCAGAGGCACAGGCAAGACCGCAATCTCCAGAGAGGTGACGTGAAGAAACCTCTGGGTCTGTGCTGGTGGTGGAAAACCCCGTCACACAACTGGGTTCGGCGCTTTGCTCTGCAACAATTTTCCCCGCCAGCTGGGACCCTGCTGCATCCCTGATCCCATCACACGTCGACATCAGCAGGGAGAAGAGGTGGCAACCCCACGTTGCAGTGGCAGGGCCACCACTGATGGGCACAGGTTGATTCACAGTGCTGGCAAGCCCAGGGGCAGAGTCCCGGTCCCAAAACACCACCAAGGGCCAGTGCCATCGCCACGCTGAGCTAATCCAGGGCTGCAGCTTGCCCAGGACCCCCTGCCCATGCTCTGCCCAGCACTGGGGGCTTGGGGGTGAGGATGGGGCATGGACAGGAATGTCCCAGTGCCACAGCTCGCAGCTCCCTGCTCACTGCTCTTTGAAGAGCTCTTTCCTCGCCAGCACAGCGAGCTTTGGCTCCCGGCCCAACACCTGCACTGACACACTGACCCACTTCTCGCTCTGAACCTCTCTGGGATACACGAGCAGCGGCTCTTCGAGGGGTTTTCCCTCACTCCCCACCACAGCCTGCTCAGGACAGCCTGGGGATGCCAGGCAGCATCTCTGGGCTTTAATGAGAGCCCCTGATTCCCCACCTAAACACCTCCTTCAGCCCTGCCAGCTGTCGAGGAGGGGAGGAGAGAGAAATGGAAGAGGTTTAGGGTGGGAAAGCGCCGTGCAAGGAGCCGGCTGTGCCTTTGCTCACTGTCACCGGTGTCCCCTGCTGCTGGCACAGATACAGGGAGGATGCTTGGCCCCCGAGGGGCTGCAGGCACACTGCTCAGTGCACCAGCACTCTCCTGCCAGCCCGACCTTCCTGTATGGCACCTTCCAAGGCTTTTTGTCATCCCTTGTGAACTTCTCAAGATGTTCCACAGCTCAGTTAGGGGGATCCTTGTGGCTCGTGCATTAATTCACCTACTCAGAGTCACAAGCACTGTCCCTACCACGGAGGCTTCCTGTGTGCATCCAAAGCAACTCCAAAAAGCTGAGGCTTGAGCTACGGTTTCCAAATTCCCCCACAGCATCTGCCAGCTGCTAGGCTGCAGCCAGATGTTCCTTCATGCAACATCCCTTTGGTTTCACAGCAAAGCAAAGATGCGCAGCAAACGTTTGCTGGTGAGACACCAAGGTCCAGGATGGGTGGGGAGAATGGACAAGCCCTTTGCCGTGGTGTGCAGGGATATTTCCAGGAGGCAGGAGTGCAGCTGAAGGCTGGATGCTCTGCAGGACCCTCCAACAGGCAGCGGCTCAGGTAGGAAGGGGCATCTGCACCCACGAGCAGGTCAGGACTGAGCTCTCCAAAGGCAAATCCATCGTTCAGCAGGACCGACGTCGGGAGGGAGCAAATCCAAGCAGTAAGAGAGCCCCATTCGTCAGCAGCTCATCAACACAACTGAAAACTGCCTATCAACCAGCCCGGAGGTGAAATTTAAGTCGGGGGCTTATGTAACAGCTTTTTGGCAGGAAGATAAGCTTCGGGATGTCAGGGGACCACAGATGGATGCACTCAAGGAAGGCAGATGTCTCCCTGACCGTGTGCCTTTGCATGGAGCTTGCTTTGGGATTTCAGGAATGGATGGTTTAGCAATGTGTAAAAAATGCAGCGCAGACGTGATCCACATCTCTTAAATCGCTGGGATCGACTCTGTCCCACGTGCAGCTCCAGTGACCTCACTGGGTTTCCACCAGAGGTGGAGCTGGCTCGTCCCTGCAGAGGTGTCAGCAGTGTCCTCCTCTTTGAGCAGCCCCGTGCAGGCAGGAGCTGCTCCAGCAGCCTGGGCTTCGATCCTGTCTGTGCTCCCATAGGATTTACAGCTGGCCCGGGGCAGGGGGGACAAGAAGACAGGACAGGACGAGATCTCACACGTCCTGCACAGCATCATTCCTGCTCCAGGCCATTGTCAGCCCTCGCTGAGCCAGGCTAGGGACAGCTGAACTGAGCTAGACACTATATCCTTCCCACCCACAAGTGCTTGACCTGGAAAAGTGTTTTGGGAATGGTCTCCCTGCCACTGAGGGGAGTTCCTGACCTGTCCCTAATCCAAAAACTGAGCAGGGATAGGGGAAGGAGAAAACGCAAGGAACCTTTGCTGCCAAAGCCTGCGGCAGCCAGGATAAGACGTGACTGTCCCCTCCAAGCTGGGCTCATCCTCCTCCTATCCCATCAGTGATTCTGGGATGCAGGCACTGAACCAATGTCCACGCTGAGACAGGACTACAGGGAAGGAGGAACAGTGGGGGAAGGCTCTGGGAGCTTTGGTGTCACCCAGTTTGTTGGGGTAGGAGGATGCAGAGCTCATCCCACACCCCACATCACCACGGAGCCGTGCCAAAGGCAGCTCCAAGCCCCTCTCCCACCACAGGGATGCGGCCAGCCCACGGCAGTGGTGGCAGTGGCTCTCTCCTCTCCCCCACTCGAGGGCTGTAGTGCTGGCTGAATCCCTGGTGCTTCACTTCCAGCCCTGAACTGGGTCCATGCAGTGCAGCCAGTGCTGAGGAGAGGTCCAGGTTCTCAGGAGGACCTCGAGCATGAGTCAGAGGAAGCAGGGAGAGGTTTTTTCTTGGCAGGTGGCACTGTGAGCTCTTCCCAGCTGGGGAGGGGGAAGTGGGACCATGCTCCTCCTCTTCTGGGCTCAGACCTCTCCTTTCAGGGTGCACGCCAGAGCTGCAGGGCACTTGCTGCCAAGGCTCCTGCATGGAGGCAGGAGATAGAGTGGCAGGTTTCTGCCCGTGGAGCAACCTGCCTTTGGACACCTCCTGGCCTCATTCACCCCACGGCAGGGATTTTTCCAGGCTGATAGCCAAAACCTGCCCAGGAGACAGCAAGGGCTGGCTCAAGTCGGCTTGCTCCATGCCTCTGCTCCCCCCACCCCAGCATCTGAGAGTGGAGGTTCCCTTGGGACGGAGGGATCAGCCACAAGCACAACCTCCCCCACCGTGCACACAGGTGGCAGAACGCCTCAGCCCAGTGCAGGGCTCCATGACAGGGGGGGACAGCTCCTCCGGGCCGCCCCCCTGCACCCACCTGCTTGGTGAAGAGGATGGCGGTGTCCCAGTACTCGGGGTGCTTGTCGCTGACCTTGTTCCACTTCTTCTGCCAGGCGCAGAAGTTGCGCAGGGTGAGGGCGGCGTTGCTGGTGACTTTGGGCCCTTTGTCGTCCTGCCCGATGAGGAGGAACTTGACCACGGAGATCTGGATGGGGTTACGGATGCTGGGGTGCTTGTAGAGGCGGGCGGCCGTGGCCATCAGGGTGAGCAGGTAGTGCTGGAGGTCATCCCCGTGGAACTTCACCATCGACTCGTCGGCCACCACCAAGGTCTCCACGTACCGCGGGACCGAGGCAAAGCGCTTGGCCCGTCCGCCTTTCCCCCCCGCACGCCCCCGGTACTTGTCGAGCGCCTGCAGCACGCCGGGGGTGAGCCCGGAGCCCACGGCGCAGCGGGATGCTCCGGCCCCGACGGGGCGTTCGGGGCTGCGGCGCTGCAGGCGATGGAGTCCCCCGGCCGCCCCCGCCGCCAGCGGGCTGATCAGGTACTCGGCTCCCCGGTAGCCGAAAGCCCCCCGGAGCCCCCCGCACAGGCTGAGGGCGGCGAAGGACTCGCGGTCGGCGTTGACATCCCCCGAGTAGAAGCAGTGGCGGAGCGCGGGCAGCGGGCGGGCGGCCGCCCCCAGGTAGTGGGCGGCGAAGGCGGGCGCGATGAAACGGGCGTCGGGGGAGAGGTGGAGGTAGAAATCCTCCCCGAAAGCCGAGAGCTGGATCACCACCGCCTGCCCGCCCCGGGGCGGCTCGGCCGGGCCCCCCCTGAAATAAGCCGGCCCGTTGATGTCGGGGTCCAGGCGCAGGGGAGTGACCAGCGCGGAGTCGGGGTCCGGGGGTCCCCCCGAGGTCAGGCTCAGCCCCGGGGCGCCCAGCAGCAGCAGCGGCAGCAGCGGCAGCATCGTCTCGGCGGGCTCAGGCAGGCGGCATCGGGGTTCGGGGGAGGCGCGGGGGGGAGAAAGCAGGACCCGGCCCCCCCCTTCCTNTATGGAATAAAGGGTTGGGTGGAGTGGAATGAGGTGGGGTGGGGGACTGGGGTGAGATGGGATTGAGGAAATAGGACAGGGTGGGAAGGGATGGGATGGGGTGAGGTGAGATGAGGTGGGATAAAGGGTGGGATGGGACGGGATGGGATGGACGGTGGGATGCGATGGAATGAGGTGGGATGTGGGGGTGGGACAGGATAGGGTTGGGGTGTTGGATGGGATGGAGTGGGAGGAGACCCTCTTCACTTTCATTCCTGCAGCAAAGACGGAAACTCTGCAGCCCCCCAGGGACGCTCCCACCTGCCAGGCTCCCTCCTGCCACTCTCCAGTTTTTCTGGATCCTGCTCTAAGCGAAGGGATGGAGCTCTGTGACCCCACGGGGAGGGGGCCTCTGGCTACAACAGGGGTGTGCAGGGAAGATAAAAGGTCATAGAATCATTGAGTCATGGAATAGTTTGGGTTGGAAGGGACCTTTAAAGGTCAGCTATTCCAGCCTTCCATCCTCTGCTCCGTGCTGGTATTTGGGACAGTTCAGTGGAGAGGGGAACCTGCTATTTGGCAGCTGAGGGCTTAGTTCCCAGATTTATTCAGGAAGATGAATGTTTCTCACAGCCCAGGGGTGCCTAGAACTGAGATCTGTCCCTCCATGCACCTCCAGACTCAGTGAAACACCGCCCCAACAATTCCTGCATTCAGGAAGAGGGGGCATCCAGGGGATCCCTCTTCTCCCCAGCAAACCAGCTTCCAGTGCACGGGGCTCCAGCTGGGGGGTGAAGGTGATCTCCACTTCTGAGGAAGAGCTCGGCCTCCCTTCATCGCTGACACCAAAGACAGCACTCCATAAGTGTTAACACCTGCAATATCCTCTCCCCTCAGACCACGGGACACCCTGTATGGAGTGTGTGGGAATTCCCAGTGCCCACCAAACACAGGGATCACCAGAGCAGGGTGTGCAGGACGCTGGGGCAGCTAATGCTCTTGGGAGGTAGAAAGATCTCGCTGTGGATGGGATTTTTGGGGGCAGGACAGCCGAAAGGAGAGCAGTGAAGGATCCTCAGCAACAACCTGTAGCTGAGGAACAGATTTACCAGCATCGAGGTTTGGTTTAGTGAGAAAATCAAGGCCTCTCGTGGACAAGCTGGCTTTGATGTGATTTCAGCAAAGGCCAAAATCCTTTGAAATCCAAGCACGGCTGAAGAATGTGTGCATGTATGAAACAGAACCCGAGGTTACTGCCCAAGGCACAGAGCCCACAGCCCACAGCCCGGCTCATTTTGCTGCCAGTGTGTCCCTGTGCTGTGCTTTGCTCAGTCCTGTGCCTTGCAGCTGAACTTGTGACCCCAAAAAACCATCTGACTGCACTGGGCTGAGGGAATCGGGGATTTTGCCTGCTGGCCAAAGTGCAGCGTGCCCAGGGGTGTTGGGAATGGGCAGCACAGGGAGTGGAGGAGCAAGGGAAGAGGAACTTGAGCATCTTGAGGTGCCAGGAGGGAACTTCTCCTTCCCACTCAGCAGGGTGAGTTTTCCCAAAGACCACAGCAGCATCCAGTGTGCCACAGGCCCCAGAGCTGCCACCAGCTGCCTCAGCCCAGAGGTCATCCAGGCAGAGTTAGTCACTGCTGCCCCGGGAGCTCCAGCCCCTCCATCTGGGAACTCTCATCAAGAGGATGAGTCAAACCGAACTGGCAGGAGCTTTATCTCCAGCCTGGAAAACATTTGATTGCCTCCTGATGGGGAGAGGCAGGCAGAAAATGCGAGTGGTTTGGCCGTGCCTGGGCTGCAGAGCCCCGCTGCCCCCGCCAGGCACGGGACTCGCCGTGTCCCATGATGCTGACGGGGTGCCAGCGTCCCCGGGCTGCAAGCACAGCGATGGATCAGCTGCTGCTCCATCCCAGCCTCCCCAGCCCTCACTCTGAACAGCTGGGAATCACCTACCCCAAAGCAGGTTGCTTTGTTTGCAACCAAACCAAACCAAACCAAAAACCAAACCAAAAACCAAACCAAACCAGTCCAAACCAAACCAAACCAAACCAGTCCAAACCAAACCCTCTACTGCTTCACTGTCCTGCCCACGGGGAGCAGAAAAGCCACAGAGTACAAGGAGCACACACTGGTCACCTTTCCAGGCAGCTCCAGGGATGGTTCAGGGCACTCCATAAAAGAAGGAGGAGCACTTTTATTCTAGTTTTCCCCTTGCTCAAGGATGGGATTTTTCTCTCAGCAGTGCTTGCACCCCACACCTGCAGGCAGGAGCTGGGCTGAGGTGACACCTTGGTGTCACTCCACGTCTTCTCAGGTGCTCGGGGCTGAGCCTGGCTGCTCCTCACCCCCTGCAGCTGGTCTGGATTGGATGGAAATGGGATGAACATGTGTGACTGGAAGGAGAGCGCCCGGAAAGCAGGGGATGGAGATGGAAGATGCCTCTGGAACATTCTGGGCAGCTGCAGATAATGAAATGTATTAAGGTGTATGAGGTGAATTCTGCTTCTACTTTGATTTTTGCCTGGAAGCCACTTTAAGGTAAAGCCTATCTTGCTCAGGCTTAATCCACTGCTCACTCTGATCTTGAAATATCAGTGTGAGCTGGTCTGCAGTGTGGATTCTCCTGCTCCCACCTTCCTCTTGCTTCATCCCAAGCATCTCCAGGAAGCAACAAGTCATTTTGTTTCTTTTATTCATCGCTGATGCAAATGTACTCATTTTAAAATACAAAAAGAGAACAAAATATCCACCTCAAACCTCACATAGCTCTTGGATGTTCCAGTTCACCAAATAAATAGTTTTAAACAGACCATCTGAGAATTTTAGGCCAAAGATAGAGTGGAGAGGTGGTTAAGGCAGGGAAAACTGGCACTCAAGGGCTTTACTTGAGTTTGGCTAAAGCGTTGGCATATCAGAGGCTTGGGCTCTCACGCAAAAGTTCAGGCTGTGCTCTCCCAGCTCCCCATCACCTGGGCAGGAAGGAAAAGTGTCTCCAGGGATTGAGGATGAGTCAAAGGGCATTGTTAGTCAGCTTTCCAGGAAAGAAAGGCTTGGAGAGAAAAAATCCAGCTGGGTTTGGTCGAGTCATTGAGGGTGAGATACACAAGGAACCCGAGCATGTGGAGGACTCAGGAACCTAAAACCTGCCCCACCCTTGGGCCAGGAAGATGCTGGATTTAATTAGCTTTATCCTGACTGGATGACAGGACAGGAGATGGGCAGGGCGCTCCCGCTGGGGTTTCCCACTCTGTCCTGCACAACGGGGATGGTGGGAGAGGAGGATCCTTGCATTCAAGGTCTTCAAGCACACATCCGTGTGTCCCACAGCAAAAATCGAGCCAGCCTGCTCCCCCTGTGCACAGGAGAAGGATCCCTGTGCCTCGTCCATCCCTGCTGCCTTCCCTCGTGCTCCTGACACGTAATGGCACCTCTGGAGTCTGGCAGGGCTTCCATACAGGAATACCATGGTGTGCTGAAAAAAACCCAGCAGAACTCTTGGTTTTGCCCAGTTTCCAGCTGGTATTGCAGGTCCTGGGGTTGCTGAGAGTTCATTCCCTCCGAAAGCATCTCAAATCCCCCCTCTCCTCACCCCCCTTGGTATTGAAGGCTTTCTCGTGTCTGAGGAAGAGGGACACAGGTTTTTCCAGGGTGTTTTAAAACAGAACGTGGAAATTTAGAAGAGCCAGATGAGAGTCCCACACATCCCAAACCCAGTATCAGGTGTTTATTATCACCTTCAGCTGGAGATTTACGACCCAGGACTCCCAGCACTGTACTGCTCCCACCCGAGGCAGGGCCCATCCTTGACTAATTCCCTTTAGGGGATGCTCACGTCAGGACCACAGACACCGAAGGTGCACAAAGCCACCGAGCTTTCACAAGGGTGAGGCTGCAGCTCTGGCTGAGCCTGAGGGGTCGTTAAGTGATGAACATCTGGAATAAACCTGGGCTGGTGGAGATTCCAGCTCTGGAGGGTGCTTATCACTCAGGAAACCCATTATAAAGTTCATTCATTTCCATCAACCCACAAACCATGTGAGAGTGGAACAGAGAGGAGGGGAGATTTTTATTATTATTATTTGTAGAAAAGAGTATTTTTATTCTACCATGCCATATTTATTTAGAGAATTTACGGGCTGCTCCATAGGAAAAGCAGCCCTGGGGCAGGCTTGGAGGGGTTTGGAGGGTTTTAACCCCAGATCAGACACAGTTTGGAGTTTCAGGAAGGACCAGACAATCCCTGGAGGATCTTCTCGCTGATGTGCTGGTCTCAGGACACCTTGGAAGCCCCAAGACCCAGATAGGAAGTAGAAAAGGCCGGGAATAGGATTTAGCCCTTGATTTTGGAAAGCCATAAACCTGCTCCCCTCACACCTGGACACAGCTGGAGCTCCAAACCCACCCTGAGGCAAGGCTGCCCTCTGGTGCCACGTCCTTGCTCTGGGAATCCCGGTGTGAAATGGAATGAAGGACACGGATGATGGCGTTACAAATCAAAATGCAAATAAAAACAGAGAATAAATATGGAAAATAGAGAAAATTGTGGGGAAAAAATCCAAAGATGGTTTAGGAATTAGAAGTGGAATCCTTACAAATCATATCAAGTCAAATTAAACCATGAAATCACAGCATGGCTCTTGATGTGCCCAGCATCAAGGGCACCGAATGTATCAGAGGCAGCATCATCATCATCAGCTGATAAACCGAGACCCAGCCCGGATGTCCCTGCCCTTCCCTGACTCCTAAAAATCTTCCTTTCCCACGCTTAGGGGATCCAGGAGAATTAGCCCAGCATCACCCCCACAGCAGCCAGCCCTCTGGTGCTGCTGATAAATCACCTCCAGGGATGAGCTGCTGCGCAGTGGGGGCGTTCAAACACAGCACTAAGGGGAAGGAAAACCCGTTTTTTATGGGGTACTCAGGGGTTTGAGGCACCAAACCCTAAATCGTCGCCACTTTTAAGGCAGGAGGGCCCTCTCGTGGCTGTGGCCATGGGGGCAGAGGAGGGCAAGGCAGTGACTACGGATCCAGACTGGCACATTTTGCTGCTTAATTCACTCCCTGACCCCAAATCAAGCCCAGATCTCCCCTTTCCTCAGAGGAGCAACCATTTCCCTGACTCCCCCTCACCAACCCTCACAGCCAGGATGGTTTCACTGAAGGTAACTCGGCAGGACACAGGCCAGGACTTTGATTTAAAGCCCAGCTGCTTTTCTGGGGGAGATTTCCGCCCACCTGATTGCTTTGAATGAAAACTATTGGAAATATTCCTTTTGCTGTCAGGTGGGGTTTGAGCTGGCCGTCCCTTCCCTCTCATTTTCCCAGCAGACTCGCAGGTATGGATTTAGGGTTTCCCACCGCAGCACAGGGCAGCACTGACATCTAGTGGTCTCATTTTTGGGGATTGGAGCTGCTTCTTTAGCAGCTCAAATAATTGTCCCGAGTGTTTTCTCTGGGCTGAGGGCAGAAGGGAATAACTAAAACTCAGCCTGGAGCTGCGAATTTGGATGCGCGCCGGTTTGCAAAGCAAGGAGGGGACAGCAAAGCACCCCAGACTCCTCCGAAACGGGGCGATCCTGCTGCTGCAGAGCAGGAACAGCAAACGCAACGTGGGGCTCACCCTGGCAGCCAAAAACCCCTCTGGAACGGGGCGCTGGGCAGGAGCAGCCCCTCGGGAAGGGGGCAGGAGGGCCCTGCCCGCTCCTGGCTCTGCAGGGCCGGGGACACGCAGAGGGGAGCGGGGCAGACGTTTCCAAGCTGTTTGATCAAAAGGGTCTCTAAATCACAGTGACTCGGGAGTTAATGGCTTTCACATGCTCAGGCAGCCCCTGGAAATGAGAGCGGAGGGCGAGGCTTGGTGACGGCGCATCCTGCGAGGGGTTAAGAAGCAAGAACCCCGAAAAGAGTCTCGAGGTGCTTCATCCTTCGCTGCGAGGAGATGCAGGGGGCAGCCAGGTGAGGTTTTGTTCTTCCCCAGCGCGCCTTTGGGCTGGTTTGTAACGAGCCCGGCGAGGCTACGAGGAATTCCAGCTACTGTTTGCAGAGAGAGCCGCTAATGAAAACCAGCGGTGCCTCCAAGCTAAGATGAGAGCACGTCCTCCCAGATCAAAGATGCAGCTCCGGGAGCGGAAAGCCGGGAATAAATTACATCCTGCTGCCTGCAGCCTCACCTGTCCTGGTTCAGAGCAGGGGCACCACCTCCCTGCCTGCCCTCCTGCGGGAAGGCAAAGCCCGGGGAGATCTTGGCACCTTCGGTGGGGTTTGGGTTGGAGGAGTCAGGGCTCACTTTTGGTTTCCCGTCCTGGCTCTGCGCCTTCCTGCTGGTATTGAAACACAAACTGCCCCCAGCCCGGCAAAGCTGCAGAGGGAGGAAAACCCACCCAAGTCAGTGGAAAGAAGCAGCTCCAGCTGCAGCCTGAGCTCCCTGCCAGGAGAGGAGGGGGCTGCTGAGGACACCTGCCCAGGCTCTGGGTGTTGAAGGACCACATTAGATATGGAGACATGGCCCAGACCAAACTGTACCTGGGCTTGCTTTCCTCCCTCCCTGCAGTTTTCTGGCCACACAACATCTGGATTGGAGTTGTCCCCTTCCACATCTGCATCACCGTCCACCACAAGCATCCAAAATTATTTTTAATTATTATTTCCTCCTCTGCTGTGGTCGCAAACACCACGCTTTATAAAGGAGTAACCAGAGCCTTGGCCCCGGGGCAGCTGCTGTGTGTTTGCTGTGTAGGTAGGGATGTGGCTTTTAAGCGGAGATAATAACAGAGAGGGAGATGTAAATACACCCTGGAGTAAAGGGAGAGCAGCCTTTCACCCCACACCTCGTTACTCAGCACTGGCCAGACTCTGGTTTCCCAGGAATCCTGAGGTGCCAAATGCTGCTTTGCTCGTTCAGTTCCTTTTAAGATCAGGCTGAGGGGAAAAAACCCCTCGGGGCGGAGGAGCTGCTCCTCGGGCCGGCGCTCACAGCGAGGTTACAGGAGCACAGCCCGAGTCCTGAGCGAGTGCTACTCCCTGTAGAAGGTTCAGAAAATCAGGGCATGGAGCAGGACAGGATCCACCACCCCCAGACTGCAGCAAGGATGTCCCAGGATGTTCCAGTGCTGCACAAAGGACGCTCCGGAGGCCAGGAATTTCATGAACTAATGGAGAAGGAGGGCTTAGGAGGAAAGAAGGAGTAATATATACGCAGTGATTTCCCTTTCTCCGTGACAGCTGGTTGTTCCCTGTTTCTGAGTGGGTTTCCAGCCAGGGACAGAATGTCTCTGCCCATCTCCTGGTGTTTGCCACGCTGAGCACACAGCAGCTACCTGGATTTACAGCCTGAGACCTTTCTATTGCTGTAGGGTTTTCCCTCACTGCAAGGGAATTCAGTTGGGAATTCAAATCCAGCCTGAAATGGGGTGAATGAAGGGTTTGTAAATAAAGTCACACAACACACACAGAGAAACAAACAAAAAAAAGAGCAACAGGAGGAGCTGGCTGCATTGTATTATTCTCATAGGTATTTTCCACAAGTCTGATTTAGCCCGTTGTCTTATTCCAGCTGGAGGAAACCCCATGTGGATCCAGCTGTTGGTTCAGAGCATGGAAACTCCTTGTACGTGTGTCCTGTTGGAGTTTTCCCTGGGGCCCAAAGCCCTCTCTGTCCCTGGCTAAGGGAAGGACATGGGAACCTCCCGAGGCACCTTCTGAAACGAGATGCTCTCCAGCTGGCACGGGCCGGCTGCTTTCCAGCTGGGAAGTGATGCTGAGAATCAGCCCTCTGGAGCAAATCCTTCCATGGCGGTGGAGAGGAAAGTGTGCCAGCCCCTCTCCCAGGGGCAGGACCCCCAGAGCCTGGGTAGGACCAGACCCGTGCGGGCAGCGCTGGGGCTGAAGAAGGGGTTAATACTGGGAGAGCAACAGGCTGGAGTTGACACTTGGAGGCAGGCGGGGCTGCAGGCGCCTGATTGGCCTCAAATCGTATCCAAAAGTGGGTTGGGGTTTTGGTTTTTTTTCCCTTTTTCTTTTTCCCTCTTTTTTTTTTTTTCTTCTCTGCTTCTCCGTCCTTTTTTTTTTTTTTCCTGGTTTTTGGGGAGTATTTTTTTGTCGTGTTTTTTTTCCCTTTTTTTTTTTTTGGTTGGGTTTTTTTTTTTTTTTTTTTTTTTACTCTCTCTCTCTTTCACTTCTCCTCCTCCCCCAGGCTCCGGCTGGCAGGGGAGGGGAGTGGGGAGAACAGCGAGAGATCAAAAATAAACCTCTTATGTCAAAGCCGGGGGGAGAAAGTATAAATACA
>VZRS01015220.1:15195-35719 GCA_013398055.1 Ifrita kowaldi
GCCTCTCCGCCTCCCCTCCTGCGTTCCCACTGCCTCTCTATCGCCTTCATTCCTCCGTCCTCCCTACACATGCATCCCTTCATCCCGCTGTCTCCTGTCCCCATCCCCGTTGCCTCTCCTCCTCCAGCCCTGCTGCCTCTCCGTCCCCTCCTGTCCTCCCGCTGCCGGGTCCCCCCTCGCCCTCCCGGTCCCCCCAGCCCCCGGGCACCAGGCACAGCTTGGAGTGAGCGAGGGGCGGGCCGGGGGGACCTTGGTCGCCACCTTCCCTTGCTGTGCGGGGGCTGTAAGTCCCCGGGCAAAGGCTGCAGTGTTGATCTCTGGGGTTCAGTCGGTGTTTGGGGACCCTTTCCCAGACCCAGCATCCATCCCCGCGAGCCTGTTTCTGCACACACCGGGCACCGTGATGTCCCATCAGCCTGGTGCCCCCAAAGGCGGGGGACGGAGCGGGTTAATGCCCTTCCTGCTACGAGGAAAGAGCCGCGCTGCACAGCGATGGGCTGAGCTCCCTTCCGGGTGGGAGCCGGGGCCAGAGAGTAAATAAACCAGGGGCTGAGTAATGCGCAGTCCCGCTCCTGAGCCACCTGTTAGCAGCTGAGCAGATGGATGAACAGCTCTGTCCCTCAGCCACCAGCGCCGGCAATTCTCACCCTCCTTAAACACTCTCTGCGGAGACCCTGCCCCGACCAGGCTCTGGGGAGACCCCAGGAGCAGAGACCGTGGTGCCTCAGCCCCCACATCCATCTCCAGGGCTGTTGATGTGCCTCATTCACCAGCACCAGGTTATTTTTCATGCCTCTGGCAAAGGCAGCTCCCCGCCCCTCCCCTGCAGGGATGGGTGGTTCAGGTCCAAATTCAGGTTTGCACCCTCGGAAGCGCTTTGCGGTCTTTGCAAGGGATAAGTGTGCACTGAAGTTGCTCATTCTCCGGTTGTTTGGGCTCGGGGCTGGGAGAGGAGTTCTTGAAGCCGGAGCTCAGCAGGGAGCAGCTGAAAGCGGGGGCTGCGCTTTGGCAGCCTGGCTTTGCCACTTCTACCGACTTCATCCTTCCCCCAGGGGCTTCTCTGCTGCTAACAAAGCAGTGTTTTAATGCCAGCCCCGCTCGGGCCAGGCTGGACCTTGGGAAATGCTAAACCTTGGGGCTCCAGCTGATTTCAGCTGCTCAGCATCACTCTGGTTTCGCCCCTTGCTTGGTTTTGCTGCCAAGGCAGGCTGGCAGGAGCAGATAGCAGAGGGTCAGTGAGCGAGGGGAGATGTACTTGGAGATACCCCGAGTGCTCACAGCACTCAGAAAAGAGTTTGAAGTGGAGTAAGCTGAATTTTTCAGCGACAGACGTATACATGCTGGTGGGAATTACTCTCCCATAGTGTGAAGTTGGTCTCTGATTCCCCAGGAGGGCAGGAAAAATAGCACAGTGAGTCTTCTGCACCCAGCTGGGCACCTGATGGTTTTAAAGCAACACCCAAGGGTGTCTCAATTGCTAGAAATAAGGTGATACATTTGGGTTGGGGGAAATCCTGAGAATGCCCAGCCTGAGCTGGGGAAAAAGGAGCAACCCTGTGGGGGCAGCAGGAGAGGAAATGGCACCTACACATAACCAGGGGGCTGGAGCGTGGGCACCCTGCCCTGGTTTGGCTGCTCCAGGCTTGCCTGGTTGGCTCCCATTTTACCATCATTTCCTTGGCCCCAAGAGCAGTATCTGTGCATCAGCTCTCAGGGATGGGAAGGAAACCTTTAAAGATCTTGTTTTAGATGAATAGAGCAATAGCATGTTAAACTGTTTGGGAGAAAACTTCCACCAGCTCTGGTGTAGCAGCTGAAAACAACCAAAAAGCCACCTGCTGTGTTTCTGTGTCTTTTGTTCTCTGGAACAAAAATGCAGGGAGCAGCACAGCCGTCGTGCTTCTCCCTAAATACCTTTTCTGTGGGTTGAAAAAGCAGTGGCAAGTGCTGGTGAGATCTTAGAGAGCTGACCAGGGGAGATGCCCAGGGAGTAGAAATGTTGAGTCAGAACAAACCATATTTATATAATGACTTTTCTTCCCGTAACCACACTTTAATTACCAAATATTTATTAAAGGTCACCAGCATTGTTTGTATTCCCAGTTATTTTCTTGCATAAGTTGTAACAGCTCGAGCAGAAGAGTCACCCTAAGATGCGCTCAAGCGTTGTGAGTTATAATCAATGCCATGCTCTTGGTGGGAAAATGCTGTTAATGATTTATTTCTAATCAATTTGAGCCTTATTGCTCAGCTGTTACCCTAATTTAGATAATAAGAGCTTATCCTACCTTCATCAATACTTTTATGTAAACCGGGAGGGAATGGTGAAGTGAGAGGAGAACTAGACCTGAAATTTGGGGGTCTAATCATCGTTTGGGCTTGATGATTGCAGGGGATGGGGTATTTGGAGGGGCAGGGCAGTGCTGGGCAATAAATCCTGTGGGGATGGGGCAGGATTCAACCTGCAGTGACTGGGAAGAGCAGTCCCATCCTACAGGGACGGGAGAGAGCCTCCGGGCTGGACACACGAGTTTGTGCATTTTTCTTGCAGAGGATCCCAAGTGCTTGAAAACAAAGGGACTGTGAGCATCACTCACAGAATTAGGTGGGGGTTTGAGCAGGGGGAGCTGAGGCAGCAGACGGGGCTGATCCTGCTGCTGTGCAGAAGGGCTGAGCACCTGCAGCTGGGCTGCACTTGCAAGGATGCTCTGCATGGCTCAGGAACCTTTGCCAAGACACCTAAAGCACCAGGCGGTTCCAAAACCCAGCTGCAGCATCCGCAGCCAGTTGGCAGCCAAACGGGATTCCTGTGGTGGGGTTTCTCCAGTCTCTTGGGTGCAGATGAGACACATTTCCAAGCTTTCCTCCGCAAGCACGATGGCTGTGATCCCCTTTCCCTTCTCCTCTTGCAAGTGAGGAATCTGCCATTCCTGATTCCAGGGGCTGCAAATGACTGAGGACCACAGCAGAATCAGATCAGTCTGGAAAAGCTGGGGTTCCTTGCTGACTTCTGTGTTTTTTCCAGGCAGATTTACGAGGTTTTAGGAGTGCTGTTGCAAACCCTTCCCTCTAAGACCAGTCAGGTGCTGGAGTGCAGGGCACGGGGCATTGCCGGGGTCCTGCTGCCGGCTCTCCCACACCCAGATCGACTGGAGGTAAATCCAAAGCCACCCTGGAGCCCCAGGTCCCCTCATGTCCGGCTCTCAGGCTTGCTTTAGGGTATTTTGCAGCGTGAGTGGGTAAATTCGCTTAATCCCTTGACAAAAGAAACCAACCCCTCCTAAACCCATCCCAAAAGCAACTGGAGTGGGATTAAAGGGGATCTTTGCAAAGGGGGACCTGCACGATGCTGCCATCCGCCAGCTTTCCTTCTGGGATTTGTCCTCTGAGTGTGACCCTGAGCCTGCATCCGCTTCGGGGCAGGGGGCTGGAGGACCAGGCAGCCTCCCTAAATATTCCTCTGGCTGGTGCAGTCGCCTCACGCCGGGACATTCAACAGCTGCTGCATTTCAGGGCTTTGGAATGAAATGTGCAGCGTGAAGGGAGCCGGCTCCCCCTGAAGCGACTCCCAGACTGTGGCACTCCTGCTCTGGGATGCTCTCAGGATGGGGTTTTACTCCATCTGTGCCTCTGGGGAGGTGGGGGCAGTCTGGGAGTGCCTCAGTTTCCCCTGCCTTGAACAGGAGTGATTGCTGCTTTTGTGGTTCAGCCCCAAATATCCAGCAAAGAGAAAGGGGGAAAAAAATCATGTGGCAAACAGAGCAGGGGTGGGCAGAGAGCCAGGAGGGAGGGGGGCAGGCAGGCACACCGGCAGGCTGGCAAGGTACCCCACTCTCCCCTGGCTTGCCCCCCATTTCCCTTGGCTGCCTCCCACATTTTTGCAAGGGAATTCTTGGCCTGGGTTTGAAACCACAGGAGGAGCTGGCAGGGCAGCCAGCAGCCCCTGGGCACCCAAGCTGGGGGGGAGCTCACAGATGGTGCTCTGGGGGAAAGGGACAGCCTGGGATGTTTTTACTCGTTGATTTTTAAAAGTTGGGCAGCTCTTGCATCTGACCCTGGGTTTGCTTCCTTCCATCTGTCTGCGCTCCAGAATCTCAGCATTTGTGTCTTCTTCTCCCCCTCTGCAGAAATGTTGGCTTCAAGGGAGAAAGCAGGGAAAAAACCCAACCAAATCCAACCAATAATTGGATCCTACAATTCCTACAGCCCCAGGCTGGGCTGAACATCGCTCCCCACACGTTGGGGGTGCATGTTGGAGGGAGGCAGGTTGTGCTGGGGTGTTCTGTGGGTGCTCCCTGCTGTCCTTCTGTTCTGGGTGGCTCCAGCAATATTCAACCATTCTGTGCATAGCACAGTAACAGTGGCTGTGTAAGAGCAGTTTCACCCATCAAAATAATAATAACAATAATAATAATAATAATTAAAAATAAACCCCCGCATTTGGGGATCTTTGCAGGCTTCAGCTTCTGAGTGGTTCCCATGAAAAGGAATGTAAGCAGAGACTTTGCAAGAGCCTGTATCAGAAAGCAAAATCCTTCAGTGTTATGAGGGTAAAGACAACCACTTCAGTTCCCCTTGCTCTGATTTGTATTTATTTTCCCTGTCCCTCTGCCTGTGCTGTTGGCTGCTGGAAGGCTCCTGGCAGGCAGTGCCTGGCTCAGGGCAGGGCTCTCCCAGACACAGGGATGCTGTGGCAGGAGGGATATCGGAGCTGCTGTAATGCAGGTGTGTCAGACAAAAGTCACCCCTCCTCGTTTTTAGGGGGAAGTGGGTGGAATTTGATATTGAGAGCAGAGGGAACCCAGGACTGCAACTGGGGGAAAAGGAGCACGAGGTTTGTGGGGGCATCACCCTCCATAGTGCCTTGGCATAAATGCAGTGCATGGGGCAGAGAGGGGATACTCCACGACCCTCTCTGGCTCACACTGGTGTCCTCACCCCCCAGAGCAGGTGAGAGGCCGACTTTCCAGCTGTGTTTACCAGATATCCTGCCAGATCTCCCAGGATGCTGGTTGGAAATGGCAGGGAAGCTCCTTGTGCCTGCAGGGCTGCAGTGCCTGGCAGGAAGGCAGAAACCAGTCTGTTTGCAGCCCTGGGCTCCCCAAACCCGACCCAAAATCCTGCCCTGCACCTGATCCCAATACCCACATCCTCAGCCTCGGTGCTGGGAAGGAAACCCCGGAGAAGGCAGCGTTCCCTCCCGGGTGGATGGTCAAGCCAGAGCCTGTTTGCGAAGGCAGGAGGAGGATGGGACCAGCAGGACTCAGCCCATCCACAGGCAGTTGTTGGCCAAAAGTGCTCAGCTGGCCTCTCCTGAGCCCTGAGGATCCCATCATTTGCTTTTGGCCACGGCTTCAAGCCCTTGGCCAAGCCGAGGCAGTGCAGGTGGATTGCTGCTCTCCCCGGAGCAGTCAGGGTCCATCTGAAACCCAACCAACTCCTGCACGGGCCAGGGATGGGTATAAATAGATACCAGATGGTGGAACAAGTGAATTTGACCTTTTAATCTTCACTAAATAGCTGTTTGTTCGGTTTGCTTTCCATCTTCCCTTTCCACACACAGGGAAGGTGGACAGATGTTTTCCGAGTCCCTCTGTTCCTGCTGCTGAAAGAGGTTTTTGGCTGGGTGTACCCCTGAGGATGTGAGGGTTGGTGCCCTGGGGGATTTGTGGTATGAACTGAGATCTCCCAGGTCAAATCTGCTCTTATGGACAGAACCCTCCAATGGGTTAGAGAAGGATGCAGCTGGATTTATTCCCTTGGAAATGAGGGATGATCCCATGATGAGCAGCTCCAGTGCAGAGCATCCTTCTAGATCTTCAGGGGTGTCATTTTAGGAAGGCTTTGTGATATTTTTAGCAAGGTTCCCAATGGACTTTCACCCCACAGGGTGAACAACTCCCCCAACTTTCATGGAGCAACCACTTGTGGGGATCTTGCCTGGATTTCTTGCCTCTGCGGTGACTTCTCCGTGACATGAGTTGCATGCTCCGGGCTGGGATGTGAGTCACGGCGTGGAGATCTGGCCAGTCTAAATAAACCAGTCTATTCACTGCTCCCATCAGCCTTGCTGGGGCCTGCCCTTGGATAATGAGCCGGGGAGGACTTGGGACATGTCTGGTTGAAACAAAACATCTGTTTACATGGAGCTGCCAGTGACAGGATAAAATGTGGCAGAATAATTTGAAATAGCCACCAGTGCCCTGGGCAAGTGGCTCTTGGTGCAGCAAATATGCTGTATCTCCCTCAACATCTCGCTCATTTGCTAAGGAAACAGCATTTTGTGTCTCAGAAAATGGCATTGTCCTGGCAGTACCGTGATGGATGGGCACACAGAGTCAGCTTTGCTCAGGAAATGTATTTTGGGTGAAACTTGGCTGTCAGAGAGGGCGCCCATCGAGTCCTTCCAGTTTAATTAGGCTCTGAATTGAGACCGCAGGGTGTAATTTGTCTGGGGAGGAGAGAAGCCACTTTCTCTTTCCCAATACTGTATTGTGTAATAGCTGCATTTTTTCCTCCTGACTCCGGCCGTGAGCGATGCCAAGCAGAGGAGGAATTCTGATGCTCCGATAAGATGTTTACATCAGCCTAAACATTGCTGGCGCTTTTGACATATGAAGTAATCCCTGGTCATCGCCGAGCAGGGGATGCTGCCGGGCAGAGACTTGGCTGTCAAAGTGTTTTAGTCCCAGTTTGTGGCCAAGGATGTCGGGTTCAAACCCTGGGACCAGCACAGGCAGAAGTTTTACTGGGTGGTTTTGCACCAGCAAGTTGTGTGTGAGTCGGCTCCTGCCCTGGGGCAGCGAGGGCAGGGTTAATGCTTTGGGAATATGCAGAGAACTCTCCAGAATGCTCAGGTTTTCCCCAAGGAATTTCTTCCAGATGGATTTCTAGGTGCAGAGGGTTCATGGGAGGGGAGACACAGCATTTGGAGAAGGGGATGCAGGGCTTGTCCCCCAGCACAAGGTATAAAGCATCACATACAGGAAAGGCAGCGCTGACTCCGTCAGCCCATGGTCTGGATGTGATGGGCTTCATAAATGAGGCTGATTCCTTCTTTTCAAACAAAAAACTTGCCCCATAGCAGAGGTTTTACCCAGGCTCTCCCTGCCCATCTCTTCCCCTACAGAACCATGTCCTGACCCTGATGTCCATGGCAGCTCGCATCTACAAGCACCCCAGCCTGAGGAACTCCATCAACCTGGTGGTGGTGAAGGTGCTGGTGGTGGAGGAGGCAGCGGCGGGGCCGGAGGTGTCCGACAATGGCGGCCTCACCCTGCGCAACTTCTGCAGCTGGCAGCAAAGGTTCAACCCCCCGAGCGACCGGCACCCGGAGCACTACGACACTGCCATCCTCCTCACCAGACAGGTGATGTCCCTGGGAATGCTCTGGGGTGGAAAGGAAAGGGGTCAGGGCGTCCATGGAGGGAGAGAAGGGGGTTGGCCATGGAGGGAGAGAAGGGGGCTGACCATGGAGGTCGATGCCCCGCCATGCAGAGAATGGAGCCTGCAGCAAAGCAGCTGCGGGGATGGTTTCACTTGGGGTGCAGACCAGTGGTGGGTTGCTCACAGAGATGTTGGGGCTGAACGTGGGACCCCCTCTCCCTGCCTGACCGCTCCCCCTGCCCGGCACAAACAGGACTTCTGCGGACACCAGAGCTGCGACACGCTGGGAGTGGCGGATATCGGCACCATGTGCGACCGCAACAAGAGCTGCTCCGTGATCGAGGACGAGGGCCTGCAGGCAGCCTACACCCTGGCTCATGAACTGGGTAACACATCCCTTCCCAAGGGGAAGTGTCCTTCTTCCAACCTGCTGCTGGGAGGGGTTGTGGCACAGCCCAGCACCAGCATCTCCTGGCTGGGGACCACCCACTAAGCCGTGGGGAGCTTCTGGCACTGACAAAAGCTAGTTTGCACCAGCAGAAACACTGAGAAGTGCCCAGATTGTTGTAATTTGGTGCATTTGCACCAATTCAGGAAGAATTTCGTCACTGGAAGGGTTGTCAAGCATTGGAAGGGGCTGCCCAGGGAGGTGGTGGAGTCCCCATCCCTGGAGTTGTTCAAGAAACGCCTGGACATGGCACTCAGTGCTCTGGTGTGGTTGACGAGGTGGGGATTGGTCACAGGTTGGACTTGAGGATTTTGGAGGTCTTTTCCAACCTTAATGATGCTATGACTTACCTGTTGTGATGAGCTCAGGCGTGGGATCAAGCACATCTCTCCCTCAGTTTGCCATTCCTGCACTGACTAATTGTTGCCCAGAGAAGCTGTGGCTGCCACATCCCTGGGAGCATCCAGGGTCAGGTTGGATGGGGCATGGAGCAACTTGGGATAGTGGAAGGTGTCCCTGTCCTTGGCAGGGGGTGGAACAAGATGAGCTTTAATTCCCTTCCATCCCAAACCATTCTGGGTTTCTACAAGTCTGGGGTGCTTTGCCCTGCACACAGCAGGCTGTACCACTGAGGTAGAGCAAGCAGCTTTTTATTCCTTCTGATTTATGGAAGCAAAAAGCTTTTGCAGCAGTAGGAGCTGCTTGGTACCTTACAGATGCTCCCACACACCGTCTGCTGAGGAGCAGGAGCTGGGCTGGGGAGCTCAGCTCTGCCATGCTCTCTGCTCCCTCCCCAGGCCACGTGCTCAGCATGCCCCACGACGACTCCAAGAACTGCGAGCGGCTCTTTGGGCCCCTTGGCGAGCACCACGTGATGGCCGCGCTCTTCGTCCACTTGAACAAGACCCAGCCCTGGTCTCCTTGCAGCGCCATGTACCTCACTGAGTTCCTGGATGGAGGGCACGGTAAGGCTCAATCAGCTACCTCATCACTCAAAAACAACCTTTTCCTTAATTGCTCAGGTTCTCTGCAATGCCTGGAGGGGTGTGTGGGGGGAAGGGGGAATCAAACCAGACCATGGACAGAGGTGTGGGGTGCCCTGTTTGGTGCAGTCAGCGGCGTCAAGCCCTGATAAATCCACCTCCAGCCTAACTCCTGAACCTCGCCCAGGTGACTGCTTGCTGGATGCCCCGGCCCAGCCCGTCTCCCTGCCTGCCGAGCTGCCCGGCCAAAGAGCCCTGTACAGCCTGGACCAGCAATGCCAGCAGATCTTTGGCAAGGACTTCCAGCACTGCCCCAACACCACGGAGGAGGATATTTGTGCCCAGCTATGGTGCAGGACTGGCAGCGGGGAGCCCCTCTGCCACACCAAGAACGGCAGCTTGCCCTGGGCCGATGGAACCCCCTGCAAAGCCGAGGGGCTGTGCTGGGATGGGCGCTGTGTGCAGCAGGATGCCCTGAAACCCCAGGTAATGGGGGCACTGGGAGATGGTGGGAATGCACTGGGAGGGAGCAGCTGGGGCTGGACAGGCTCAGAGGTGGATTTAGCAGCTTCTCCTGGCCTCTTGCAGCCAGCGGTGAACGGCGGCTGGGGCCCGTGGAGCGCCTGGGGCTCCTGCTCGCGGAGCTGTGGGGGAGGCATCCAGTTCTCCCACCGCCACTGCGACAGCCCCAGGCCCCGGCACGGCGGCAGCTACTGTGAGGGCCAGAGAACCAAGTACCAGTCCTGCCACACCGAAGAGTGCCCGCTGGATGGTAAGGATGACAATTCCCAACGGCACGCTCAGCTCCCACTCCTGCTCCTCCAGAATGCATTACAGGGACTCTGCTCTCCCATGAATATTCATATCTGGGGGGAGCAACAGCTTCCTGCTGGGGGCTGTGAACTTCTCTGGCTGGTGGAAGGTGTGGGATCCCTCCTTCATGACATTCCTCCTCTGCCTGCACGCTCACCACGTGCTCCCACTATCCTTAGCTCGCTCCCACATCTCTGTGATGTCCAAGGACAGCACCTCCTTCCAGCTTCCTGTGGATTTTGGGCCATGTCTCACTTTTCCTTTCAGGGAAAAGCTTTCGGGAGCAGCAGTGTGAGAAGTACAACAGCTACAACTTCACAGATCTGGAAGGGAATCGCTTGGAGTGGGTTCCTAAGTATGCGGGAGTGTCCCCCCGAGACCGATGCAAACTCTTCTGCCGAGCCCGAGGGAGGAGCGAATTCAAAGTCTTTGAGGCCAAAGTAAGATTCCTGGTGATGAGAATCACCACAGTAAGATCCCTGGTGATGGGAATCACTCCTGTTTACCCCATTTCAGAACTCATCCCCTCATTACTCCTCTGTGTCCCCCTTTCCCAGGTGATCGATGGGACGCTGTGTGGCCCAGAGACCCTCTCCATCTGCGTCCACGGGCAGTGCATCAAGGCTGGCTGTGATCACATCATTGGGTCCTCCAAGAAGCTGGATAAGTGCGGGGTGTGTGGCGGCAATGGCTCCACTTGCAGGAAAATATCCGGCTCGCTCAACAGATCCAAGTGAGGAGCCAGGGACGAGGTTCTGCAGGGACGGGCTGTGGGAGAGAAACCAGCATCCTCTCTCATTCTCCTTTTTCTATGGCTAAAGTTCTAGGCTAGGAATATACAAGGCTTGAAGCCAGCATCCTCAGCCGGCTGGCATTGCGAGAGCCTGGGCTCCTCCCCAGGCTCCGGGGCTTAGGCTCAGTTTATTTCGGGGCAGAATTATACAAGCCAAGTAGAGCTTATTTCCTAAAATAATAACTGATGTGACGGGCTCGGTACACCACCACAAATAAATCTGCTGCCCCAACAAGTTTACAAAACACGTTTCACCCCCGTGCAGTGAGTTGGATGCATATTCAAGGGCTGACGTGTGATGTAAATATTGAATAGCTTTTCCCTGGGCTTGGGGGTGAATTTGAATCCCGGGACAAGGGCACTGAGGCAGCCACTTCCCTCACCCAACATCTCCGTGGCTTTGCCAAAGAGCAGAGTTTAAGGCTTTTGTTGGAAAACCATAACAAATGCCCAACCGTCCAATTCCATGCAGCGAGGTGACTCACGCAGTCAAATTAGATTTCCTAAAAGCTTTCCTTCCAGGGAACAGCTGAAACGGGGCTTCCACTCTCCTATGAGTTGTTTGTGGTTGACTAAAGGGAGATTAGCGTAGGAGCTACAGCCAAGAAGAGATCCCATTAAGATCAGGGTGAGGGAGGCCAGGGCGACGGAGAGCAGAGTTTGACTCAAAGGCTTTTTCCAAAATACTCTGAACCTAATTACTGACCGCAGCATCCACCATGGGGATCCATGGAAAACGATCCTGCTGGCCCCACAGTGTGAGTCACAGTGCTGAGGGCTTGAGTGAAACCTTCCGCGTGCTGTCCCGGGAGCCGTGGTGCTCCAGGGATGGGCCTTGGCTGGCTCTGCAGGAAAATGTTTCCCTGGCCTGGGAATGCCCTCTGTATCCTCCAATGGGATTACGTCTGCATTGTAGTGGTGGCTGCAAAACCCTTCGAAAAGTGAGTTGAGGGTGCTCATATTCTGTTGTTCTACATCTATATCTGTATCTATACCTACATCTATATTATCTCCATATTGTCTGGCAGTAGATGATGTCAGCCTTCAGCATCACCAGTGGCAGGCTTGCAGTCCCAAACACTTCACCATTTCCAAACACAGGGAGCGAGGCGGGTTTCCCACCTAGGCTGGTAATCACAGGGCTGTTCATTTGATTGCATCGCTCATTTTCATATGGAATTCAGTGAAATCTTCCAGCTGAGCTCACATCTAGAACATCTGCAATATTTCTAGCTCTTGAGCACTCCAGGTTACAGAGAGATGGCTTCAGAGCCAGGATCCCAAGTGCTATTCCCGACACGGGTGTGCTCTTAGTAAGCCTTGAAAAATAACCGTGTCCCTTCTTGCTGTGCAGATATGGCTACAATGACATTGTCACCATCCCCGCTGGAGCCACCAACATCGACATCAAACAGCGCAGCCACCGAGGCATCCGTCACGATGGGAATTACCTGGCCCTGAAGACCCTGGAGGGCAAGTACCTGCTGAACGGAGACTTTGCCATCTCAGCCATGGAGCAGGACATCCTCATTAAGGGGACCATCCTAAAATACAGCGGCTCCATGACGACTCTGGAGAGGCTGCAGAGCTTCCGACAGCTCCCAGAGCCCCTGACCGTCCAGCTGCTGACGATTGCCAGCGAGGTCTTCCCACCAAAAGTCAAGTACACCTTCTTCATCCCCAAGGACGTCCCTTTCAGCAAGCAGAAGGGCAAAGAGAAGAAGTCGGTCAACGTCATCCGGCCAATGCTGACCTCCCAGTGGGTCCTGGGTGACTGGTCTGAGTGCTCCAAGACGTGTGGCTCCGGCTGGCAGCGGCGGACGGTGGATTGCCGGGATGTGGAGGGTCAAACCTCCTCGGCCTGCAACAGATCCCTCAAGCCTGAGGACATCAAGCCCTGTGGAGACATGCCCTGCCCTCTCTGGCGCCTGGGTCCCTGGTCCCCGTGCTCCCAAACGTGCGGCGAGGGCGTGCGGACGCGCAACGCCTCTTGCATTGATTACGCCGGTAAAATCACCGCCCCGGAGAAGTGCAGCTCGCCAGGGCCACCGCTGGCCACCACGGCCTGCGTGCTGCGTCAGTGCTGAGCCCTGCCGGGGTGCTCGGAGTCAAGGGTGCCACGGGCTTCCACCACCCTGGGGCGGGACAGCGAGGGTGCCGTGGGCTTGCTCGCCAGACAAATAACCACCCTCCAGTGGTTCATCCCCACTGCATCGATGTCTACCTCAGAGGGGAGAATAACGGCGGCAAAACAGGGAGGAATCACTTCTTTTCCTTTCTTTCTTCCTTTTCTTTCTGGCTGGCTGCTCGCAGGCAAGTTGTAACTTAAAGGGAAAAATAAGCGTATCCATAGGGTGTTTCCGAAGAGCTGTTGTTGAGTGTGGTCATAGGTTCCTTTTGTAAGGTTTGCTGGGGTTTGGCACTGGAGAAAATGTGGAGCCTGGTTTTGCCATCGGCCCATCCCAGCTGCAGGTCAAGGAGCTCCAGGGTGGGTGTCTTTGCTGATAAAATTGGGATCTCTTCACAAAAGGCAGGGAGTGGGTTGCCATCCCCTCCCTGCAGCAGCGTGGGTGTCCTTGAGCATGAGGAGTGTTTTATCAGCTGTGGGTTTAACTTGGGAGATGAATTGCTTGTGTGGATGGGAGAAGGAATAAGCTGAGGGCCAGGTCCTAGCATGAATTAGGCAGGAGGACAGGTGAGAGGTGGTCCTGGTGGTTTCTGCTGGATTTATAATCTACAAGGTGATAAATCTCCATCTCCAAACACCCCCAGCATGTGCAGTTATTCCTAGAGCTGTCACCCCACACCTCTGTTTCCCCAGCTATAAAACCAAGGCTTAATCACACCTGATCTGTCTTACAGGGCCACTGGGAGGATTAATTAATTCCTGATTCTGCAGTGCCCTGACTGTGAAATGCCTATTGCGATGCCCTCTGCAGCAGGCACTCTGGTGTGCCAGCATTTCCTTTCCCATCCTTGGCTTTCAGTCCCCTGTGGGCTCATTTTGTCAGCTCTGCTCTAATTTTGGAGATAATTCACTAGCCTGGTTTGCAGCAGGGATGAGCCCAGGATCTGTAGATCATGCCAGAGGTGACCAGTGCTGCTCTTCACCTCTGCTTTCCTGCAATACGTAAAGATGCTCAGATCTGGTGCCAGCTCCAGCCTTGCTTAAGCAATTCTCAGTCCAAAACCAAGCCTGGAGCTGCTCTTTCCCAGCGGGAAGCAGCCACATCCCTCTGGCCAGCCCAGCTGCTGCCTGGCCCCAGCACAGATGGCTGTTCAGACCCTGAACTTTGCCCTTTCCAAAGCAATCGCTGGCCGTGTGCTGGCAGCAGCCAGTGCCTGGGGAGCGGGGATGGAATTTGGAAAGGTTTTGCTATTGCTGGATGAGCAATTCAGTATCTCCAGGCTCCTCTCTCATACCCTGCCTTGGCTTCCTTTTTGGCAGCAAAATGTTGAATTTCCAGTGGGATCTGCCTTTTTCTCATAGGAAGGGGAGGAGGGCTGGAATTTTTGATGTTTCAGATTCCCCATTCACATTTATGGAGCGAATCCTCTTCCTTGTCCCTTTTGCCTGAGCAAGCCAAGCTCGTGTGAGACCCTCTCCTTGCTGTCCAGACAGGTTTGGAATGGGATGGTGGGAGGAGCTGCTCTACTGAAGACAGAAACCCTACTATTTACCTGAAAACATGAAATATTCCTGTTCTATCTCCCATACATGATTTCTATCAACACCACGCGAGCTACAGCCCAGGACTATTGAGGGTTTTGCTCATTTATTTTTTTTTAGGAAAGGAAAAAAAAACCAAAGGCCAGCTGCAGAGTTTGGATGCAGAGCTGTTTGGGCTGTGGTACAGACCTACCTTTGGGCAATGTTCTGCATCTGCTAATTAATCTCCAGGAATTTAAGTTCTAACAAATAGCTGGATGCTAAAGTCATGTAGCCTCGCAGGGTTCTTTTCTTTTTCCCCTCTGAGTCTGGCAGGGTTTTAACTCAAAGCCAGCATGTGTTTCCTCTCCAGTGTCACCACCAGCATTTAGGATGGGTCAGGAATATCAGTCTGAGACAGTGCCAAGGAAAACGTCTGTATTTATCACACAGGAGTCGTGCATGCCAAGGGGCTTTTCCAGTTTTGTTATAATCACTGCGCAGCTGCTTAGCTGGAGCTTCCTAGATGTAAAAACTCCTTGTTGAGGGCAAATCCTGCTGCTTTTCCAGCAAGGAGGAAGGTGGGGGATCCCCCTGGGATGGGGGGGGACCAGAGGCAGTGATGCTCTGTTGAGTTGTGAGGTCTGGGTGATGCCAAGTGGAATTCCTGCCCCAGGCTTCTGTAAAAACAAGTAGCCTTTCCGCTGATTTAAGTCTAAGAGGTTATATATTAGGCTATATATATGTGTGTATATATATATATATATATGTTTCCCTTCAGTGAAGGATTGTAGCAATGTACTGAGCCTCTTGTGTTAGGTATTTATTATAAACTTCTGTTTGGTTTTGTACAGTAGCAGTCTGGAAAGGAGGAAAAAAAAAAAGAAGGAAAAAAGAGATTAAAAAAGACTGTGTTTTAACATGCTGCTCCCACATCCCCACTCTGAAAGCTGCAGTGAGGTCGGAGAAGGGATGTCTTTGCTCATTGTTTATCCACTCTGGTATCTGACTGGTGTTTCCCTCCTCCCTGGTGTACCAACGAAGCTGTGCAAGCATAACAAATCCAGCCAAAATTAAGCTTTGGAATTCATCTTGAGGAGAGGGGGGAAAATACAATTTTCTGATTTTTAGCCTCTTGTTTGTATTTGTTTTTAATTTTGAAAAAAATCTGTTTGTGGCTCTGCCTTTACCCCTTCAATAAAGGATTTCCTGCCTTTTATCTCTTTGCATTTGTCTTTATTTGCACTTTCCTCAGGATTATTATTATCTCCGTCCCAGAGAGATTTTAAATCTCTCTTTTCCGTATCTTATTGATAATAAATGGTTCATTCAGTTTTAAGAAGCTGAACCGAAATATTACATGAGAGAATAGACAAAATCCATGGAGCCAAAATTATTCTGCAGAAATTTTGAATCAACTCTGTTTTACAGATGCCTTATGAGCACCTACCTCCTTTTCTATACATATACAGTGTATCTAGATATACCTATTATATACCTATATTAGTATAGAATTATATGGGTCTATGATNTATCGTAGAATCCTATTATTCTATGATAATGTATTTATATACATTATGTATATATTATATATACATAATACATACATATACAAATATTGTCATAGAATTTTATAACTATTACAATATGTAATAATTATAATTAATAATCATATTCTGTATAATGTATCTCTATATACATAATGTGTATTATATATACATTATCTATTATATAGACATAATACAGACCCAGTATATCTCTATATACATGCAGAATATAAATCTGTTCCTACATATTGATAATTCTGCTGTTTACTAGGAGGACAGACAGCCTAAGCAGGACTTAACCAGAGGGGATTCTGACTCCTTCACTTAACTGTGTAATAAGCACAGGCAGTGGGAATTTGGTGCTGTCTCTCTAGATGGGGTGTAGTTCTCTGAAATTCTCTAAATTTGGTGTATGGCAACAGGAATTTTGGAGCCATCTCACTGCAATAAGCACGGGCTCGTTACAGGGGAATCTGGATACCTGCCAGCTGTCCTGGGTGAAAGCCCACCCTGACACTGAACAGCAGCTCTGCTTTATTTTCTAGACATTATTATGGTCTATCTAATATTTGCTGTTACTATTATTTATACTATAACCATTATATTATTATACCACATTACTATAATATACAATCCATATAATATAGACATTTTTATTATTATACCATTCTATTATATTATTATTGTCTATATATTGGGGATTTCCATCCACTGATGCAGCGAGAAGACGCTCCTGCAGAGGCTGCCTGTGTCCACCCTGCCACAGGTTAAGCCACCATGGGATGTGTCCCCACGTTAATGGGCACAGCCACTCCTGCCACCCTATTTATAACCAGGTGTGACATTCATTCCAGATGACTTCCCTTGGCACACGGACAGGCCCTGGCTTTCAGCTCATTAAGCCTGCCCTGGCTTTTCCCCCGCATTTTTACTTCCTTGTTTTGTTGCTATCGCTGGGTTTGAGTTGAATAATTGGAATTTCAAACAATGCCAAAGGCTTTGGGATATTACCAGGTAGGGAAAAAGCCCTTAATTAATGATAGTAGTGTAACCATCATAATTTAACTTTAAAAAAAAAAAATAGTGGGATAAGAAAATAAATTCTGTGGTCAGAAATAAACCTGACAGGAACATTTCTTACAGTGGTACCACGATGCCGCCATAGAGACAATGGGCACCAGCAGGTAGAGATGTATCCCTGCAATCCCACCAGGGGAACTTATTGGGGTCAACCCATGGCTGAACCTCCCCAGCCTGTGCTGCACATAATGCTGCTCCCCAGTCAGGGTAATTGTATTTTACGGGCATATTTCCTCTTAAAAGGCACTTTCAAAGGATGTAGGATGCCACAGGTTTCTGCCCCAGGCATGAACGTTACCAGGTCCGTGTTGAAACAGTGGTTTGCCCCTTGATTTTTCTTTTGCTCCCTCCAAGGACTGGGCTCTCCTGATCTCCAACCCCAGCTATTGCTGGATAGCTGCTCCCCCTCGTCCTTGTGCTAAAACTGTTCTTTATTTCAACGCTTTTCCTCTCTCCCAGGTTCATCCCTCCCTCCCCATGTGTTTGTGGACAGGAGTCATACCTCTTCCAGCCTTATTTTGCTACTCTTTGCAAGGCTCACCTCATAAAACACCCTCCTCAGCTCTGGGCTGAATTTATTATCCCTGGACAGAAGGGACCACAGTGTTCCAGCAGGGTCACACCAGCAGCTGGTGCTTCAGCCACAAATCCATCCTTATTCCTGATGGAAACATCCTTCCTGCCATGTCCTAGAACCACACTGTCCCTTTCCTGCTGTTACCCTCTGCTCTGCTCATCCACCTTGGTCTTACAACCCCTCTGCTCTGCTACATCCCTCTTTCTCCATACAGATACCTGATAAATCCATCCTCAGGTGCCCAAACAACTGCTCTGGTTGCTTGGTGATGGCATTTCTGAGGGACTATTGTAATTCAGGGCATTTTAGAAAACAGGTTTCTCTCCTAAATTCCTGCTTCAACCTCCTCTCCTGCCAACTAGGATGCTTTAACTCTCGGGACTACACTCACTGAGGACCAGGCAAAGCATTTCCAGGTCTGGGGAAGACATAAACCCCAAATCTTCTCCATGTCAGGAGAAAATCAGGGGTTTCCAAAGAGAGAAGTCAGCAGGATTGAGTTAAAGCAGATTAACTGAGCCCTGGAAACCGCAACAGACAGGAGGATGGAGAGGAAACAGCTCCTGCACTCCAGTGGTAAATTCAGGAGCAGGCAACAAGTCCTGGAGCGTGGGAGCAAAGATGTTTTCCCTCAGGAGCTGCTGGGTCAGGGAGGTGAGAGAAAGGCTGTGCAGAGAAGGTGTCACTTGCTTTGGTTGTTAATGGATGAATCCTGCCAGGAGCAGCTCCTGGGAGCGCAGCGTCTGCTCCGAGAGCTGCTGAAGCACAGGAAAACACATCCCACAGGCTGCAAAATGAGGGTAAACCAGCTTCCAGCCAGAAATTGCACCTTCTGGGTGCTTGAATGGGGCAAGCAAGGGAGAGATTCAAAGATTCAAAAAAGGGACAGATCCCAGGGATGGATGGGAGATATCCCTGGGTGTTTTCTGGATGTATGGGAAACCAGGACTTCTGTTTAGACAGACAAAGGAGGCTTTAAGGAGATGGCACAGCCTCCAGTCACTTCCCTCATGCTGCAGACAGGAATCCCATTGAAAGCTTTTTCCTGTTTTATACCCATCAAGTTCCAGGTGGTTCAGCCCAGGAGCTCTTGAGATCCGTCTATGTCCCTATAAACAAGCAGCAGATGCACAGACCAGCTTTATCACTGAATTACTCAGGGTTTATGTTGGTGTCACTCCATCTGTGTCCACAAATCAATCCCAGAACATTGTAAAATGCACGTAAGAGCAAATCCCATCACTGGGCAAATACCAGGAGTCAGGATGTGGCATTTCAGTGCAACGCCTCTGTCTGGGAAACTGCAACTCTGTGGAAAAAGCAGAGTAATAAAGGACAGCCCAGTCACTTAGGAAACCTGAGCAGGTGTGAATCAGTACAGCCCCTTCCACCAAATGACATGGCTCTGGGAATCACTGGAGAACCTCTGCAGCTATCGAGGGCTGATAAAATGTTGTTAATAAAACAGCCCCTTCCAGTGCAGGGAGAAGAAACTGAGGTCAGAGCCAGGCTGATGTACCCCTCCATGGTGATGATGTGTAGAGTGCTCTGTATCCCAAACCTATCAGCTTCCTGCACACAGCAATGAGTAGTCAATCACTGAATTAATTATTTAAAAAGAAAGTCGAGGTAGTTCCTTATTTTGGAGTTTTATGCCTTATTTCCAGGTCGCACGGAGCAGGTTTAAGGACTGTTGGTTCAATGCTGCACTTGGAGGATGTTCATTTCTGAAGCACAGTGAGGACACAGACCACGCTCAATTCCAGTCCTGCCATGAATTTGTGTAGTTCAGACCCATTTTCCTTCCTGTGCAAAGCCCATGACCTGCTTAGAGCAAGTTTCAAGCTGGATCTGAGCATTGGCAGCAAATCCACGGCACTGACTGAGCGTCTCTGCTGTGCTCACCTGACGCTTTATTCACGACATTGTTACAAATCAGCATTTTTAAAGCAATTTTAAAGTCACAACAACACATCTAGGAAGTCAGCAAGAACAGGCACATCAGATTCTGCATCTACAGGAAACAGCACTGGCTCTCGGTTGACTAAAATCACTCATTCTACAATTCCACCATCAAACAGGCCCTGATCGAGACTTTTCAGAGCTTTTTGAAGGTAAGGGATAGCAGCTTGATGTTTTCTCCATAATCCTCTGTGATTCAGGAGTTACTACGGATAGCCAGGAGAAGATTTCCTTGAAAATTATGTCTCATTAAAGTGGAAACAACACCTGCACATGTGTAACGCGCTGAAATTGGCACCATTTTACTCCTGCTTTACACAGGAGTAGATTGCAATGGGAGGCTGCATGTTGTCAGGATTGCAGAAGAGATCCTTGGGAATATAAAACCAATGCAAGAGGAAGTGAAATGAGAATTAAGCAGAGTGCAACTCTCTGCTCTGGTTCTCCCCCCAGTTTTGCAGGGAAGCATCTAAAAGGATCCCTGAGTTTTCACAACAGCACGGGGAGGGGTTGGCCTCTTTTCTCTTTGCTGATGGAGCAGTGTGGCTTTTCCAGGGACGGGTTTTAAATTTTTCACTGCTGATTAACACTGTTGGACTGTGGCCCTTCAATCTGTTTCCTGCTCCAATTTACCAAGTGCTCATCACCAAAGACAACAAATCCAAACCAACAAAAAGCCACGCCATAAAACCATCCACGGAGGAAAGGGTTGCGTTAATCCTGTTGGATTAAGCTGTGTTTACCCGAATTAGTGCATATTTGAACCAAATTATCGGGGTGGATTAATTAGAGACTCATTAACTCTAAAATTGATTGGGATTGGTGGCAAACTGGTGGGTGGTTTGTGAGGTTTTGGGGCGTGGTGCACGCACCGGGTACCCCACGTTTGGGGCAGAATGCAATGCCTGACATCCCGCGGCCGCAGGATGCAGGAGCAGAGCATCCCGCTCCACCGGAGCACCACGTGCTGGGTGGGGGCGGAGGAGAACGCGAGCACCGCAGCATCCCGGTCCCCGGGGATGCACGGCTGGAGCACCCCGGCCCACAGGGGCAGCCGGTGCTCGGGGGGCGGGGATGCGCGGCCCAGGGAATGCACTCCCCGCTGGCTGCGTGTCCCGGAGCCCCTCACTCCCCGGAGCCCTCACTCCCCGGAGCCCCTCACTCCCCGGAGCCCCTCACTCCCCGGTGCCCCTCGCTCCCCGGAGCCCTCACTCCTTGGAGCCCCTCACTCCTTGGAGCCCCTCCCTCCCCGGAGCCCCTCACTCCCCGGTGCCCCTCGCTCCCCG
>VZRS01015220.1:36557-60843 GCA_013398055.1 Ifrita kowaldi
CCGCTGGTGCCCCTCAGGGGCGGGGGGCGGGAGGGATCTGGCTCCGGCCCCTCTCCCCCCCTTACAGTCCCGTCCGGTCCCTTCCCGTCCCATCCCTTTCCCCTTGTTTCCCGTCCGTGCCCCGCGGCCCCGGGGCTGCGCTCACCCCCCCGGGGGATCCCATTGCGTGGTGCACAGCCCGTGTGTCCCCCTCCCGCGGGGCCGTGTCACCCCCGCGCCTCACCGACGGTTCCCGGGCCGAGGGCTGTCTCCTGTGCCGGTGTTTGAGCGTGTCACCTTTCTCCGGGGGTGTCCCCTGTCCCTTCTGCCGGTGTTTGGGGGTGTCACCTCCCTCTGGGTGTCCTCTGCCCCGTGTTCCGTTGTTTAGGGGTGTCCCCTGCCTCGTGTCCCCGTGTTTGGGAGGTGTCCCCTGTGCCGGTGTTCACCCCTCCGGGGGTGTCCCCTGCCCCGAGGGAGCTGCATTGGCTGGCTGTGAGTACACACGCAAACCTGTCGTTTCAAGGGGTGCGGGGGGGAAGTTGTGTTGTTTCCTGCGTCCCAGCGGGATACCTGCTGCCTCCAGTGCCGGCTTATGGGAGGAAATAGAGGGATTCCCACTAGCTGTTAGGCTGCCCCTTTGTTGTTGTTTGTTTTTTTCCTACAACAGCCCCTTGTGCATGTTCCTTCGTGTCCATCTGCCAGGGTCTGCTGTGCTGCCTCTGTGTCCACGCACCGTGAGGGTGTCATAGTGCTCATCTGCCAAGAGCTGCTTCGTGTTTTCCTGCTCTGCTTCCATCTCTCCAGAGTCATTTTCCTATATAAACATAATCAGCAGATTCTGGGAGGGTGTCATCTGCTTCTTGCTTGCCAAAAGCCTGTTGTCTGCTTTAATACACACAGGGTACCAGTGCCTCCCAAAATCTGCTGTACCTGTTTCCACACACAGATGGAATGAACTCCATGCTCGACCAGCACAGCAGCCTGTTCAATCCCACACCTCAGGGGGCTCCTACCTGTCTGCAAAAAGCTGCTGAGTTTTTCCCCACCCAGAAAGACATCTCCTCCTCCAAATCCTAAGGGATGACTCCTCCAGCCCATCTCCTGTGCTGTGGAGCCTGTTCTGCCCACTGATGAGGGATGTCTGTCTCCTCCTCCGCACTCACCAGGGTTATCCCGCTGATTTCCTGCCCAGAGCCCGTGCATCCCGCGTTGTGTGTGTTTGTACACCCCAGGGAAGGTGCAGGCCAGCAGCCTTTCTGCAGGCAGGCACTTCTCCTGCATGTGGAGGCTTCCACTGTGTGTCCTTTCATGGCTGGGGTGTTCCCACAGGCACCCAGTGGCAGCTGTTCCCGTGCTTGCTCCCATCACTTCCCCGCTGCACGTGCCAGAGAGGTCACCCCCCTGTAGCCACTCTGAGCTCTTCTTGGCTGCCTGTTACATCTTCCATGGCTGAAACTTCCACCCCTGTCCTTCCTGGGCCCTGCTGATCCTGCAGTGTGAGACTCTCAGGTTAAGCCTACCTTGGTTTTTGCTTTGACTTTGGGGTTTCCTTTGCTAAGCAGTCCAGTGGAGTACAGTTAAGTAGTCTGTGTACTTCCTGGGTATCTGCACATCCCATGGGTCTAAAATACCATCACTTTCTCTTTTTCTGGTCATATACATAATTTGTCCACTCCAGGATTTTTTTCTGAGACCTTAGACCCACTTCCAGTGCCTGAAGGGTTTCCAGGAAAGCAGGACAGAGACTTTTGACAAGGCCATGGAGTGACCGGACAAGGGGGAATGGCTTCAAAATGACAGAGGGCAGGGTTAGATGGGATATTGAGAAGAAATTCTTCCCTGTGAGGCTGGTGAGGCCCTGGCACAGGTTGCCCAGAGTAGCTGTGGCTACCCCATCCCTGGGAACATTCCTGGCCAGATTGGACAGGGCTTGGAGCAGCCTGGTCTAGTGGAAGGTGTCCCTGCCTGTGGCCAGGGAGTTGGACATGATCTTTAAGGTGCCTTCAAACCCAAACCATTTTGTGATGTTTCTAGAAGTCTCCTGCTTTCATAATTGTCCACAGCTGATATTCTGGGTTTGCCATCCCTGCAGGGGGAGTATCTCAGTTTTCCTAGTTACATGTTTGCCCCTGCTTTCTTTCTGTGCTTCTGCCTGATATGAGGCTTTTCCTTTCCCCTTTTTAAATTCTTATTTTATTTATTCTCGGGGTGTATCCACCAGGTATTCACATGGCAGCTCTTACTTAGGTAGAGGTCACCCAGTTCACTCCTGAGCTGATCCCTGCCTCTGAGCTGGATGTTTCCATAGACGAGGTGATGTGTTATTTCTCACATGTGGGACACACCTGTGGCACTGCTCTGTGGACCCTGCAAGGTGGTGCTGAGTGGGAATGACTCCTGTGCAGGCAGGTCACAGAGCAGCATCCAGGAGTCTTTCAGGGTATTTGGAGTGCAATGTGCTTTTCTTCTGCCCTCGAGGTCTCTTACTGCAGCTTGATGTCTGCATGTGATGCAGATCCAAGGTGTGATGAGCCTGGAGACCTTGCCCGGGTTTAAGTGCAGCTATTTAAGAAGGTGGAGCTGAGCCTGGGAGCTCAGACACAGCTCTCCCAGTGTAAATGCCTCCATTGATGTCAAACTGTTTATTCCAGGAACCAGTTACAATGCTCTAAGTGCCTCTCCCTGGGGACTACTTCTATTTAAACAGCTGGTTTTAATCCGAAGCTTTAATTGGTGCGAACACTCCAAGCAGTCCCTTTCCATGGGAAGGGAATTTCCAGCCCTACTTTAGTCTCCCCAGGTGGATGATGCATGGATGCTGAGGGAGCATCATGCTTGGGAGGTTTTGCCCTGGTTTTGTTTACAGGGTGAGGGAATTCCTGCTTCAGTGACTGTGAGGTTTGGTGGGGGAGAGAGTGTCCTTAGGTATTCTTGCTGCAGTACGTAAGAGGAGTAGTCAGAGAATGAAATGGAATCCTTGCCGTGTTTGTTGCAACAGGAGGTTAATCATAAACTCTGGCACTTTCCAAAGGGGTGGTTTCATTCTGCAGTGTCGGTAGGGAATTGTGCTGCTCGGAGGGTCTGCTCAGCTGCTTGCCAAGAGGATCAAAAGCAAATACAGCTTCCCTCTGTCTGAGGGTGAACAACCACCCAGACATCGGTTTTGGTTGTATCCTGTGACTTGCTGGAAGGCAATTTTGTATCTTTATGGCCTTTCTTTGATTGGATGTGTGGTGCTTGTGCCCTGTGAGGTGTTTGTGTGACCAGCATCAAGTCTTGGGTCCTTCACACTTGTGTGGGGTATTTCGCATCAGTGTTTCACTGTACCCGTCCATTGTGTCTGGTAAACTTGCTTTTCTGTGAGCTTTGAGAACATCTGAGTGTATTCCTAGGAGAACATCTGGTGATATATGTAGCTTCACTCCTTGTAGGAGCTGTAATCCCCTAGCTTAACGAAAAAGAAAGTCAACCTGTGACAAAGCAGTGATGCTTTTGCTGGCATGTGACGAGGAAGGAGAGGTCCCCTGACGTAGAAGGGATTGTCTGTTGACATTCTTCTCCCTCTCCCGGTTATAAGTAGGTTATCCCTGCTCAAATTATGCAACTGTGCAGACAGCCAGACTTCAGGAATTCCAAATACTTCAATGTGTCAAGTGCTGACTTCTAAATTAAATGCCACGGTTGCAGAGCGTGTTCACAGTCTGTCGCTTGAAATACGACATCAATCTTGGAATCGCATGTGGCTGAGAAGGGGCAGCAACTTAATTGCTTGTTTCTTTGAGGAAGTGTTGTGTGAGAGTGCAGGAGCCAAACCGGGTGGGAGATGTGCCTCTATACCTGTGACAGTGTTTCCATATGGAAGTCAGCAGTTACAAGCAGAAAAACAAATACTGAAAACATTGATTTATATAACAAATTGAAACGCTTCATTCTTTGTGGCTGTGGCTATTGCCTCAAAGATGCAGTTTCCAGCATCTAGATCTAATTAAATAGTTGTGTGCTTATTGCTAAGTAAACATAGGAGTCCATCACTCTTCTTGCCTTGGAGAGCAAATTGATTCTTCTAATGGTTTCTCTGGATGAAAGCAGATGTCTGGGACTGCTTTGTGCAAGGTGCCGAAATGAAATGGTGGTGGTAGGAAACGAGCTGCAAACCTGATAAAATGGGATGACAGGAAATGTAAATGCTCAGCATTTCATTTAATTCTTACATTCCATTTAAGCAGGTTAAGGAAGTGACTTAAACTGTGCATTATTTGTAAATAGCGTGTTTTTAATGCATTCCAATTTAGAGCTGGGGAAATAATTATTTCACATGAACAGATTTATCAGAGTACGTGAACGATGGGATAATAAGGGCTGCAAAAAGTATGTTGGGCTCAGCATGTGGTCTGTGACAGTGGCCAGAAGTAAATCATTAGGGGAGAGTGGAGGAGCAACCCCAGACAGCTCAGTCATCATCCCCAGCTCCTGGTGGTGAAGGGTTTTGAGGTGTCCTAAGCAAGAGGGTCTGAGCTGGCAGTGCCTGTTGGACCTGTCCTTGAGGGATTTGCCTGAACATTTTGAACAGTTTATACCTGGAGCTTCCACAGAATACCCTGTGATGAATCCCTTGATTTGTACAAAAATAGTACCTGGCTTCTGGGGTTTTTTTGCTTCTTTTTAAGCTGTAGTCTCATTGAGTCCCTCCTACTTTTTGTAGTATGGGAAAGAATAAAGAATCTTTTTCCCATCAGCACTTCATTTGTGATTTTTATAGGTTTCCATGTTCTCAGTTTTCTCTCTTTGGGTTCTTTTCCTTTTCCAGGCTACGTTGTCCCAGTCTGTTTAGTACATCTGTCTGCAGAGGCAGCTCTACATCACTTTGGGGATTTTTTCTTTGAGCTCTGCTATATCATTTTGAGGTGATTTGACCATACCATTTACTTGCTTGCTTTACTCAAGAAGACTGAATAAAGGGAGATATGCTTTCTAATTAAGGGATACTTTGTAGCTCATCCGTGATAACATTTATAAACACTTACTAAGTGTAATGTTTTATATTCAAAGTACAAATGAACATAGTAATCATAGTGAGAGATATTGCAGTGGAAGTACAGATACTGAAGAAGATCTTTGTTTATAAATACAGCTACAGATGGCAGTTGATAAGGCAGTTTGTATTTGGATATTACCAAGAGAACATTATGGAAAAACTACAGTTGTGGTGGATGCTTGCCAGAGTGAAGTCTGTTGGAAGCATGAAGGTGCCATGTCCTGTGGAGACCTAAGAGTCCTAGAAATTGCTGATGGGTTTGGGAATAACTGGTGGGTTAAGGCACACGTTGCTCCCATGTTAGGGACAGATACTGACAGTGTTGGAGCTCTGTGGTCCAACAGCTCCTGCAGTTTTCTTTCAACATCTTGTTTTGGTTTTTTTAAATGGATAAATACCCCTGTTTTGAAATACCTACTGTGAGAAGTTTCTGTAAAATGTTAGTAAAGATACTGGAGGTTAAAAAGAAAACCCCAAAACTCTCCTTATGCCCAGCACAAACCATGGATATGGTTCTGCCAGGCCAGCTTTGGCCATACAAGGGCAGACAGCTACAGCCTGTGGAGTTGCTGCTCACCTGATAACGTGATTTGTGGATAAATACAAGGACTTTTAGGTTTCGGAGCCAAGAAGAACTCCTTTTAGGCATTTATCTGCATAAATGAGTCATTAGGAAAATAAAGGTACACGTAGTGCTGAAAGGGTGATGACACAACCACATTCCTGCCTTGCTTGAACTTGTTCAGGATTCTTTATAGCTGCTTCCGTTGGGAAGGTGGCTGTTGTTTATATGTCTGTGACACCTTGGCTGGCTGGCAGCAGTCCATGCTGTCTGGATTAGCAATGCCTTTTCTCCTCCTCGGATCGGATGGGATGTGAGACTTTGCCTTGATCTCTCCCTTCTGCTCTTTACGAAGGTTTTTCTTCAGTGTTGCTTCCAGCACTGGGGGTGTTAATGGGGCTGCTGTGCTTCAGGGAGAGTTCAGATTTGCATTGCCCTTCAGAAAAAATCATTTGTTGTAGTTAATGTAGGTTTCATTAGGGTGTAATGCTTCCTGGAATAAAAGTGAGAGAGAAAAGCTGTCATTTTGTGTAATAAACCTCACTATTTCAAACAACCAGTCAGTTGACAGGTAAGCTTTGTGCTGAACTAGTGAAAACTAGCACTTAGCCAAATTTGGTTGTCACAAACCTGCTGGTTGTGGTATGCCTTCCAGTCATTTATTTCTGTCAAATGAGGAGACAAGGGAGTCGTTTCCAAGGGACAGGAGGGAACACAGTGAGGTGGGAGGCATGGTTTGGGGGGTAGTGGAGAGGAGGGACTCTGCACTTCGGTTGCTTTTGGTGTCATGCACCCAGATAGGCCCTGATTTTGCCTTGGAGGAAAGGACAAAATAATGTGTGGGGAACCACAGATAGGGAGGGGTTTGCTATTTTTGTCTTTTTTGACTCTTTCAGGGATCCAGCGGAGGAATGATACCAAGAAAATCTTGAGCCATACTGCTTTGGTGTGCCATTTTTCCTGATATTACTTCCACATGCCATCACCTGAAAGGGCCTGGAGATTTTTGCTTTTGTGACTAATTTGGGAGGCTGGCTTGAGCAGTCTTCATCATGTATATTTTTCCTGACTTTGTGTTGATATGCTTGCAGAGCTTCTGAAAGTGGAGGCTCAAATGCTGTGGGTAGCCATGGTAAAACAAGAAAAAATAGCTTTCTGGAATTAGTTTAAATTAGCAGGTTGCTGCAGTTGCTGCCACGTGCAAGTGAAAGTAATATATGGACATTTTTTGGCAATTTGCAGTACTTAGAAGTATTTAATATTCAAATGGATTTTTTGTCCTGTTGTTAAAGACCAAGGACTAGAAAACTGAAGCCTCGCTTTTTATTACACAGAGTGGGAAATGGTCTTGTAACAGCTTTTCTACACTAAGAAATTTGGGAAAAATTTAACCTGAATTTGCATGGAGCAAAAGTATAAAAAACTTACTGAGATCACATAAAAATTATGCATGAATACTGCCGTGGAAAGCGTGGTTGAATTTGAATGTGTGCCTTAGGGCTGTAACACATCAGTCTGTTCACTATAATCTGATTACATTCTGAGGCGCTTCCCTGCATAAGGATATGATGAGGACTCAATTCACTTGTTGCTTTTATTCTACTAAAAAAAAACCCAAAAAAACAATGGAGATTTATTTCATATGTTGATGGCACATTTAGTAGTTTGCTCATGTGCTTTTTTGGAGAACTGGTGAAAAACAAAAGTACAGGGTAGTGAATCTGCTGTGAAATATCCCAAAACACTCTGACTAGTGAAGTTCACACATTAATTTTTATTATGAGAATAAAGGAAATGCAGTGTGGAACAAGACCTTTTCACAGTTACTGCTCATATTGTTAAACGACCCTCAGTTTTAAGTGCTGTCAGAAAATGTGCTTTTATGTGTTATATGGAATGCTAATGTGAGATTCCTACAATGCAAAGCTTAAAGCAGCAGAGGCTGGGGAAGGTGGCATTTATCTGGTTTGCTTATTCAACCATGTGAAAGCTATATTAGGCATATAAACTTTCTACACTACACTGCAGCTTCAAAAAGGCAACAAGTTAAATCTAGGTCCTTTGAAGTAGTGAATGGTAACATTCTGTTCTCCAAAAGAGACTACTTCAAATGATCACACCAAAACTCAAAAAACTGTCATGGCTGAGGAAAACAAGACAATTCTCCCCAGATAAATCTTATTTCAGAGTATCACTGTTGCATGAAACATGGGTTTTGTTGGAGTCAGCAAACTTCAGTTATGTAGAAAGGTAGAGAGTCTTAAACAAGGACATATATCTTCTTTCTCTATCTGTAAATGGTCTCAAGAAACATCTTACTGTTGCACAAAAGCAGTCTGTGGCGTCAGATCAGTTTACATACAGCAGGCACTACTGTCCTGCCCTGATTATTGTAATCTCTGCTTTTAATTAGATGCTGAGATTAGGAGCTGTTGTGCTGCTCAGTGCACTCGATGTGTTCCCTATCAGTTCTGGCTCCTGCAGTGTCCCTTGTGAAACATTGCCTGGTAAAGATGCTCTGAAAAGATCTAAGCACAGTTTACTTTACAGACACATTAAGGGACAGCTGCACACAGAAGAAAAATACACCAAACCCCCTTTCCTGAGAATCTATCAGGAGGTTAAAATAGATATTGACAAATACCTGGCAAAAAAATAAGCATTGCAGTAGGCTGGCGTTCTGTGTGCCTTTTACTTAGCTGTTAGTTTAATTTAATTTGATACTATGGAGATCTTACTCCAAAGTCACTGTTAACTCATTAGCTTCCAATTCACAGCTCAAGTCCATTCCAGCTCCCTAATGTATCATGTCAAGTGTTCAATTCATACTGTTGGATTTCCCACAAATTTCGTTCTGTTCCTGGGGCTCCAGTTCTCACTTGGTTTTGTGTGTTGTGCTGACGATGCATCTTCACCTCCTTTTGATCAGCATTTTTTGAGCCAGTGTCTTGGAGATCTTTGCTGAAATAAGTTTTTATGGCACTTCATAGGTGAATTCTTTAATCTGTTATTCCAAGTACATGAATTACTTCCTTTCAGCCGGCTCTTTACCTTCAGTTTGTCTGTTCATCTCCATGTTTTCACTAATAGCTCTCTCTGTCATGTTAGTCAAACATCTAATGAAGTTCTCATCATAGCTGGTATTTCCTCTTTTTCTGAAAAATACATTATCAATTCAGTTTGAGATACTTTAATTTCAGTCAACACCAGTGTTATCCCAATTTCTGATTGTTTTCTTATTCTTCAGTCTTCTTTTCTTCAGTTTGTTTTCCTTTGGCTGGATTTCTGCAGTTGTATACAAACACCTGCAATCATGTATCTTTGAGAGATGAAAACATCTCTATATTTTTTAATAATCAGACCTTGTACACTAAATATTTGAGAGACAAAATTATCATAGTGCTTATGTTGCCAAGCATATTTGCAGGTGTGTACCACAAAATGAGGCAGTCTTTGAACAGTCCTGCCTCTTCTCCTGGTACACTGACACCTTTTCCCTGAGAATTAAAGTATCAGTGTTTAATCACAGCAGTGTCTAATGGAAACACTTTTAGACTGACTTCTAATGAAAGGAGTGGTAACATGTTCTACACACCTACAACGTGACATTTAATCTGCAAGTTTTATCTGGGCCAGGAGTTGTAGCTATGCTTTAATCTTGCTGTATTAATCCAGCACACTCAGTGCCTACGTACAGAGCTCCAGGTCGGCTCTCAGTGATTCCCAAGCGTTTGGATTACAAGCTGCTGCCAACTCGCAGCTTTTCCCATCAGTCAGAAGGGTCTGTGCTCAGCCATGGCCATTTACAGAGCTGTGCAGATGAATTTCCATTGCCCTGAAGCCAATGGGAGCATTTAGCAGTAGAAACTTCACTATGGATGACTTAAATTCCAGCTCTGTGACATTTCTGCAGTTAATAATGTCCCCATTTATCTGTGTATTGGTTTTCCACTCCAGACCTGCTTCATGGCAGCTGTGAGTCCATCAGCTGCAGAGACCAGAACTCTCATTTGCCTGAGACATAACTGATGTGCAATTCCTGCCATAAAAATTAAAAAGAAAGGATTGAGGTAGGATTAAACTCTCCTGCCAATTTGAGATCAGACAGGAGAAAGTCTTGCAGGCCCCTTCCTGTAGGCTGTATATAAGGATTGATAAGGGACAAGAATAAATCCAGAAGTGTCACTTTCATGAGGAAATGACAAGCCAGAGCTGCATGAGAGTCTGCTGCAAGTATGTGGTGAAGTTAATGAATGTGGCCTTGGAATCTGTAATTATTACAGTCAGGCAGATGAGTGCTTAAATCTGCCAGATGGGAGAGCTCCACTCTGTCCACTCCAGGACATGCCTGGGGGTTTCAAACAGATACACTCTGCAAAAACACTCTGGAAGATGCATCAGCCCAAATAGGTAAGTTCTGTGCCTTGTTCTGTTCCATCACTGGGGAGTTTTGGAAGGTTTGTGAAGTCACTGTGATCGACAGGTTTGGCTTGGTTTGGGTGCACACATTTCCACCCTCTGCCATGTGCTGGGCTCTCCTCTGCAGGCTGTAATTCTTCCTATCAGCCCACACAGGCTTTCTAATATCTCCTTTCATACTGTCAGAGCACAACTGCTGAATTTTTACATCCAACTTCTTAATTTCCATGCAAATGACTAGTCAAGAAAACAAACAAAAATCTCTAAGACACATTGTGCTTCACCTTAAATGTAGAAACAGCAACTCCTGAAAAATAGTGATGGTTTAACTAATGGTTTTCAGCTTTTTCTTTGTGACCTCACAGTACGGGAACAAGAGCTCTGTGATATGTTTTGTGTTGGTTTTAATATTCTAAACTAAAAGTAGTAGACACATATATAGCTCTTTTTCATTACAGTAGATGTTTCGGAGTTTCTTTTGACTTCTATATGCTAAGGCAGTCTTGTGACATGAGGAAGACTTTGGTCATCTCACTTTGGAAACTGTAAACCTTTTTTTCGAGTTTTATAGTTTTGAATGAGGACAACTGAGATATTTGGAATTAAGCAATTATTTCTGATTTATTCTTGGTCCATATTGCTTTAACAGCAGGTATTGTGCTTAGTATCCATGGTGTAAAAGTACAAAAATTCTGCAAAACCACGGAGGAATAGGAGGTACATGCTAAGGTGTTGTCCATCTTTTGGCAAGGGAAGTTAAATCAAGTACCAGGAGGATGTAGAAGTGGACTGCAAGGATGGTGCAGTGTCTGACCATATCTTACACCTTGCTGCTGGTTAGAATTAAAACAGAATGCCAAAACAGGAGAATGTTTTGCTCTCTCTTGTATGGGAATATACATCGTGCAGTTAATTAGATTAACTTTTTTCAAAAAACTAACAGTGATTAAGGCATTGTTCCAAAACCAGTGGCTGGTTTTGAGTGATAAATTGAAGGGGTGATAAGTGGCTGGGAGCGTTGGCACCTCCAAGAGGAGGGGTATCAGCTCCTGGATTCAACACTCAGCTGAAGTTCCAGTCATGCAAACCAGTCTAAGATAATCTGTGCTCTTCTGCTTGGGGAAAGTCTGTTGGTACTGTTCCCTTAAAATGTGTATGTAAATGTTTTCTAATTTTATCCTTTCAGAAGTGTTCTGTTGCAGCTGACATCCCATCTCGACTTACAATAAAACCATTTTGTAGAGTAAATTGATGGGTTTGGCACCCCACTACTTGTCTCTATGCCTTCACCAGCCCTGAGAATTAAAATACACCTACTAGATTTGCATCATGCAAATGCATTTTTCCATGATCTGAGTCAGTTTTTTCCTATCCCCATGAAAGATTAATGTTTTCGATGGCAGTGACAGTGTGAGTCAGAGCTGTAACTGCGAGCTGGGGCTTTGCCATGGCCGCACACATCTGCTTTCCTCTTGTGGCATGGTACAGCTAAAGCTTTTGTTTGCTGTTATTACAGGGTTTAATTTTGGGGAAACTGAAGAGATCAGTTAGGAATATGAAACATGTATTTCATGGACGCTGGGCCTGCTTTTTTCCTGAGTAATTATTTTGGAAGAGGAGCTGTTGGATGCTTTTTGCCTTGTCCTTTGCAGATAAACACTGTACCTGGTCTGTTGGAGGACTTACAGTAAAGAAATATTGCGTGCTTCTGCCCTTATCTCTTTCCTGCCCTGAAGAGCTTTACCTTGATTGCTACCAAAAATGATGGTGGGCCCTGTCACAGCTCAGGATTTCCAGCTGTGCAAATCTTTTCAGCAATTTTTTGTGAAGAGTTGCAGCCTTGGTGCGTTGACTTTGTAAACCTCAGCTCTTACAGCACTTACGAGAAACTTACCTAAATGCTTCCAAATTCATTTAAAATCGGGGGATGGGAGCAGCTTATTGGCACGATGCAGTTTCTGAGAGTGATAAACATTCAGAGCCTCTAAAAATTATGTAGATTATTTACATTGACCTGGATCCATTTGAACCATGGCTGCTTCCTTGATAGTATTTTAGTCTCCCTCTATGGAGCTCAAGTCTAGTTCTGCAGTACTGCTGCCACCCTTCAGCAGCAGCTTCTGGTGGGCTATACCTAAAATTTAGGAAGATCTAAATTCTAGAATTTGGAAAGTCTCTTTCCAGGAGATTTTCAGAGGAAGAGGTGGCTGTTTATGAAGCAATTTGCCACTGTAGCATCCTTGGAAAGTGCTCTTGTAAAAAAAAATTTAAAAATTAAGTGTGGAACAAAGGAACAGGCTGGGGGATGAGTACAGAGCACCCAACAAATGCTTTCTGTGAGCGACACTAATGGTCATGAAGTCAGTGGCCTCAAAAGCTCTGGCACGTGAACTTGTCAACAGTGGTGTGCCAAAACCCCAATCTTTACAAAATATATGGTGCTGTCAAATGCAGTATTTTTGGAGTAAATTGGGAAAGCACAACACACTCTTTATATGCCTTCTGCTGTGAAAGGGAGCATTAACTGCTAACAATAAATAGGTGGGTTGTAGTATTTCAAGCTTTCAGTTTGTTAGGTGAAATTGCTCTTCCATTCCAGCTCCCAAGTGGAGTTCTCTGGAGTTACTAACCTGTCATCAGCCACTCTTTGCTGGGCAGACAGAGATCTTCCCAGGGGACTGTTCAATGTGCAGCTTGAGCCCTGCCCAAGAACAAAACACCTCCAAACTCTTTAAAACAGAAAGTGTCAGATTCTGAGAAGCTGGGAGGAAAGGGACACAGGAGCCCTATCAATGTCCTGGGATATCTCAGTGAAATGGTTTGCAGAGTCAGGGTCTGGTTCCTGAACTGAGAGGCCAAGGACCGGGGCAGCCCCAGCACTGAGTGCTCCCAGTTTTTTGCAGGATATGGCATCACCTCACTCCCAGCTCAGGCTGGAGCTTGGCATCTCTTTCAGGTTTAACATAACAGTGTTTATGCAGTAGCTGCCTTAACACTGGCTCCTTTGTGCACTCACGTTTGGAATCTGCTCTCCTGGAGCAAATGGAGGTTCTCAAGCCCTGCATAGTTGCCGGAATGGGCCATTTCCCTGGTCCACTCACCCACTGCAGCCAAAGGTTACAGGTTTGCATTCCAGAGATTCCAGAGCACCAAAGTGAATGCTACACACCGACGTCATCCGAGCACAGAAACCTCGTGTTCGCCTTTTCTTTCACATGAATACTGTCAGGCTTGTCAGTGCTGGGTTGAGGTCAGACTAGGTTTACTGACCTGAGTTAAAATATGATTTTAAATAAAGTTTAGAAACTGCTGTTGATCGATTTGAAACTGTTACTAGCAGTTTTGTGAAGTGAAGCAGGGCAAGATTCATAGTGGAGATAGTACCTTTTATTAGGCCAGCTGCTTTTGGGAAACAGATGTGTGTTTAGATAGAAATAGAAATAGCAAACTTGACATTTGTTCTGATTGAAACAGTTGTTCTGATTCAATTATGAACTTAATCATACTTAATTATACTAACCAGTTAATTTGAGGGAGTGAGGGGTGCTGGTACCTGTGTACTGCAGCAGGATGACAGAGACAAAATGATCCAGGTCACACGTTTATCCCTGTGGATGATTTGTCTGTGTCTGGACTGTTGATGGGGTGCTGCTGTTGATGGGGTGCTGCTGTTGATGGGGTGCTGCTCTAACCAGTGCCCAAGGAGTGATCTGCATTAAAAATTAATAATAATAAATCAACCAGTGCTTGGGTTTACACTATGGGCTCACAGTTGGATGAATGTATCTGAGGGCTTGGTGAGCACCAGAGTGGGAATTTCCTAATCTTTTTAGGATTTACATGGCTGCAAAGTGGTATGAAGTCTGTTGGTTTCAGTGTTCAGAAAAAGTTGGTGTTTTCATGCTGTCAATTGCCACGGGTCAGGATACAGAGGTTAAAGGTGGGGTGGTGGTTTTGTGGTGCTAAAAATTACTTTTGTTTTGAAATGATGTGACTGAGAAACTGAATGCAGACAGCTCTGTGAGTTTGATTCACTGACTCTTCCAAAAAGTTATTATAGATACCATGTTTTGAACCCAATGATTTGAGCCATAACATTAGGCAGCAGGTGAATAAGGAGCTAAATTTTGTGTACATGGAAGTACACAAGGTCACATAAGCAATATTTTTCAATTCTGATATAGTTTCTTTTCCATTTACAGTTTCATTACTTTATAACATTACACTTACAGTGTACAGTTTCATCTTTGCTGTTTCTAAGCTCAGAAACTTGACACCTGTTTAATCCCAAAACAGTCTATGTCACGTGGTAGCTGTTGCTAAAAATTGCATTTCAGTAGCCTTGAAACAGCGAGAATGAGTTGAGTTACTCCAAACTACTTACAGGTCAGGTCTTCATTTGTGCTCCTAGGAGTAAAAAGAACCCCAACTAATTTTCAAATAAATTGTACAAAGTCTTTGATACAGTAGCACTTCCCTTCAGTCTGCTTTTGGCTAATAGTGGACAAAATTGTCCTTGCTGTGGAAACCCTGAAGTGTTCATGTTTGAATTCTCACCTTGTTCAGGGATCTGTTGCTGTGGTGGTGATTCCTCACGTGTTTCCAGGGCAGGAATGCATGCTGGAAAAACCATTCTCTCCAACTGTAAATGTCTGTGGCAAAGTTAAATAAGATACAGCCCGTTAAATATGGACTGAAGTGTCCCACTGTGAATATTTTTAAAACTTGTGAAAGTGTCTTTGAATTTCACTGTGTTTCTCTGGAGGTTTGAAATGTGTTGTGGGCCAGGGCATGAGTGTGTGCCTGGGGGTTGGGAGGGGGAGCCCTTCATTCTGCAGCTAGGAGGGAAAAGCCACCCTCTCTGTGATACCATCCCTGGTCCCTGCTTAGAGAATCCTCGATGGTTTGTGGCTCCAAAATTAACAACTTTTCCAGCTCCAACCTACTTACCACTTAGTTTAGGTGTGCACCTTGATCTCCCCACCCCAGCATTCCCAAGGGAGTGGGTATATTTAGTTCTGGTTTCTGGTTCTGGAATCGCTATGGATGTGGCATCGTGCACCTTATGGTCCAAGAGCTGCTGTCAGGGACTGCCTGAGAATGGGGAATAAGACATGACAAAGTGTTATTTTGAAATGGTGATGACACAGAGATGATGGACTTGGGGTGAAGCTGTAATGGTGCAGCCCTTTACTCTCTTAGGTCCCTGTGAATTGAGTGCAGCTGTAAAAGTGCCTTGTGCTTGAAAGGTTAGAAGGAGAGTTGAACCACTGTATAACCTGGCTGTGCTTTAGCACGCTCATCTTTTCATGTGGAAAATATTTTCATACTGTTTAAATTACCTTCTAAAAATATTTCATGTTTTTACTACATCATTAACTGTAAGGAACTGATATTGATCCCCCTCCTCAGCCCAACCCTTTGGATTTTCCTGAAAATAGCATGTATGTGCCTGCTCCTTGTTCACACTGAGGCCTGAGTAGGAGCCACTTGTTTGAATGGAGGTGTCAGTGCAATGAGGGTGAAAGTCATTTTACAGGAGTGATTTAACAGAGCAATATCCCACATTCGTGGCAGGAACACTGCTCCTGTAATAAATTTAAATGAATTTATTGCACATCACTGACTTCCGCTATTTTATTTTAAATTCTGTAACCAGATCAAGGTCAAGGAAGCAAAAGATGAAAGGAGAAGGGGAAAGGAAGCCAGAAGAGGGGAGAGGCGGCAGGAAGGGGGGAGCAGGACAAGGAATGGTTTAGAACAGGGTAGCAGAATCAAGCTCTCACTTTGGGACTGGAGGGTCGAGCATTGTTTGTTCAGAAGAACAGAGAGGAAAATGGGCTTGTCTTTTGGGCCTGTAGGAACTGGGAGGAGTGCTCTGAGATTTTTCTCCTTGTTTATAATGATGTATTGGAACTATTTCTAAATACCAAATTAGTCCATGGCTGGTCCTTGTGAATGTATTGTTCTTGTAGGAGCTGCTGAGCAGAAGTGCTTGTGGACCTCTGATGTGCCAAGGAACTGCTGCAGCGAGCGGCATTTCAGAGGGAAGGGTATCCAAAGGCCATTTCTGAATATGCTGTTACAAGATTTTGCTGTAGTGTTTTGCTCTGAGATCAATGAAATATGCTTTTCATTTGATTCATGCTGGGGAACAAACAGTCTGGATATTCAGATGCCTCTCGAGGTCGATCCATTTTCTTTCAGTGAAGGGAATGTTTAGCTTGTGCTTAACTTCTTCCTCTGCACTAGTGTGAAATTTCATTTTAAACCCAAATGGCCCTTATAGTTTCCACCAGACTTCATATATATTATCAAGTGTTAGTTAATCTGTTCTCTTGAACATTTAGTTTTCCTCTGTCTGCAAGGGTTTGAGTATCAAAAGTGAAAACCCAGGAACAAGAAGCAGCCAAGTGTAAATGTCTGTAGAGCCAGGTGGGCTGTGACAGCTGCTGTTTCAATATGTCACATTTGGGGTAAGTTGTTCCGCACTTGAAGTTGTTCTTTGTATCTGCAATGCTCCACGTGAGCCATTTGCAAGCATGGTATGTTTTTTTATGTGAAAGGGAAAGAAGGATGATGTGCAGAAGCTGGCTGACTCCAGGAACTACTCAAACCCAATAATGTTGTTGATGTTTAACCAGTGAGATAATTCTGTATCATGTTAATTGTATGAGGCATGGACAACACAGGAAACTTCCATGGAAGCTTGAAAGGGGCTTAAGGAGGTGAAACATGAGGATTTATGTTCCCTTTACAGTGAAATGTTTCTGAAATTATTTGAGAAATCCAGGGGTCAAACACTCCATTCTCATCAGGACCTTGCACAAGACACATTCATTTGCTCCCACATGGAGAGAGCTGGTCCCCAAGAAGGCAGGTTTGTGTTTTTCAGAAGAAAGAAGTTGCCCTCCTTGTTTTATTTATCACATATATAAAATCAGTTTATGAGTATTTGATTTAAACTTAAACTTTCCTTTGAGATTTATAATGCATTGTGGTTTTGAAGGAATTTTCAATAACTTCTCATCCTAGTCTGAAACTATTCATTAAAAGCAGCTTTAGGTAATCAATATCTGCACTACAGCAGGAAATCAGAACTATTGGCAGCTGTTGTTTTATGTTTACTAGTTTGAACTCTGGTCTCTGAAAATTAATGCTGTAGTTTCTCGAAAGCTTTTCTGGTATTAAATACCTTCCCTGGGAGATTTGCTTACTCCTGCACCCTTGTTGTTGACTCAAGCTGATGACTTTTCTGCTTAAAAGAAACATTCAGTAGTCTGTCAGGTATAAGAACCGTGAGCAATAGTTTTCCAGGCCCAGAAAATAAAAATACAGGTTTGTACACAGATAATAGTTTTTAAAATGCTTTAAGTGTCACAAAATTTTTTTTGAACTGTGTTGGGAATTTCATTTTGAGTGGGCAGTAGCAGGAATGTGGAGAGAGGGAGATACCCCTGTATGTATAGAGAGATACAGATACATCGATACATAGGTGTATGGAAGATGATGGGGATAGATTGCAAATAGTTTAACCTGTGATTATGAAAATTCCAAGTAAGTAATTGCATTTCTGTAGAGTTAGTCCCTTGCACAGTCTGGATCCGAGAAGAACCTGGCCTTAGAGAATTCAGATGAATTTTCTTCATACAGTCTTGTAATAATGAATCCATTTGACTTTTGCTTTCAGAGATGAAAATGACAGTTTTCCTCTTTATTTCAGGATACCTTTGATCCATCATATGTGGGAAGAACGCTAAGAGAACCAGCTAAAAATGGGTGTTAAAACATTCACTCATAACTCCCCTGCTCACAGTCAGGAGATGCTGGGGAAGCTGAACATGCTCCGGAATGACGGACACTTCTGTGACATCACCATCCGCGTCCAGGACAAGATCTTCAGGGCACACAAGGTGGTTCTGGCAGCCTGCAGTGACTTCTTCCGCTCCAAACTCGTTGGCCAAGCAGAGGACGAGAGCAAGAGCGTGTTAGACCTGCACCACGTGACGGTGACGGGGTTCATCCCTCTCCTGGAATACGCTTACACAGCGACACTGTCCATCAACACAGAAAACATTATCGATGTGCTGGCCGCCGCCAGCTACATGCAGATGTTCAGCGTGGCCAGCACGTGCTCGGAGTTCATGAAGTCCAGCATTTTATGGAATACACCCAACAGCCAGCAGGAGAAGGTGCTGGATGCAGGACAGGAGAACAGTGCAAACTGCAATTTCACTTCCCGAGACGGCAGCCTGTCTCCCGTCTCCTCCGAGTGCAGCGTCGTGGAAAGAACCATTCCCGTTTGCCGGGAGTCTCGGAGAAAGCGTAAAAGCTACATCGTTATGTCTCCTGAGAGCCCCCTCAAGTGTAACACACAAACCAGTTCCCCCCAAGTGCTCAATCCTTCGACTTCCTACCCAGAGTCCAGAAATCAGCCCGTGGACTCGTCCTTAGCTTTTCCCTGGACTTTTCCTTTTGGAATTGATCGAAGACTTCAGTCAGAAAAGGTGAAGCAGGGGGAGAACTCTAGGACTTTGGAAATGCCTGGGCCCTCCGAGTCCAACAGGAGAATGACGGATTACGTGACTTGTGAGAGCACGAAAGCCAGTTCTCCCCTGGTGATCGAGGAAGACGTGCGTGTCAAAGTGGAAAGGCTGAGTGACGAGGAGGTTCACGAGGAGGTGTCGCAGCCTGTGAGCGCATCCCAGAGCTCCCTGAGCGACCAGCAGACGGTCCCAGGGAGCGAGCAAGTGCAGGAAGATCTCCTGATCAGCCCTCAGTCTTCATCTATAGGTATGACCATTTCTGGAGTTACATATAGCAACAGGCACCTGAGCACTGGTGATTTTCTTGCAGGAAATCAGCCTTGTGGGTTTTCATGCTTTACTTTTGTGAAACTCCCTTTTATTCCCCTGATTTATGAAATGTTACACATAAACTTGGAATTCTTTAAATAACTTTGCAGAAGGCAGCTGAGAACAGTAAGCTTGTGGCAGCCCTCTTTATTCAGCAGAGGTTGATAACTCCTTTTTACTTCTAGTTGCCTGACTGGGGAAACTTAATTCTGCTTTCATTAGTGTCAAAAGGCACGATCTCATCTGAGCTGCAGCACCAGATTTGAAAGGCTTGTGCCTGTAGCCACAAAGGGTTAGAATGGTACTTTGCATCAGACATCAGATCTTGTATAATCGTGACAGAGAGCCTTTGTAAGAGGATTTGCAAAATAAGTGGTGAAACACTGTCATCTTAATGCCCCAGACAAAAATAAAACCACACAGTCATAACATTGAGAATCTTTCCATTTCTCTGGGATTTGATTCTCATGTTGCTTCTTCAAATGCTGCTGGTTGCTGAGAGAAATCTTTTTTCCATGAAAGACAATTTGAAACCAGTTTTGGGTTCTTATAGCAGGCTGTTCTTTATTAAGAGCTAATACTTAAAGGTTACTGGAACAATCCGTTTTTTCCTCTGCACAGAATGCATTGAATGGCTTTTAGTAAATCAGAAGATGGAGGTTTTACAATATTTCTAGTTTAATTATCAAAAGTTTGCCCAAGTCAGCTGTTTTACTCTCAAGTGGCTTGACCTGTGCTCAGCAGAGTTTGTTTACTGAAAGATTTTTAATAAAGCCTGTTCTGTTTGAAGACCATAAGAATGGCAATGTACTGCTCTTCATCATTCAAATAATGTGTACATGAAAGGCTGCCCCAGTTAATTAAATAAATAACTATGATGAAGTAAATAGCTGTATCCTTGTAGTCTGCATTATTTGTTTGCTTTGGTCAGTGCAACACGGTGCCTTCTCTGGAGAAAGTGAGATCAGGCTGCCCTTCCAGAGTAGCAATATACAACCAGTGTCAAACTATTCAGGTAATACTCACTAAAAAGAGATGAAAATATTTCCCATTTATGCCATCCTTTGCTGTTGGGTTGTTCTCCAGTTTGTATAGCTCACATGGTGATATTTTAGATTGTAATGCTTTTTCCAAATGAAAATGTTTTCTTTTTTGGAGACAAGGATGTTAGCCTTTGCTGAGGAGCAAACTTAATATCTTATAGTTTAACTCTCAATCTTTAAATGTAGTTTGCCAAAATAGTGCATAAATTAAAAACTAAAAGAAACTATTTGTTTGCTGGGGAGTCACCAGGGAAGGAGGTCCTTGTTTAAAACCAGGTTTTGATTGATTCAGTTTTTAACTCGTTATAGTCAGAACTGAAAGACTTTGCCAGGGCCATGTGATAAAAGATGCAAATTATTTCATCAAAGTAATTATATCATCAGAGACAAAATAGAGACAAAGTAGCAATTATGATTAGAGAAAGTTAAAAATAGCATATCAAGTGATATATATCATAAATATATAAATAAATATCACACCAAGGCAGCTTTAAGAACAAACTGGGTGTAAACTCCAGGCTACAGATGAGTAGTTTTGTGTGCATGGGGTAGAGGATCTCAGGCTTTAGTGATTATAATTTTTAAACTTAAATATCTGTCACTGCTGTTAGTACAGCATGTTCTGCCTTACAACAGCTGCAGAGAGAAGAAAAATGTGCCAGGGCAAAAACCTTTAAAATACAAATCTGCTCTTTGTCTTTGAATATGTTTGAATTAATATTTAGTGGTCTTGGCATAATAACCATCCTCAGAATGCTTTTTATTCATGTTTTGCTATAAAGGGAAACAGTGTTCTTGCTTTTTAGCACAGTTATGATACAGCACACTTTGTAGCTAGGAAGCACTTTTTACCTCCCAAAGATGCATTACTTTATGCAGTGATGTAAGAACAGTAAATGGAGGCAGCAAACTCTGGTAAAGTACAGCTTTTTTCTTCCCTGAACATAGTTTCCTCATTTAATTGCATATATTTATCTCAGTGTTTTATAGTGCACTTACAAAAGCATTCTTGCCTCTCTCTCTGATATTGCAAAAAGCTCTTATTCACTCTTGGGGAAATTTAAGAATTGTTCATTTGCAATTTATTATATTTGGAAGCACTTTATAATACAGAAGGAGACATGGAGCAGGGACTTGATAAATAAGTCATTATGGATACAAAACCAGCTGTGTCTGAGAAGATACTCTCATAATTCATTGGCACTTCTGGCATTTGAGAGGTGAAGGCATGAAATTAAACCTAAGAGCAGTTAGGCTTGTTTTTCAGTAGACTTTCAGTTAAGTATTTCATGAGAAAGAAGGATAAATCAAAATGGGATCAACTTTTGTAACTTGATAGATTGCTTAGTTGATGAATTTCCCAAGCATAGTTTGTCTTCTCTTAACAAAACCAAAGATTTTGATTTTACTAATTGTGAAGCTGCCAGAGATGCAATTTTCCTCTTGTCACTGGCCCTATAACATGACATCACATTAAGAGCAGAATCTTTCACCTCAGATCTCTCATTGTTTTTGACAGAATATGCACATTTTCTGCTTTACTTTTCACGTCTTTGTTCCATCTCTTTGGTTTTCTCTTTTGTCTGACACTTGCCAGTGTACAGCTAATGCTACTTGATTTTCCTAGTGAGCTTTAGGGTTCCCAAATTCACATTGCTCATGTACCCCTCTCTTAAAAAGCAGAATTATTTTGCCACAGCAGCAAGAGCAGCTCGTAGCACTGTCCTGTGCTTTGCTTGTCCTTGAGGTGTAGGGAGAGAAATCTCCTTCCCCATCTGTCCTCATCTCCCGTGGATTCAGAGGGGGAGATCAGAGGCTGCTTGGCCAAACTCCCAGAGGTGATGAGAGAGGCCCAGATGAGCAACAGCCACATCAGTGAATTAAGGTGTGGGTTTGGTTTAGTGCTGCATTTCCATTGCATTCTGTTCCCCAATTCCCTTGAACTACATTTGCCCCAATGCTGGTGCACTGAGCAGAGCTCTGGAGTGATTTTGTTTATACATTTCTCTAACAGGTGTTTGCTCTCTTTTGTGTTGCATTTCTGATTTCCCAGAGGGCTCTTCCTGTCTCAGCTGCTTATCAATAAATGAAGATATTATCAATTAATATATTTATGGAAGATTTGGAACACAAAAGCCATTTAGGGTAGCAGGTTTGAACTCCTTATTGCTCATGAAGTCTTGAAAAATTGACAAAATAGTCCCTTTAGGTGAATGTAACATTTCTGCCTTACAGTGCTAGTACTGGATGTGTTTTGAAAACTGACTGTATTTAACATTTCCATTTTCTAGGTGTAGCAAATATGTGCCCTTTGTTGAGTTGTCAATTTACTGGATAATCTGTACAGAGAGAAGCTGATTTGGAACAAGTTGCTTCTGGGAGTTCTAAATTACTTTCCCAAGGCACTTTTGTTACCTTATCACCCAGGAAGCAGCGTCTGTCAGAGATTTGGGAAAGCAAGCTTGATGTGTATTTACCTGCCCCCCAACCCTTTTTGAACAGTTATTTGCATTAAATTGCCCTTTTTTCTTTGCCTAGGCTCAATAGATGAGGGGGTTACAGAGGGATTGCCCACACTCCAAAGCACCTCTGGCACTAACGCTCATGCAGACGATGATGATCGGTATGTACCAACCTGGTGTGCAAAGTGTTCTGCAGCAAGTGCTGTGCTGTAATTAACCTCCCCAACCTTAATCCCAGAATGTTTAGTTGTTCCTCCATCTAGTTCTGTGTGTTGATCAAAGTACAATCAGTGCCTGGAGGGGCAGATGCTTTAGAAGAATGTAGGTGATGAAAGGCAGACTCTGCTTACTCGTTGCTTTTTATTTCCTATTTATTTCCAGGCAGCACTGGTGAAGATAGTCATGTTTTTGCTGTTTCTTCATCATCACTCCTTATTAATAAATTTTAATTAAACTTCTATGAGAAGCATGCATGCTAAAGGTGATATGCAGCCACAAAAGCAGCAAACTGAAAACAAGGGCCTAGCCCTGACTTCACCAGACCTCACTACTGCAAGCCACAGAACAGGCAGAGTAGCCTTAAATCTCTTTTCCCAAACTTTCTGCCTGGAGCTTCTTACCAAGAGGCTGCATGGCACTTGCTGTAAATATTTAGCAGGCTTTTGCTGAGCTGAGCTGAGTGATGTTTTAAGGGAATCCCTTAAAAGGGAAGGCTGGCAGAAAAAACCAAACTAAACCGTGTCTGTTTGGTCAAAGAGACCTCGTAGTTCTGTGAGAGCCAAGTGAGGTACCCCCACATGGCATACAGGGGTGCACACAACTGCTTTGACTTCCAGTTCTCAGCTATTCCCTCTCTAAGCACATTTTTCCCAACTGGTTTTTGCAGGGGTTTGTAAGACAAATGGGTTTGAGGAAGAAGTGTGAACCTTTGGAAGTTATTCCAGAAACTGTGTCAAGAGAAGCTCCCTATAGAGCTCATAACCAAGAGCTGCATTTTCATATCTTATAAAATCTTTCCTGTCATTTCCATCTAAAATCTGTCCCACTGTAGGATTAAAAAGGGAAAATAACTGCTTAGATAAGACTTTTTGGATGACATGGAAGATTTTATCTATCTGCTAACAAACCTGAGTATAAAAATAACACCCAGCACTTAAGGGTTGAATTAATAGTAGGAGCATATGTTGCACTAGAACTAATCCAGGCTTTTACACCTGTAATTCTGAAGTCAAGTGGCACACACATTTTCAGCAGTGGATTATTTCAGAAATTTCCTATAAAGCTGCAGAGCTTCAGCACAAACTGCATAGAAAATTCAGAAGATAAAAAATTCTTTAAGCACATTGAAAATTCCCACTAAAAGATCTCTTCTATGCAGAGAAGGAAAGAATATTTACCTCCATGCCATGTGAGACCAGAAATCCTTATGGGTTTTACAGACTGAGCAATACTCAGCTCCTACAGGAAACTCTTTAATCTTGTGTGTATCAAGAGATATCCTGTGCTCTCTCTCTCCTGATAAATTTTACAACTGGAACTTTTGCTGCTGAGAATTCTGCACTCAGAATTCAGATACCCCTTGTCTTCACAGTTGTAGTGACGTCCTTTTCCGGAGTAAAGACAGTTTAAGTGTTGATTTTAAAGAGATGATCCTAGTTCTTGCCCTCCTGTGCTGATCTGCTCCACAATTTCTGTATGATATTTAGGAAAGTGTATTTGTGCAAAGCACATGTTCCATTCGTGTGAATGTTACAAGTCCCCAAATCCAGCAGAGCCCTGTAGCCAACCCTCTGGGCTTGAGGTGGAAGCAGAGCAGCAGAAAGATTTCCTCAGTTAGGAAAGCTTTCTGACTGTGAGGAGGCATCATTGTATCTTTCCTCTTTCACTGTATCATGTGTTTCATTGTATCTTTCACTTTACCGTGATTTATG
>VZRS01015223.1:0-184487 GCA_013398055.1 Ifrita kowaldi
CCGCCCCTGCCGCACCAGCGACGGCGGCGGCCGCGCTGGAGCCTTCCCGGCCTCGGCCCCTGCCCCTTCCCCTTCCTCCTCCCGCCCCGGCCGCGCTGCTGCAGGAAGAGGAAACTCCCCGGCAGGGCGGCGGCCCTCCCGCGCGGGCTGCCGGGCCAGGGCGGGCTCCGCCCGGGGGAAGGAAGCGGCCGAGGGAACGGGACCCAGCCCCGGCCTGACCCAAAGGACACGCATTAATCAGCTTTTTTTATGTAAAAGGGGCGAGCAAAGAGCGGCAGAGAACAGCTGGGCGCATGCCTTGGGCCGGCGTTCCGTCACTTGTCGCGTTACTCGTTCTGCCAGATTTGGGAAGCTGCGACTCCAGACACAGGGCTGAAGTCTTTCCTTCGTGTTTTTTTTTCTCCGTTCTGCCTTTGTCAGGCCTGCAGAGGACTGCTAGAGGAGTCCTTCAGTTTAGCTCTGTAAAGAGGATGCCCACGGAATGCTGTATGTTGTCCCACGCACAGAATTACAGAATAGCTTGGAAGGGACCCTCAAGGATCGTCAAAAACTCCTGGCCCTGCACAGGACAGCCCCATGAATGACACCATGTGCCTGAGAGCGTGTTCCAATGCTTCTTGAACTCTGTCGGGCTTGGTGCTGTGACCACTTTCCTGGGAAGCCTGTTCCAGTGCCCAGCCACCCTCTGAGTGAAGAACCTCTCTCTAATGTCCGATCTAAACCTCCCCTGACAAAACTTCATGCAGTTCCTTCGGGTCTTGTCACAGATCATCACAGATAAAGAAATCGCTGCCTGCCCCTTCTATTTCCCTCACGAGGAAGTTGAAACTGCAGTGAGGTCTCCCCTCTGTCTCCTCCAGGCTGAACAGACCCAGGGACCTCAGCTACTTCTTACACGGCTTCCCCTCAAGGCCCCGTACTCCAGACAAGTGTCTTGGTCTGTCCACACCATGAGGACTTTTCATCCCATCATTGATGGCTTCCTGCCACTTCATGGAAGCAGGCCAGGCTTGGAACAAGTGAAAGACCTGCAACATGGCTGTGTTCCTCCCCTGGTTCAGATGCACAGGGCACATACATCATGCATTTTGCTTCTGTGTTGCCTTTCTTACTATGACTTCCTGGCCTTTCCCTAGATTGCATCCATGATAATAGCATCATCTTTCTCACCTTCTCCCACCTGCCTTCGTTTTCCTCTAAGTTTTCCATCTACCGCGCTCATGGCATTCCTTCATCTTTTCCCTTTGCCAATCCAACACCTCCATCTTGTCCACTGTCTTACACCACAGCTCCCACATGTCTGCCCCAGCCCCACAATTCTGACACGTTTAAGTTGGTGAAATACCTTCTCAGTTTATTTCAAAGGCCATGAGGGCCCACATCAGAGCAGCCTACATATCAAGATGCTGGGAAAGACGGGACTGAACCAGAACACGTTGAAAGGAGGAAGTGCCAACCTCATTCCTGGCACCACCTCCCTCCCATGCCATTTGTTTTATACAGCCTCTGCTTGATACCTTACATGCATGTGCACCCTTTGTTCCTTGTACAAGGGTGTTCCTGGTTTCTGACCACCTGGTTGACTTCCAGCTTTCCTTTAGCCACATGCAGTTTCATAAATAATGCCACTGAGAAGGTAACCTGGATCTGAAAGTCTAAAATTCCAGTGGGTTGTAGGCATTTTCAGTGGCAGCAAGCAATACCTGTGAACTGGATAAGCTGTAGGGGAACCCGGGGATCGTTTTGACTGATGGGAGCCAATGACTTCACTGCTTGTGAAAGCAGGCAAAGAGTCAATGATCATGCAAGGAGGTTATAAGAAGTACACCACAGATGACAAGAAACTGAAGAGCAACTTGCAGCTGTCATAATACTCCCAAACTATGAAAGCAGTGTCTCCGAGATAGTTCTCGGTGACAAAGCTTTACCTATCTTGCCAGCATTTCACAGCAACAGTGCACAGACTGGAGCAGTGGGTAACATGTGTCTTACTACTTTATTTTGTCACCAACAATTTTAAATGCAAATGGCAATTGTTTCACCCAGATGCAAAATACAGACCATCAGTTGCTCCCTTTCAGTCCCTAGAAGAGCAAGCTATCTTGCAAGCTGGTAACTCAGCTGGCTAGAGATATTTCATTTCTGTGAGAGACTGTAGCTCCTCCTGAAGAAAACTTGTGTCACTCTGAGCCCTACGATGCTGTGCTGGGCTGTGCTAGGTTTTATCCTTTTCCAGAAGAGTGACCTCCCAAAGGAGCTTCTCCCCATGCATCTGATAAAATAAAGACTGCATGCCAGGTATTTCAGGAAAATTCTGTCTTTAGTCATGGAAGTCCTTGATCTAATCATCTTCTTTCTCCACACTTCAGTTAAAAACAGTTCAATAAACATTCCTCTATTAAGCATTACTCAGATGGATATCCCTTGAGTGCACATTGTGCCTCTTCTGTGGCCTCTTCTCCATCTTTGTAGGCTTGAAGTCCAAAATTGAAACGGTAATCTTGTTATTATTTCCTGTTTTCTTGCCTTAAGGCCAGTATCTATACCCAAGGACACAGTATAGATAAAAGCCTTGGAATTATGTTAGAATATGCCTGCATCTGCAGCAGTATGTGAAAGACACCTGCATTATATCCTTCAGTGGGAATTTTGCTGATTGTTTCCTCTGCAAATATAGCAAATACTGCAAATGTAAGATGACCAGGCTCTCAGTGATGAGGATGTGGCAACTCCGTCTATGTGTGCAAAGAGGTACATCACAGAATTTGAATGTCCTTTACAAGGTCATGGCCACCAGTAGAAAATATTATTTTCTTAGAATTATCTTGATAATTAATAACCTATACTGTCCTGGTTTTGAACGATACTGTTTCTCAAACCCACATGCTGTTATTCCACAAGCAGGATGAGAAAGAAAGATTTTAGTTAGGTTTATAAAGTTCTGGTGTGGATGAATCTTTCTGTCTCTAGTGAAGGAGCCTACCATTATTGGGTTTCTTATTCTTTCTCTCCTGTACACCAGAAGAATTCATAGGTGACACTTCCTCTAAAGGCACGAGGAGAAAAATTCAACATTAGTATCTTCCTGATGGATAAAAGCAAGCTGAGAAATAAAAATTCTCTTACCCAAAGACATTCAAGGTCAGAGCCAGACAAGGGATTAGAGACCCAGTTCTCACAGCTAATTAGGCCATTGAATAAGCCACAGTGATAAACAGAAAAATTGATGAATTTTCCCAACATATAATAATAATGTGACAAAATTTGTGTCTGAAAGTTGTAAAATCCTCTGAAATAAGGAAGAGATGGTTGTGTGGCCTCATGTGGTTCCTTTCCCTGCCATTGTAAAAAAAGGCGTCTGGAAAAGACCAGGAGAATTTTGACCACTGAACAGTGGTCACTGAACACTGAATTGAACTGTGATATCCTAGAGCAGAACTCCTGAACGTTAAAACTCAGTGTGTTACATTAGGGGACATTTAGTCCATTAATCTCCTCAGAATTTTTCACCCTTGTATAAGCTACTGAAAGCCCGCTGAGACTGTGTTTTTAACTTGTTTCAGTGCTATTTCTAACAGGCTTCATCCATTTGAGGAATGCTTTACTTTGTTTGAATATGTCATTACCAAGGCTGGGCAAACCACTATGTGTCACACTAGCTCCTTGCAGGTTTGGTGGTTCAGGCTCACACTTGGAAGTGAAACACCCCAGTGGTACAGAACTTAAATATACCAGTTGCTTGGTCATCAGTAGACACATATGGAACTGTGATGCATACATACTCAAATACTAAATTTTTACACTGGTACATCTCAGGGCCTTCCACTACACTTACTTTTCTCCTGTTTTTCTGCCTCCTTTTGCTCAGTAGTGGTTCAGCATGATACAGAGTTGCTTACTGGCTGTGTTCAGCATGATATGTAAATAAAGCTTTTAAAATCAGAGACAGTCAGTCTTGCTGCTTTCTACTTTATGAGGAGAGACCTAAAATACCTTAACTTCTTCTTAACTTCTTCTGTTCTATTTTACCTTCTGTGCCAAGGACGCCTGGTTTGCCACGATAACGGACCAGAAAACACAAGGACTTTGGGATTCCCATGGTTGGATTCTAGATAGGAAATGGTATTTCTATATAAATACTTCTTGTGAACTGAATTCTTTCATGTTCCCAGGCCTGCTTACGGTGTCTCACAATCCAGCTTGAAGTGGCCAAAGCACTGAGGAACTGCACAAGTGAAATTGTAGGAACCAGGAACATCAGATGGGTTTGCTTAGTGAGTCCCATTTGGAACTTTTGCAATGGAATACAAGCATCTCACTGGATGAGAGTGGACTTGAATTTTTAGCAGATTTTTTTTCCTCACATGGAAACCATACTCGGCCTTAGAGCTATCCTGGGCTAAGCACAACTAAATATACTACAAAATGCTCATTGTCAGTTTAAACTTTTATTAGAAATACTCCTTTTGAATGCTAGACACCAATAGGATGTGCAATGGAAATGGTATGCTGCTATGCCTATACTTTACTGGCAATGAGCAGTTGCAAAAGCTGCTTCATTTTTTCAGACATGCTGTCCAAGAGTAAATGTCAGATCTGTCTTTTTTCCTGATCTGTGGCATCGCCATATTCACCTGCACATACCCTGAAATCACTGCCACTCCCAAACCCTCTGTAACAGATTTTGCATGATCCCAGAATCTTTTTGCAAGTCGGACAGGTGGCGTTAAGAGTTTAAGCTGATGGGTACTTGTACACAGCCAGACACATGTGTGCAGGCACTGCACAGAATTCTAATACACTGCTGCTCTTTTCCTTCTATCAGCAAATGTATCTGGACTTCAGCAAAATGAGGAATTGCCTTGTTTATCTCCTCCTTTTTGGAGTGTGCATTCAGAGGTTACCCCAGACTGGTCCTTCACTACTGAGAGCTTTCATCTTCTCCGCAGTCAGTTTTTGATGCTGGTTAAGATACCAGATGTTGATATAAAGTTTAAAGTGACCCAGCTAACTCCTCTTCAACTTTTCTGGCTAAACCTTTATGAACAACTTGAGCCAAAACAAACACTGAAAATTCATCAAATCATTCTGTCCTCTTACAAAAATACTTCAAACTGACCACATACTCTTGTAATGTCATGGTTCCAGTAGGCACACCGTTCTTACAGGACCTGAAGTCACAGCACACTAGGAAATAGAAACAGTTTTAAAAAATCCTCCAGATTCCAGCTCTGCTCTCTGTTAGAAGAGGACAAAAAAAAAAAAAAAATTATCTTTTCTTGAAATTGTTTTTACTGTTCCTTTGGAGGTTCGCGTTGAACAAAACAATAATCCTCTACTTGATAACCACGAATGTTGCCATTTTGACTCCAGTCCATGTGAATGAATCAGAAACACAGTGTCCCAAGCACTGTTCCCGCAAGGAGGAGATAACAGGGATGTATCCTGTGTACTTACAAAGCTTTTTCTCTGTTAACGGGAGGAAGCATTTAAAACATTATCTGCTCATCACCATAAAAACTCCTCTGCTGCCCAGATGTGTTTTTTGTGCCCGTTTCTCAGAGTCATGCTGCAATACTGGTTCAGGCTATGAGCTAAGTTTTCATTACCCTCTGGGTTTTTTCTGGCCTTTTCTTCTCTTCCTATCCCCTCTTTCTTTCAGAACAACACCTGGACTTACTCATAAGGAATTCCCTTATTCAAAAGGAATTAAAATCATTGAGTGATCCTATTCGACCTTTTTGAGTGCAGCTCTGTGCCTGTTCTTATAGGCACTGGATACTGACATACAGGATACAAGCTACTCTTTCCAAAACTTGGTGGTTAATCTTTGGATCTGTACGCCTCTATTTCAGTGTAATTCAATCCTTATGCCTAGACTTCTCAACTCACCTGCTGAAATCATATGATGGGTGGGATGCTATGATGAGGTGACACAATGCCAGTCTCCAAAATTGGCCTAAGACTTGAGGTTGCAAGGGGTCTTCATGGCTGGCTCCTTTTCCATGAGGACCCTTGTGAGCAAAGAGGTGCTCTAGAAGTCACTGCAAAATCTCATCAATTCCAGGACTATCCAGGCTAAGTGCAGCATGGCAATGCCTGGGGAAGTTTGTCTGCACTGCTTGTGTCTGCTTTGCAGGCACAGTGGTGAGCAACAGAAAGCAGGTGAAACTTCCACAGTGTCAAAGAGACTACTAGCAGTTGTTGGAGTGAGGGGGCATCTCTATGTACACCAGGAGTTTTCAAACATATGGGGACATGTAATTTCTGCTGTAAAAAGCCTGTACCATAAAGTGAGAGCTGTAAGCTGGCATCATGGGATACAAACCCCGGGTTTATGTGGGCCTTATCTTTGGCCATGGCTGCCGAGTAGCAATCCTGCAGTAAAATGGGTTATATCTCATCTTTCTCTTCTTCGTCTCTCCCTAGAAATTTTAGCTTGCGTAGCTTGGACAAGCATGCATCTGACAGTGTATTAACAGTTAAAAAGAGAAATGAGAAAGTCAATACAGTTAACCTGGAGGGAAAACAATGCTCTCACTTGAAATGCACAAAATTGCTATGTGTGCCGGGTGGCTCTGTCTGGTTCTGCAGCAGGCACCTATACTGAAATCATTTGCTGTAATATTCTTAGCTGTTGTTAGTGATGCGTGACTAGTGATTTTGGCTTGCCCTTTCCCAGTCATCTCTCATTTTCCCCTTCCTCCTGCAATGAAACAAGAGAAAATTTGAGCTCCAAATGGGACCTAGCTATGTCTGGGACACCGCTAAATGACAAACAGATCTCATTCAGCTCTTGGGGTTTTATTCAGACATGCCTTCTAGCAGTAGACTAGGTCTTGCTTAAGGCAAATCTCCTCACATATTTTCCCTCTGAGTGTCAGAAGCCAAGCAGTTTTCTGTTCTCACTTTACAAGTTTTAAATTTTTCAGTTAAAGAATCATTTGAAAATTGATGATCTGAAAATATGTTTCTAGAACCAGATGTTTCTGGTTTTCTGTTGCCCATGTAAATACTCAACACTCTCCCCTTTTACTGTAGCCTTAATCTCAATGCAGGATCTCTGCAGGTTAGACCTCAAACAAATTAGCAAGATGATTGGCAGTACCACTCAACTGGTATCAGGGTGGTGGAACAGTGCTCAGGAACCCTCTACACTAACCATGCACCTGCTCTGTAAGTACCTGCAAATAGTAGTTTGGACTCATTTAGCAGCAGAGAAACTGTTACTGCAAGAGGCAGCCAGAAAAGCCAGTGAGCACCATATGCTATTGTGTACAGGGAGCGTGTGCTCTCACTCTCCTTTAGTAAAACTGGGAATAAAACCCATATTCATGGTGTGTCTAGAGCAGCTAGAGCAGATGTGTGCAAGCACCTGCCACCTTCTTGTCCTGGTAAGCAGAGTTTGACAGAAGAGGGAGGACAGAGAATGTACATTAACAATACAAACACAGTTCCTGTTTCCCTTTTCCTTCTTCTGAAGCTTTTTCATAGCAGCACAAGCACTTATTCAGCTGTTTTTAGATCTGTTGGAGAGATGACTTGGACAACAGTCAGGGCACATCAGAAAACCAATTAAGTAAATAACCACCTAGGCCTACCCAAAGCAACCCAAACCCAAAAGAATGAGAAGCCAAATTATAGCAAGACCTCTTCTGCAGTGGCAAGATTGCTGCTCATGAGGAGTACTGTGATGGCAGCATTACACCTGTCACCCATCTGTTTCAGGTGTGGACAGAGGTACCAGAGCTAGCATAATGCCCATGGGAGGGGATAATGGTAGCATGTCCTGAGAGCTCAATGTATGCACGCACAGCAAGCAGTTGCACCTGAGTCACTCTGAGTGCTCAAGCTGGCTTGGCTTAAGTGACACAGGGCATCTCTTCATTCACTTAAAATCCCTGCACTGTGCTGACAATCCCACAAGACTCAGTTTCGACAAACCAGTGCATGAGAAAGAGAAGTCTGTATTTGACCTTCTTTAGCAAAGTTTTTGGTCCTGCTTACCAGAAAGCAAGGAAACCGCTTTCAGATCTGCAACAGCATGCTTGTTTTCCTCAGTTTGGCCCAAGTCCTCCTCTGAGTTCCAAGAAGCAGGAGTAGGTCATCTTGTCCTTCAATCTGTATTCCCAGAAATAGCCAGAAATGGCCAGCATTTCATTACAGAGGGACGAGAGAAATTTATCTTAACAAGGCTGGCTCTAGGGGACCAAAACTTTCCAGCTTGTGAAGGCATATGTGTGTAGCAGTCTGATTGGAGGCATGTCTCCAAAAGGTGTAAACGGGCCACAGACCCCAAGTTCTGAGCAGTGGGGTTTTGTCACGGGCTTATTTTTAGAACATCAGGACTAAACAGAGTCCAAATCTGTACAAGGTGTCCAGTGTCAGAGGAGACATAATTTCTGCTAACGAGAAATTGCTCTCCAATTAACATCAACATGAAGATGACCACTTAGTCCCTCCCAGAATACTTGTGCTTGATGCTTGTGTGGCGCTATGTATTGAATTACCAAGCAGCTGCTCTTCCATGTTTAATTTGCAGGTGTGAAATTAGTGATGTTGCACGGAGGAGGAGGTGGCGCCGCTGCTTTTCCTGCACATCAGCGGCGCCGATGGGCCGGGGTGCGTCTCACACTGTCATCTAGTGGCCGGTGCCCACCTTCTCGGCTGGGCGGCAGATACGGCAACGATTCTAATCCCCCAAGGCTGAAATCTTATACAGATTTGTATCTCAGTGCTTCTTCAGAGACAGTGATGGTGATGCACCTCGTGGAGCACAGTCCTAGCCCCAAGGAGGTTTCATCAGACAGCTGAGGTAGGCATCAAGGCTTCCTAAGGTGGGGTCTCCAGCTAAATTTGGTGAAGCTTCTAGTAGCTCATCATGGCACATACTTAGAGAAACCTAAGTAAGTGTGTGCTCAGTTTTGGGTGTCCCATCTCTCTGTAAGTCCTTCATCACCATAGCACTACGTGAATTGGCAGCTATCACTTGGATGGAAGTGTTTCATGTGCAGGGAGTGATTAGAAACCTCCCTGCTTCCTTAGTGGAAAATATTGCCTCTACAGAAGGTCCAGCTGAATGGCACACTCCTAATCTGCCTCAGCACAACCAGACAGCATCTGATAGAAGCACTTTGTGCTAGCAGAGGTGGTTTTGTACTGAATAGATTAGGAAGGATTTGCACACTGTTTTGTCAGTTGAGTTGCAAAGACAATAAGTTGGAAGTCAGTAACAGCTTAGTAAGACAGACAGAGCTAGACCAAGGCAAGAATATCAGTCTCTGATGAAAGCAAGCGTAGGATATGATTTCACACACTTTAATAATGCTCCATACTCCAGTGAATGTTCCAGTTACACTGATTTACAAGGGAGAATTGTATCAGTAGTTTTCCATTTAGGCACAGCTCTTCAGTAATAAACTTGTACACAAGAGTCACATCACTACGCACAATGTAACAACAGTAAATTTTCTTTGTACAGATGAACCTGTTGAGACAAATCACTGTGATGTTTGCCTTGATCAAAGGTAGTCAGTACCAATGCTTATAGGTTAAAGTAATCTCTAACTTCCTACTCTAAGACCCTTCTTTCTACAGGTCATACATTTTGTCAAGCTCCTTCTTCGACCAGAAAGATTTTGTCTTGGACACATTAAAATTCAAGGTTTGGTAGCTGCACTTGCAACCTGGCTGGGCAGCCATCATTTTTCCCGCTCTGACAGCTCAGTATTTTTGTGTATGGTTTATCAGCACAGAACTGAGGTGCCTTTGCAAGAAAATTTGAAAGCTTCCTTGCAATCCAAATGACAGTAAACATAAACATTTGAAAGAAAAAAAGGAAAATTTCTGTTACAACAGAATGACTGTTTTGTTGTTGTTGTTGTTTGTGTTTAAGCTGAACTCCAGTGTCCAGCACATTTTTTTCTTATGCTTTACACGATTTTTTCAGCTACATGTTTGTTCTACATAAGACAAGGTATTTTTTCCATTAAAAATATGCATCTGGTTATTTATTGGTAAAGGGAGCTCAAAAGTGGTATTACCTTTCCACGTACCACTATGTTTGCATAACCAGTATAAAACCCTACCAACTTTGTTAGAATCTTATTGATTCCTTCTAGACATCATTTCCAAGAATGAGAAGGCCATTTGTTGACCATATCCCTAAAAAAGTTTTGTCAGAGGATTCCTACCTATTCTTGCCACTTCGAAGTTGATATGGCTAAACCAAAGCTCTTCCCTCAGCCCACAAGTGACTGAGATCACATCCCAAAATATACTGTCCCTGTGGACACTCTTCATCAGTCTTACCTTGGGACGACTTATTCTTGCTGAAATTTATGCTAGTGTCTATAAAGAATACTCTGCTTTACTCCAAGTGTCCTCTGAATTTGGTGAAAGATACGGGAATGTATTAACACCATATGCAGAGGAAAAATTCTGTTCCCTCTTCATTGATTATGTTTATTTTAAGGATTGCATTTGACTGTTTCTGAGCTTTCTTGACTGATAGTGGCAAATACATTACTTTGTCCTGAAGACCTTGAACACCCTGGCTGTTCAGTCCTCCATATTTAGTACAGTTTCAATTAGGAACAACTCATAGGGGTAGCAACACACTTTTTGCTATATAGTAGAGTTTCAAATGTGGTAAAAAAACCCCAAACATGTCAAAAAAAAAAAAAAAGAAGCAAACCCAGAAAAAAACAAAACAGAAAAAAACCCCAGGTAACAAATCTCCAGAAGTTTGAAGTCCATGTCTGTTTTGAATGTTCATGTGTCACTACAAAAATGTTTTCTCTACTGTTGAGAACGCAGCAATACCACTACAAAATTACATAGCTTTTGTATACTTATTCCACTCCCTGTGAGTTGTTTTAAATTTCAAGAGTGCATTGAATTAAAGCATTTAAAGTGTTAAAAAATAATCTCCACTATTGTTTAATCACAGTAACACCTTTTAATGTTTAGTGTCAGAAAGACTGCATGTTATGGAATAAATACCAGCATTTGTTTGTTCCCTTTATGATCATTTCCAATAAAATATTTCGTATCAGACAAGCACTCTATAAGAACACAGTTTACAATAGCCATTTACTGAAAACAGAGTAGATGCAGTTTTCTGGCGCAGGTATACACATCCCCCAGGATCCTCAAAGCATTTTTCCTGTCTGTGCAGGTAAGAATTTAGGGCTCCACAGAATATATCAAGTGTACTGAAAGTTGCTGGGATAAGAATACTCCAGTGCAAAAAAACATCTCAATGCAATAGAATCAATACTTATACAAGGGAATATTTTATCTCTATTAGAATCTGAAAAGAACAAACTATGCACTTACAAGGAGCAAAAGAAACACACTAAAAAAATTCAGACAAATGCTCTAAGTTATCTATTTTTATTACAAAATTACACTTGGTGTTAGTTGCATACAACAGCGTAGGCTGACAGTGTCGCACAGCTGCTCCCACATAAGGCAACAGCTGCAGTGCCTATTTGCACTAACCAGGTTACTTTATATCCCCTATAGCTAAGTTACCTGCAGCATCTGATGAGACAGTGTTAGGAACCACAAGTAGGTAAGCCAGGACATGAGAAATTGTTTCAGTGCTTCACAGAATCATAGAGTAATTTACGTTGGAAAAAACCTCTATAAGATCAAGGCCAACCATTAACTGAGCACTGCCAATATAGTAGGTATAGCTTTATGTATTTTTAGTTAGGAACTAAAACCTTTACTTGGTACATTTCAGTAATTAAGCCTTAATACATTTCCTGACTGCACCTAGAGCTATCACCAGTAACAGCAGCAACCCAGGACTATACAGCAGTCTGTACTCTTTCACTGCAATACCTACAACTGGACTTTAAACTTGTTGATGACCCTACTTAGTACAGCTTTAGAACAGCTTGAGAGCTTAACACTGTTTTCTTCCATCTTCAGTTACTGCTGTTTATCTGTCGCTGTGCTGCTCTGTTCAGTGCCTGAACTGTGCTTGCTCTTAAGGGACCTTCCAATGTATCTCCAGTACTCTTTTCGGATGGTGTCTTTTTCTTTAGCCAGAATTTCACACAACTATGAAAGAAAAATGAGAGATTTGAGCATTATACCAAAAAGCTTACAGAATCCTTAACTATAAAATGCACACAACATATTTCAGAGAGTATTAGACACACGTTTCTCTGCAACATTTGTTTTATTCACAGGATTTGTAATTGTTTAATGACATCAAACTGATGACAATCACAGTTGGTAGCCAACCAATCTGACACTGCACAAAAATCCCTCCAGTCCCATTCATTTGTAAGAGTTTCCCTTTGACTCATTTCCATGCCTACCACTCATCATCCATGCCAGCCTTATTCAGCCTGTACTAGAGCACAGTATACTTCCGGGGAACCCTGAATGTCTTCTAGTCATCCAACAGGCTGTAAACTACTTAATTCCAGGGTCATCCTGCTCTTGAATCTTCAGTACTCTTGATGGACTGACAAGAGATATTTTATTTCTGTTTTTCCTCAGCAGACTGTCCCAAAAGGGTTCTCCATGCAAGTCAGTAACCTTCTCTCATGCTATGTTAAGAGTTGCTGCAGATGCTTCTACATGATTGGGGTTTTTTTTGTTTTGGTCTGGGTAAGCAGCACAGTAGAAGTCAATCCTACTTATAGGACAGGCTGTGTAAATTTTACACAGTATGAACACTGTCTACAAATGCTTTAGTAAATTCCCTTTTATTGTGCGGATGACATGGCCTTACTCAGTGAAATGGAGTTAAGAAATTAAGAGCTTTGATGCCTGAATAAAGAAGTCAAAATCACTGAAATAGTATAAAGGGGATATGAACCTAGGAGGTACAACTGCACGCACTTACAATCTGGTCCTGGAACACAACAATGGAAAAATGCTGAGAAAGAACAACGTTGGAACACAAAGACTCCAGGCAAAACTGCAGCTCTAATTACATCGAGTTCCAGTCTGTCCCACAGTGAATGCAAAGTGTTCTTGTAAAAACTACACTACAAACTGCACCAAGGAGCACCCAAGTATGAAGCTCCGGGACATATACAACATTGCCAGAAGTAATTCATGCTCTGTAGGAAGTGGTGCCTGACATTTCTTACTGATACCCCCAGTGCCTGCTGGCCATAAGCTAATTCTGCCAGCTTTCTTAGAAAGAGCTAAGAAGGGCCAAAGGAGCTCAAGAGAGGTGGTTTGGAAATGGATATTCTGAGAAAAATTCATTAACCTACAGAGAAGAGTGAGTTCATGCTGAAAGTTAACATCCAAAACTCTTCAATTGTTCAAACATCGCTTTTCTTCTGCAGGTGGCATTAGAGACCTTCATTCACTACCAGGTGAAGAAAACTTAAAGAGTAATTCTGTAACTGGCAAGTTACTACTTACATTTAAATTCAGGAGATCCTTGTGATTGTCTGACTTTCGTGTTAAACTCTTCACAGACCTCTTGTGATTAACAGGTAACCTGCTCTGTTCATTAAAATCAATCCCATTTTGTCAAGCTATAAAACCAGACAGGAACAGACAGCATCCTTCAGAAGAAAAACCAAGCTCCCAAAACCTACCTCCAATGCCTTGTTCAGTGTTTCTTCCTTGTTATCGCACTGGTTTTCTAGCATGTCTTCATATATGTCCACAAGAAAGGCAATCAGATAGGGTGAACTGTGACTGGGCTGTAAATTCAACAGTTCCTCTAGCAGATTTGGATACTTAGAAAGACCACGATCCTGTAGAATCCTAGAAGAGAGGTTAATAGGCTTGACACATAGTGATGGGAAATCTGGTGTGAACAACTGCATTTTTGTTATGATTCCTTTACTTGGAGATTAGTTTTGAAATCAGGCTGCGAATGTAAGTCAGAAAGTAAGCAGCATGCAGCACTAGTACAGCCTCATGTTGTAAAAAGCTGGTATAGTTTTTGTTCAACTGAACAGAAATTAAGACTGAAAGCATGTTTGTTATTTCCTATCTATGCTTTTTAACACAGTAACATTACAGGTCAAGTTTTTAAAATCATGAGAAGTACCTGTAGTCCTTCCACAAGAACTACAGGGCCAGAAGCTTAGTGAAAAGTTACAAAGACATTAAGTTATAATATATTAACACCTTGTGACAGTATTTGCCGTCTGCTTAAGCACACTACACTAGAACAAACAGCAACAAATTCTTTTCAATTAAGAAATAGGCACCAGACACCTTCTACAGATATTCTTTTTGGCTCATGGAGAAATACACCTCACCCTTTTAAGTAGTTCCAAGCACTCTCGTTATGTGGCACTGCAGTGATCATCTCAAGAGTGTACCTGCAATAAAAAGATAACAGATCATGAGTGCAAGCAATAACAATGCAGTTAGAAATTACCTGAATGTGCTCAGAAGCTTCCAAATACATCTCTCTAGCCTATACTTCACTCTTTTCGCAGATCATCTCAGCTTGGTAGACCAAAAATGGCTTAGAATATAATCACCAGGAGTCTCAAAGAGGCAGACACTAGAAAACTGTTTTAAGATTTAAGTGTTGAATTTGCTGGACTTTACACAATAATGAATCAGTTCTCAAAATTATTAGCAATAACACTGAGAAACAACGTAATATGCTCTCCTGGTATGCTAAAGAAGTAACTCGTATCTTGATGCCCAGAAATGGCAAGGGGCTGAAAACGGACAGAGTACCTGAGCTCTGTTAATATGACTGCAAGTGGTATGTTCTGTACCTATTTGCAGAACATTTTTCATGAGGCTGCACTCAAGCAAACCCACAGAAAGGCAGAGCTTGAGCAGCCTTCTGCAGCATTTCTGTGAAAGTAGCAGTGAGACAACTGCTTTAAAAGCAAAGCAACAAAAGGCACCTCCCATACAGCCACAAGGCCACATTTCATCTTCACAAAACAGATTTATCTTCTGGCTTTTCCCAGCATAACCAGGCATCTGATGATATTCAGAGGCTGCAGATACTGATAAAAAGTTATTATCAGGAGTACTAAAAAAATACCCACAATCCTAACTCTTCTAACATTCTGCAGCATTCTACGACAAAGCAACCAACAAGCAGTTCTACAATGACATCTGGGAAGTCTTAACCTTAGCCAGCCTGGTTCTTAAGATGGTATCCAATTATCTTGAGAAGATCAAGGGAGGATGCCCAATCTAAACTCTGGAGAGAAAAAGTTGAAGATATCCAAGACTAAGTAATGGAAATGGTTCAGGTTCATTGATCTACAGGAAGGTTATAAACTGGAAGAGAAGTACAACTTCCAGAAGGTTGCAAAGACAACCATGAATGGTGAGGGCTCGGATCCTCTAGGAATAATGTACCAAAGGACCTGTTCAGAGATTCAGTCTTTCTTCTGAAAAATAACTCTATAAAAAATTGCAGTACCTTATTTTAATTGCTTCTTCACTTTTGACAAATACCTTCTCATAACCATCAACCCTTATCAATAATCTGAGATGTGAAAACCATATGAAGAAGCTTCTTTTACCACCATGAGCAGTAAAATACGTCTAGAAGCCCAGTTTGTCTTCAGTTACAAACCTGCAACCTAGAAACAGCGAACACAAAGCTCTTTTTGCTGAAAACTAGCCATCTCACAGAGGTAGTTCTCTTTGTGCCAACCACATACTCCTGAAAGCTCCTTTCTTTTTCCAGCTGCATAAAATTCCTCACAAAAGGCAACTCCTGTTCCTACAATCCATGTCCACATTACTGTATTGGGTTTGCATGGCCTGGTTTTTGGTAGTGGGGGAGGCTACAGGGGTGGCTTTTGTAAGAAGCTGCCAGAAGCTTCTTCCATGTCCATCAGAGCCAATCTCTAGTGGCTCCAAAGATGGATGTGCCACTGGCCAAGGCTGGGCCTATTGGAAATGATGGTAACGTCCCATGGTAACATATTAAAGAAGAAAGAAAAACAAAGGTGCTTGCGCAGTTTTATTTGTGGCCAGACAAGAGCAGAATGAGAACATCTGAGAGGAACAACTCTGCAGACACCAAAGTCAGTGGAGAAGGAAGGGGGGGAGGTGCTCCAGGCACCAGAACTGAAGAGGGCCTCTTTTTCCAAACTTTCTAGGGGTAGAATACTAACGAACAGCACAACAGTGTCACAGGTTTTCTGCAGGTTGTCCCACTGTAACTACTTCACCATAAACCCCAAAGTTTTGTTTGCACAATAAACAGCAGGTCAGGAAAACAGATGCATGATAGTAACTTGCCCAGGGTAAGCAGAGCTTGCTTCAGTCTAACACTTGATCTGCTAACCATGAGTGTTAGTCCCAGAAGTGAATAAAAATCAGGAAACAAAGCCCACGGGGACTGTGAAAGTATTCCTTTGTGTTCATGTAATGGAGACTGTTTAATGTGAGCCTGAATAGTGTTACTAACCGGACTTCTCTGTCTAGGACTGCAGGGTCATCATAGCCAGTGGTGTTGAAAATGACAAAGTGTCGTTGGTTCCAAACAGAGTTGTTTCTCACATCTTCTCGCAAAAGCTGGTCTACATAGTCCAGTTCATTGTCCCATAATTTGAACTCCTATAGAAAGGCAAGGAAGAGAGAGTATCACAATCAAAAGGTTTTATTTTTTTTTAAATACATTCTCCTTGTTCCTAAGTTGCCTGAACATCAGACAGAGCGTTTTTTGAAGAAATCAACACAAAGTTCAAAGAAAAATAAGTACAGATGCACTGGGAACATGCTACACTATTCAGTGGTACACAATGGTATTAGTTAATCATTAAATTCACACACATAACAGTAAGTAGACAACAATCCAATTTTTTGAACACACTTCCTAAAAGGCAAGTTTATAGCTAACCTCTGCCACACATTTAAAATGCAGGTTATTTAAAGAATCAAGAGTTCTGTGGATACAATACCTGAATAACCCACTGTCTGTGTTGCCAGGCATGGTAATTTTTGGCATCTTGGTTAAGAATGTCAGCTATGAACTCAAGCTCTCTGGATGGATCCTGCAGCCACTCAACCAGCACCCGTCTGTGATGCCTAATGACAAGACGAAAAGTCTAACTTTTTTTTGTGACTGTGTGGTCTGTGTTAAAGCAGTTTATAGCAACTGTACCACTTAGGAAAAAAACCTACTAGTTAAATACTTCAAATTAAGCACAGGAGAACATTTCACTTGGCTCTGAGAAATGTATGAGGCATATTTATATTATAAAAAATTCTAACCACACATACACAATGGCAAATGACCTCATTTTAGACAAGAAATTTTCACCTGAAATAACATACTTCGACACAAAAGTCTTCAGCAGAGTAAAATTTTCTAGTACTGCATAATTTCTCTAGTAATAACAATACTGCTCTTTCGCTTATTCCCATTCATTTCGGAAAAAAACCCAACAACAGGCAGGCAAACTCCAAGACACAATAAAAGAAAAAATACTAACTTCTATTTGTTTTCTTGGTTGCCTTTTCACAAGTCTTTTTTTTTTTTTACTTGTCAGATTTATTTTGGCAGTTTAAAACTTGAAATTAACAAAAAAACAAGACCTGCTCAGCATGTCATAATCATATGCTTAGAACAAATATCTGAAAGGAACTTTGACATGATGCAACTCCATTTAATTCCTCCATCACAACCAACGGCCAATTTACAAAAACATTATCTGCAAAAACATTAAGAACTGAAAAGAAAGCACGATTTTACCAGACTTGGTAGTTCTTTGGCTGATCTTCAATGATAGCTGTAATGTACTTAAGTTCCTCATGGAGATCCTTTCCCAAAGACTGCAGGAGGACTCTCCGGAAATGCCTGTATAAAAGTCAAGCATTTCAACACTGCAAAAGGACTTTCCTAAAATTCACAGAGAAGAACACAGAATCACCTTTGTTCACAATTCTTGTAAATGATATTGAGCTAAAAATAGTACAAAAACCCTAAACCTAATGCAAAATCCTCAACCACATACCTACTTCTGTCAAAGGGCATTCAATTATCGAACAGCAGAGAACCAGAATATGACTGGTTACAACAGTACATTAGCTAAGATTGTAACAATCATGTTCAAATTAACCTGTACCCATGCTAGATTTTTGTAACAGAAACTAACACTTCTGTGCTTGAAACAATGTAAACTTTCTGATTTTACAGAAATTAGTGGAATAAAGATGTCCAAGAGGTACTTGTTAGCATTTGTGAGTTAAAAGGCCCTACTCTGAGTATCAGAAGTTCACTGTTTATTTATAATTACCTAACTGAACAGTAATCTGAGAGATCTTTTAAAATGCACTATTTAGTAAATATACAAATTATGTGCTGTCATGTTTTTATGCCTCTTTTTGAAGTCAACTGAGTGCATCTTTAGCATCATACACATTATCAGGTAAGTGATCTAATTTCAAACAGAAAAGTTCATTTTGTAGCTAGCCCTGACCTTGACTGATAATATCCTTAAAGCCAAATGAATGAAAACCACTGAATCAAAGTGAGGCATGGGAAATACTGAACAAAGGCTTTCTTTGGAAGCTCACTGGAAATCTACACTACTCTTCTGTGTAAATTCAACTAGGCATGCCCTGATTCAACAAAATATTAAAGACTTAATAGGTAGGCAGTCAAATGACCACAGCAATAATCCCAGAGTTATTACATACCATACTGTGTAGTTTGCAGCATTTAACTCAATGGCATCTGCTGTTAACTTGAAAGCTCTTTCGCTTCTCTCATCCCGCTGCAGAACAGCCCGGAAGTAATCATAGACATCTCGGACTAAATAGAAAATAGCATCTTAGCCAATGGCCTGAGTAGAGGGTAAGGTTAATAACCCTTTGAAATTACTTCCTGTTTTCTGTACTCTAAATACACCTCTGTAAAATGATAGCTACCTACTGCTCTGGCAGCATTTTCAACTGAGACCTGTGCGTGGTATTAGCACACCAAAAAACTGCACAAGTATGTTAGAAATACACCATCAGAATAATATCAAAAACAATCATAAAAGTTCGGTGCTGCTTATTCACACCACTTCACCAGTTGCAGTTCATGTTTTGCTTCCACTTGGGGCTGGAAATGCCTTGTGACATGAACCACACTGTCTGCTATATTACCTCTTAAGCCATAGGATTTTGAAGGAGAACCTTGGCTATTAACATCTCAGGTGAAGATTCAGCTTCAGAAATGCTTGGTGAAAACACCACACACAAGCACCGTAACACAATTAATTAAATTAATTTCTTCACAGTATCACTCTAGAAAATGTTATCCAAAAAATGAAGTCTTGTTTCAACAATGGTAAGGGCAGAACATATTTAAGACTTACATTTTTCACTGTAGATGATCTGAACTACAGGATTTGGCCCATCATTTTGAGGTACAGGTTCAATATCGGCCCATTCCTTCCTGTCCCTGTAAATACATGTTTTTGTCTTTTCAATGCTTCTGAAAAGCACAAAATGTTACTCAAACCATGACATGCACAAACCTGTGTCCAGTAACACATCCTTGCTCTCAAGAGTCACTACTATTTTAGCTACATTATTGTCTGTAACACAGCATATGAACAGGTAAAAGTGTCCCCAACATAAGAAGGACATGGAACTGTTGGAGCAAGTCCAGAGGAGGGCCACGACGTTGAAAAGAGGACTGGAGCACCTCCCTTACAAAGACAGACTGAGAAAGGTGGGGCTGTCCACCCACCCCACTGGTGGCTGGGTGGAGACCTTAGAGCAGCCTCCCGGGATCTAAAGGGGGCCTACAGGGAAGCTGGAGAGGGATTTTTCGTCAGAAACTGTAATGATGGGACAAGAAGTGACGGGTACAAACTGAAAGAGGGGAAATTTGGTTCGACATTAGGAAGAAATTCTTTTACTGTAAGGGTGGTGAGNCGCGGGGCGCGGCGGGGCAGCGGGCACGGGGAGCTGCCTTCCCCCGCCAAGGAAGCTCCCGCCGGGCTCCCACACGGAGAGCTTACACAGCGCGGGGAAAACACGAGTGGCGCCGTTTTAGGTGCGAGCCATCTAACAGGACAAGGCAGAGGAATCTGGCCACTGTAAAAGGTGAAACTGGAGAAGGTTTTGAAACAGCCGCTGCTAACCAGCGGGTGAAACTGGAGAAGGCAGCAGACCCAGCAGGAGCTGGGATTGGTTAGCCTGGAGAAAAGGAGGCTCAGGGGTGACCTTATCACTCTTCAACTGCCTGAAAGGAGGTTGTAGCCACGTGGGAATCGGCCTCTTCTCCCAGGCAACCAGTGACAGGACACGGTCTCAAACCGGTCTCAAAACCAGGAGAGGTTCAGGGTGGATATCAGGAGGAATTTCATCACAGAAAAGATGATTAGACATTGAAATGGACTACCCAGGGTAGACTGGACCGTGGTCTGGTTGAGAAGGTGGTGTTCTGTCATAGGCTGGACTCGATGGATCTCAGAGGTCTTTTCCAACCTAAGTGATTCTGTGATCCCCTGATGTGGTGTTGGTCAGCAGGACAAAGTAGCTGGNAGCAGCTGCCCGAAACCGCCCTCTGGCTCGCTGCCGCCGCCCTCCGCTTCCCCCTCCGGCTGCAGCTCGGCCACCGCGGCCCTCCCGTCCGCCGCCATGGCCGCGCCGCCGCTTCCGGGGCCCGGGTGCACCCCAGAGGNGGTCTCAAACCGGTCTCAAAACCAGGAGAGGTTCAGGGTGGATATCAGGAGGAATTTCATCACAGAAAAGATGATTAGACATTGAAATGGACTACCCAGGGTAGACTGGACCGTGGTCTGGTTGAGAAGGTGGTGTTCTGTCATAGGCTGGACTCGATGGATCTCAGAGGTCTTTTCCAACCTAAGTGATTCTGTGATCCCCTGATGTGGTGTTGGTCAGCAGGACAAAGTAGCTGGACTGAAGACAGGTGTTAGAGAGAACAGCTGATCCAGTGGTAGCGGGTTGTAATCTGGAGCACTTTGAGATGCACTAGCATGAAGAGGATTAAAGACAGACGGAGCATGTGCAGTAGCAAGGGCTGTGCATAGATCTGCATCTATACTGTATTCTCAGGGGGGTGGGAAATCATTCTATATGTGGTGAAAATTGTTAAAGTCCTTAATTCTGAGCTGCTCAAGTTGAGAGGGCTGTCGTGTGTGTCACATGTTTTACAGTGATTTTATGGAAAGAAGAATGGTGCCACAGCGACAATGAGGGAGTATAAATGCACAGCTGCAAATTGAGACACAAGATCCAGGACAAGGACAAATCAGGCCCACGGGTGGTTCTTGTGTCACTGTGCAGCTTCGCCTCCTTTGGGAAGTCCCTTGAACTCTGTGCTTTCCTTGTCTCCCTGCCTTTTTTTCTGCCCTGTTTTATTCTGAGGACTCTGTTTCTTCCTGCCAGGATGTTCGTACAGTGACTCATTGGAGTGCATAGTGGGGTTGCTGCTTCTGGGTGTTACAGTAATACAGACTATACTAGTGTAATGGAGGATAAAAACCAGAGAAATCTACTGAAAGGTTACTTAGAATAATAGGACTGTGAAAACAACAGAAAGGAAATGGGCATGTCCAGAGACAGAGGATACCCAACAGGACCTAAGTGAAAGAAAAAAATTCTAAAATGCAGAATAATAAAAAGAGAGAGGAAGAACAAAGACAGGCATTAAAAGAAACAAAGTGTATTAAAAACAGATCAGAGGAAAATTGTACATATGAATGAGAGAAACCTCAAACATAGTAAATCATGTTTTATGAGAGAGCAGAAAGAAAAGCTGCTGTTCCTGACCCATGGAAGGAAAAGTTGCATTGCAAGTTTGTTAAGATTACCAACAGCTCTCCATGGACAGAGGGCACATGAGACACAGATCTTTAAGAAATCTGGTTTATTAGCCCTGCTATTTGAGCAACAATTGTGTTATTTGGGGTTGTCTTCATTCAGAATTCATACATTATGACCTGGCCCTGCCATTGCTTATGCTGGTATCATCTTTACCAGCTATTTAACATGGATTACAGACAAGCCAGATCCTGCAATAAGAGCTTATTTCCTCAGAGTGGCATAACAGGACAAGAAACAGAAGTGAGCCTCTCTGATACCAGCCACTGGATTGAGCTGGTCCAAGAACAGCTTGCTTATGGCATGGGACAGATAGCAGATACAACAGCCATCCCACTGCCCTCAGGACTCACTTCTGCTTTTTCAGTCTGTAACTGTGAGTTATTGGGTCTGTGGACTGCTTCTAAAGGTTTGAGGGACAGTAACTGAGAAAAGTCAAGCCTATTGAAGGAAGCTGAAGCATTGTACAATTAAGTTTTGTCCTCATGAGAGCAACTTAGGAGTCTGCCAGCTGAGGAAATATGAAAGCCAGGAATATAAATAAGTTTAAAATTACGGACTAGATCAAAACCCAGTGGGATCACAGGAAGTCCTTCCATGAACTATACCAGGTTTCTGATCCATTTCCAACCACTCGATTTAATTTACTGAGCTGCACCTCATTGCGCCATGCTAACTTCAGTCCTCGCAGCCTCTAGGCACTCTGAATTAGGCCTGCAAAAGCAGGATTCTGCCTTCACATGAATCTGCTTTGCAAAATAATACTTGCAGATTCTTGCTGCGTGCCTCATGACTTAAAGTGAGTGGAGATCCTTCATGTTCCAGGTCGAATATCTGTAAACACACTTCAAAGATAATATTAAAACCCCACCTGAAAGCTTCTACATAAAAATATGACTCCAGCAGCTAGAACCTTTGTGAGGAAGCAACAAATAGGACAAGACCTGGGCTTAATCACTAAACAAAGACTGGGGGATAAGTAAATCTGCATGTCCCAGCATTGCAGTGTCAGTTGCTAGTTTTCATCTTAGGAGGAGACTGGTAGTTCAGAGAGAAATCAGAGCTCTCTGGTGCAGTATGAGCAGCAAGAGGTGGGTGTTGCTCCAAAGGGGCTACTGGCAAGAATAGCTGTAGTGGAAAGGGGACAGAGCCAGTGTGGCAAGGGTCATGGACACTGCTGCAGAGGATTCAGGTTGCCTGCTGGGTACCCCTCTGATCATCTCGGGAAGGCTGCAGGCATTATGCGCCCAGAGTAAGGAGATGAGCTGCATGCATAACATTTCTACAGTTTTTACCAGCCATGCGTTTCACTTGAGGCACAGGTGTCCCCTCTGCCTTCTCTGGAATTCCTTCTCCCTCCACTCCCTCAGGTAATCAGCCCCTTGCAACCACCCCTGCCTGACACGTCTGAGTTAGAAACAGCAGATACCTCACTTTCGAGCGTTTGTGTACAAATATAAGTACTTAAGAAGTGTGTAGGTATCAGGTATTTCTGTGTTAATACAAATGCGTACGTGTGCGATGGACGACTTACATACACGAGAATTGGTGGTTCCTAAGTCTGTTCTCAGGTGGGTAAATACGAACTCAGAGCTAGCTGAACCAGGCTTTTGGAGTAAACATCTACAAAGAGCAAGACGTGCACAAAGTGTTTCCCAGCTTCAGGAAGCCCCGAGCGGGCAGACAGGACCATTCCCTGGTCGATACAAACGGCCCCGCAGGGATGCCTCGGCAAGGCTGGAAGCAAGGCACGGTCTCAGCCGCGGGATGCCTGCCGCAGCTCCGCGCCACAGGCACGAGGGATGAGCGCGGGCCGGCTCTCCCAGCTCCTCGGGGCTTCCCGGCTGCCGTGACGCATTTCTCTTTCTGACTGCACGCTGGCCTCATACAGACAATCTGAAGTCTCCGTCAGGATAGCACCGGCACTGTAGTAAAAAAGCCATAAAACCGCAAAGCGCGCTATTATGGAAACAGCTATAGGAATCGGTGTCAGGGGCGAATTTATTTTTGGGAATTGGGTGAGGTCTTGCAATGAGGGTTTGCAGAAGAACAGTCGGATGGGGTGGCAGCGATGGCGCTCTCGGGCCGACTCGTCCTCCGCGTTCCCTGTGCGGGGCCTTGCAGCCCCCGGGCAGAGCCGACCCCTTCCCCGCCCCCGCGGCTGGGCGGAGGGAGCCGCGGAGCCGCACCGCCCCCGCTGGCGCCCGCCCCCCTCCGCGCTCCAAGGGGGTGCACTAACTGAAAGTTAAAAAAAGCAGCAAAACACCCCAAACCCCCTCAGACTCGGCCGGAGGGGGACGACGGCGGTGAGGCGGGAGCGACTTTCTCGGGGTGAGTACAGCGGCGGGCGCCCGGCCGGCAGGATGCGCGACCCGCGGCGGGAGCAGGGCCGGGGCTGCGGGATGCGCAGAGCCTCGGGGAGGGAAGGGGCAGCGTTTCGGGGAGCAGGCAAAACCCTGGCTGGGATGCTGAGCCCGGAGAATTGCGGCGAGACAGAGCTGGAAGGAGAGGCGGCGGGGAGAGCTGGCAGGAAGTTTGGAAGGATTTGCAGGGAGCTGCTGCTCCCGCAGGGCAGCCTGGGGTGGTGATTTATCCTTCTTCCCTCAAGTCCTTAGGCTGGCCTGCGCTCAGCCCGACAGAGGTGGGAAAGCGTTGCAAGGTCATCCTTGCCAGTGGAACTGGGACGGGACAGAGCCTTGCCTGGCCCAGTCCAAGTACGCGCCGCAGTGCTGTGCAGAAGTACTGCATGTTGGGCACCGCAGAGGCAAAAACGAAGCCGAGGCTCAGTGTGATACCCTGGGTCCGTAGGTACAGCACAGCCATGCTGTGGGCAGTTCCCCCTCTAGAACTACACCTAAAAATGTGACGATTACTACTACTCTTTTACCAGGGTAGGGGTTAGAGTGTTACTCAGTGGATCATCAGAGTCTTACGTTTTGCCATGCACTGGCCTGGTAAGATATGGTGTTAAAAATACTGCCCAGCTCCAGGTGTGCCACCACAGCAGTGGTCAGAATTCATCCCCTTCCCCTCCTGGTGCCCCTTTTTGGCTGTACTGCAGGAGGCACAGAAGGTGCAGAGGCTTTCTAGAAAATCCTGCCTGATCTGAGAAGTGCTTAACTGGCAGCCATGCACTTTCACACCCACACAGACCTTCAAAAGCAGCTGGCCTGTGCAGAGCAGAATTGCACAGCAGGGTTTCATGTCAGCTTTTGCTAAAGAGGCCTTTCTGATGTTCGAGGGAAAGGGATGAACCCATGTGTCAGTAGGAGCAGAAGCAGGATAATTTTTTTCCCTTTAGCTGTCAGCACCACTGTGATAGTAGTACAGCAGGCAGTAGGTTTGGGACCCATCCCTCTTTGTCAGGGCTTTAGAACTTTGGGATTAAGATGAGGGGAAAGCTGGCAAGGAAACCAGCATAAATTTCATAGTCATATTGCTGAAAGAGAGGAGCTCTAAAATAGCAATTTATTAAACATTTTGTGTCTGTGTTTCTGCCTTCTGAGCTTTCAGAACACCCACATTCTCAAACTTTACTTCTCTGTGGAGTGCTACAGTCCTATCTTTCTACCATCCTTTATTTTTATTTTTCAAGACGTGGCTGGAATTTTACGACTTCTCCTGTTGCCAGGAGTTGGGATTTTTATACAGAAACATCCATCATGCAAGAAAACAGTAGGTTTTCTCTGAAAGCTAAAAAAAGCTTTGGGGAAGGGAAAGTTATTTGAAGAGAGGCAAAGCAGCACAGGTGCAGATTACTCGGAAAGGGGGACTTCTTAAATTTAACTGGGTTTAGGTGTGGACAGAGTCTGTGTGTGTATTGTATGGTTACTCTCTCTATGCATTGGACATAGAGCATATTCCATGAGCATTCTTTATGCTTATGAACAGAAGTCCCAGAAGACTGATGTGTAGTAAGTCCCAAGGCCAGGTAGTTGTGTGCCTTCTCCAGGAGCATTTTCAGAGACTGCCCAGGGATGGAAAATCTTTCATTGCTCCCCTATTTGTGAGTCTTCTGCAAAGCAGCACAGCTTGACATCTGTAACTCATGAAAACGGCTGCCCTTCCCACACAGTACTGAGCCAGGGCCATCAGCATTCCTTACACTGACTGCAAGGATGAGAGGGTGTCCAGGATGACTACAGGGAGAGAGTAGGTGCCTGGGGCTTTGTGAGCAAGAGTGCTGTCTTGTGCAGGCTGCTTTCTGGACACCTGGCTGAAAATGTGGCTCTGGCACCTACAGAAGGCTATGGGTAGACATGAAACTAACCACTGAGCTTTGAAGGAACTGTCTGTGTTGATGCTCTACTCTTTTTCAGCAGCAGTCACCATGAAGAGCAATAAGGATAAAGTGGGAAAGCCCAGCAGCGAAGAGCGAACACTTTAGACGAGCTGACCTTCCCAATGCCTAGATGTAACTGCTCTGGTGGGCCTGGTAGTGCAACATGATTAGGATGAGGAGGAAGATACTGTGGACATCTGGCTTCTGCTTTGCAGCTGCCTTTTTCCTTGTGCTGACACTCCAGGTAGAGGGGCAAGGGGGTGGGGTGTGCATGGGATTGCTGTCAAAGCAGGACACAAGTCTGTCAGAGGAGAGAGGTGACAGACATTTTCCATAGCAGTCTGTGCTTTACCAGGAGTTACTCTGTGAGCAGCGCTGGCCTTGTGGTGATAGCTGACTCTGGAAGTGACATAACACGGAGAATACCTTTCTTGTATACCTCCTTGGCTCCTGGAGGAATGTTGCAACATACCATGCCATGTTGCGTTGCCTCTATCCAGCATTGCCTCCTCTTTTCACATGTTTGAACTCATTAGGCAGGGGGGCAAGGCTGGATTCACAGAGACATGAAAACGTCATGGTTTTTTTAACAGCTGATTTTCAGAAGAAACCTGGCTACTGAAGGGCTGTTCTCTGTCCTGTGCATTTTCCAGGGAGAAAGCAGAAGTTGTATTGTTAAGTCACACGTGATGTGGCCATATCTCAGTATAGAAATGTATTTCCTGCCTTCTCCTTACAATTTCAAATTAAATTGTTTGCTGTTCTGACATAAGATGACCTGATGTCTACAGTCAGTGAAATGCATCCAATTTAATTGACAGAAACTTAACATTCAGAGTTAGTGCGATGCTTAAATTCTGGTTTGTAAGCAGATGCTAATGACAGTGATATGTTGTGATATGTATGTTTATTTCCCTGAAGGTTATCACCGAACTGGGCAATTCAGAGAATAAAGTGTCAGCAATCTCCAGTTTACACAGCAGCCCATTAAAGCCTGGGGAGAGACATGCTTTTCAGTTTAAGAAGAAGGAACTTCACGGCAACTTCAAGACAGAGTCTGATGTAAATCGCTATCCTGTCCTGCTCTGGTGGTCTCCCCTGACTGGAGAGACAGGAAGATTCAGTCAGTGTGGAGAGGATGTTTGCTTCTTTACTATCAACAAGACCTACCAGCACAATCAGATGACAAGAGCATTTCTGTTCTACGGTAAGAATCTACTTGTTTTTAAAGAGGTAGCTTTTCCTGCTGTTTTGTTCTTTCCCTATAGAGAGTAAATGTTCTAGGTGGCAATGACTTAGAACAGGAAATTTATGCAGCTCATTGGGCTAAACTTTGCCTGGTGCTGAATACCATTTTGAGTGCTCTGTAAAAGTACTCTGAAAAGTGACCGTGCACATCTGTGGTATGACTGATGCCTTGTCTCATGCTGCTTTCCAATCACATGTACTCCCTGTTCATGGGAGAAAAGACAATTTCATGTCATTGCCAAGGCATTTAAAGACAGTCTGAGATCAAGCCAACTTTTTCCAGCCTTGCCACTCCTAGCAGAGGTTCTGCAAGGCCATTGTTGCCCTTGTGCAAGTCTTTTGTCTAAAAATAATGCCCTCTCTGGTAACACTGCAATTCCCCTGCCTCATGTGTCAAGAAATTGCTAGCAGACTCTAAACAGAAAGTAGTGAAAGAAACCTATTGATTCTTCACAGGGAGCAGCAGCTAGTGCAATCTTTTGAGCTGCTCTGCCTCTGCCAGAAACTTCCCATTGCATACACTGTAAAGTCAGTCTACAGAACACGAAAGATGCATCATTTAAAAGTAGACCTTACTTCATTAACTTTGTTCTTTTTCCCCACACAATTGTTTCTGAAAGAAAACTTGAGTTTTAGGTGGAAAAATAAATTCAAGTGCTTTTCTCTGACTGGTATGTTCAGATCTTTTGTCTGGAAATAAAATAAATCAGGATACTGAATCTCATTTGCTCAATCTGAATCCAGGTGAACTGGAAATATAGGAGGGAAGAGCATTTAGCTTGGTTGTTAGCAGTGAACCAAAAACTTCTTGTCACCAATCTTTTCAGATCTCCAAGTAGGTCAGCTTTGTCAATTGATAATATAGTGGTTAAGCATGAAAGCAAAGGAATAGCAGCAAAGGAATGAGAAGCTGACCCAATTAAAGACAAAGAAAGCTGGATTGCATCACAGGAAAGCTGTAAAGTCTGGTGATTTTGGTCTCTGGTCGTAATTTAATTTGTCTGTTTCAGCATTAGAAGGACTGTTACTCTTCATTTTTAGCAGGCTTCTGGACATAGTTTACTCTCATGTTTTTAAAAGACTGTTTATACTGGGCATAAGACTCTCCCTGTAGTGTTTTTTTTTTTCTTTTTCTAGTGATGCTGTCTATGAACTTTGTAAAGACGGGTGTCAGAATATGCAAATTTGTTCCTTATTTTTAAACCACAGTAAATGATCTCACAATGCCAAAAGAGAGAGAGAGAGAGTTGTTCTCTCATTCTCTCTTTCTCTCCCTCTCTCCCTCCTGCCTTGATACACTGAGCTGTGAATCTGAAAAAAGGAATATTTTACTTTTACAGAATTTCCCTCTAAACATTCAAGTGAAAACTTGAATATCTGAGTACCCATGCTAAGGCCGGATCAGAGCACAGTTTCACCTTCCAAAGAAAATGCAATAATTTCCCCCTAGTACTTGGTCAGTAAGCCAGTCAAGAGGAGAATGATCCAAAGATTAAGAAAAGTACTGCGCAAAAATATAGGGTGTCGATGTTTTCCAGCACAGCTGCTTTGTTAGGAGCACCAACTTTTCTACAGCTTGCTCCAACTCACTGTCCTGGCCTGGGGAGCCCCTCAGTGTGAGTGATAGCTTTGTCAAGTGCCACCATCTCCTGTCTGAAAATGAGATAGGGCATCCACTTGCTAGACTTCGTCTCTGCTTTTGGGAGGGATTCCCAACCCCACCTTTTCAGTGTCACATAATTTGTAGAGTGTAATATTTAGCATGAGCTGCCAATGTGACTGAGTCAACATGAGCTGGATCTGTCAGAGCCTCAGGGATGTTGTTCATAAGAGAGAAGGATATCCAGCTGTTCCATACTGGAGCACTGAGTCCTTGGAGTATGGCTTCGGAATGAAAAATGTCTTCTAAAATGCGTAACTGCTCCTAGCAGAGTACATCCTTCTCTTCTTCATATCTAAGATTTCCAAATTAATAGTTCGAAAGCGAAATTGCTCCTAATTCCAGCCTTGTGCTTTTTTTTATTCCCTCATGTGCTCATATGCTTCCTTATTTCCTTCATCTCATGGGGTAGGGGGCATGCTGATGTTATCTTCCTTTTAATCCTTTTTGTCTTCTTGTTGGACTGAGATTGATAAAGTGTTGTATTAAAGTCAGTCATTCTGATACACTCTGATCTGTACTGTGTCCAATTTTGGGCCCCTCTTTTCAAGAAAGACATTGGGGTGCTGGAGCATGTCCAGAGAAGGGCATCGAAACTGGGGAAGGGCCTGGAGAAGAAGTCTGATGTGGGGTGGCTGAGGGAGCTGGGGATGTTTAGCCTGTAGAAAAGGAGGCTCAGGGGTGACTTTATCACTCTCTGCAACTGCCTGAGAAGAGGCTGTATCCAGGTGGGTGGATGTTGGCATCTCTCCCTGGCAAGCAGTGACAAGAGGAGAGGACACAGCCTCAAGCTGCACCAGGGAAGGTTCACGTTGGCCATCAGGAGGAATTTTTTCATGGAAGGGGTTGTTAAATATCGGAATGGATTGTGCAGAGAGGTAGTGGAGTCACTCTCCCTGGAGGTGTTCAAGAAACAACTGGTCATGGCACTAAGTGCCGTGGTCTAGTTGACAACATGATGATCGGTCGGAGGGTGGACTTGATGATCTTGGAGGTCTTTTCCAACCTAAAAGACTCTGTGATTCTGTGATTTTATAGTGCATTTTTCTTTAAGTTTCTCTTTGCCTAACTGAACTGTTTCCCAGTTTGGTGAGTTTTACATGTTGCCTTTATGTCTTTCTATCATTCTTGCCTGTGTTTCCACCCCCTTTTCCCTGCAATACTACCTCAAAGAGGGAGCACCCTTGCAAGAGACCGAGCTGCAGTGCTATGATTTTGATCCACAGCATTTCATTATTGTTGGTATGCACTGTTATTTCTCTTTTTGGCATCACCTAGAACAAAGTGTTTTCAAACCCAGATAGACTTTTATGAATTTCTCCATGAGAATTTGATTAACTTTCAGTTTTTGTGACCTTTTTCTATCACAAAATAACACATCAAAAACAAGGTAACACATCAAAAACAGAAAAAGCAAATAGCATTTTTCATTGAGCGGCATAGCCTTTCATCCTTTTAATGTTAAGGACTTAGGACCTACATAGAAAACAGAAAGTCCATGTTTAGTGGCCTTAAAAAACCCCACCTGATGCTCCTGAAGGAATAGGAGATTTTTATATTGCTGACAGCTAATTCCTATCTCCGCTGCAGTAGTGAAGTCTTATATTGGTTTTATAAGGTCGTCCTTGGAGTCATTTTGGCAGGCTCATACAGCTGTGAGGATCACTGGGCATTTTTAAAAGTCATTTTTATGTTTTAGTTTTTTCATCAGTATTCTTTGTAAGACTTTTGCTAGCACCCCCTTTTTGCTGTTGGTGGTTTGAAGTCAGAACGGAGAATGAGAGAGTGAGAAGTTAAAAGTGTGACTGAGATGGTGTTATGACTCTCCTCTGAGGGAGGGTAACTGAGGTTCCTGTTAATAGATCCCTTGGAAACCACACTGAATGACCAGTGTGTATCTATGAGCCAGGTTTACTTCAAAACAATTTAATTGCAGTGGAAAGGATGTATGTGGCTCTTTTGATTCTCACTGATAAAAGTGTAAAAATCCCACAAAGAAAATATGTAAGGGAAAGAAAAAGAGAATGAAGGGGTAACAGTAGATAGTGGAGAGGAAGGATACCACCTCTGATGGATCCAGTGATGACTCTCAATCATTGCAGTGTTGATGTCTATGATAGGAGTGATGGTTGCAGTCTTGATTCGTTGGGGTAGGGACCTGCAAAACAAAGAGTGTGCTGGGTTACATACATTTAAATTGGCATGGGAACACCTAGATCCATCGCCAGGGTGGGAACTCTTCGTGAGTGATGCAACAGTATGAGGCACGTGCAGTCTTCTGATGGAGGGCTCCTGGTAGGAGTTAGGGTGCTTTGGGGTTGTTTGTGATCCATAACCCCCTGTAGAGATGTATGGCCACTGTTTGACCCTGCTGCTTGTGACTGTGCATCCATGTCTTACGGTGAAAGGGGGAAGTTGGCATTGAGAAAGCATTACCCTCACCTCCACAGAATCTTCTGCCGCTTACTGGCCGTTCCCCTTAGTTGGTTTGAACTCAGCTCGTTTAAGACATTATGTTCCCAATTGTCCTAGTTGCAACCTGTCGCTGTCTACACCACAAACCGCGAGAAACAACACGGCTAAATTCAGGAGCAGTAGTGGCTAATGCCGCCTTTAATTAGTTATAAATCAGTTTATATAACCCGGGTCGCAAAGATGATAGAAAGCCATTGGTTCTTTTACCAACCACCCCTTGGTCTATTGGCTGAAGCCCATAAACCCCCATTTCATAATATTTTTTCCAGATAATATCATAACAATACTACATTACAACTGCAGGTGCAAGATAGAAAGTTAGTTTACAAGAACCCGTAGCAGTGTTTTTCGTGGTTTCTGTGAGAAACGCAGAGCTCCCACAGAATGCTGCAGAAAGCTGGAAAATTTCTCTGCTAAAGCTTTTCAATGTCCACAGCAACCAGCCATGGAGTTTGCTACACAAACATTAGGTTGCCACAGATGGTAGTTTGTCTAAAGATGAGAATTTGTGATGTTTTCTAAACCAGCTCTTCAGTGTTAATTTCAGTTTTCGAACCTCTCTTGCTTGACAATATTGGTTAAAAGTTTTGTATGTTCATTGCCTTTACTTAAGTGGAAAACAGATATGGTTATAAGACAGTGAGGAAGTACCTTGACAGAAATCGGGCAGCTTTGCATTTAATCTGCAGTAAGGCTGGTCGTACGAGGGTAGTGCAGTAGTACTGAAGGGAGACCAAGGGCTGCATTAATGAGCCGGTCTTTTCAACTTAGTTTTGCACAGAGCAGCCTTTGAGAAAAGTCATCTAGCTTTGTCCTAAGGCTTCTACCACAGTTTTCACAATTTCTGTGGTTGACTGTTCTTAGAGTTTAGACATGGTTCTTCTTCTTCTACTGACATTACTTTGAAGAGCTGTCTTCTTCCAGAAGCTATCTCTTTGTGTATCTGGTAGGCAGCTATGATACATCATCTCTTAATTTTCTCTTTGATAAGTTAATAGTTTGACTTCCTAAGTCTCTACAGTACAATGTCTTTTCAAGACTTGAAGTAATTATTTTTTTTTCCTTAATCCTGTCCAGTATTTCAGCGTCGTTTTAGTTGTTTTATTGCTAGAACCAAGTTGAGTTCTGCAGTAACCATTTTCCTCGCATCACCATCTGTTCCCATTTAGATAACCAGTGGGTTATTAAACATCTTACTAGTTTCATTCCAGTGCATTAAAATATAAAATTCCTAATGATCCTTTGAAATGAGAGGCCTTTAAACTAATATGACAGGAAAGGAAACCACTTCTAATATTAACTACTGATCCCACTTCTCTAGATTCTTCTGCTGTGAAATTCAGTTTTATCTGTCATTACACTCTTGTGCCTTTGCATGAAATAACTGCCTTATAGTGTCAGAAATGTGATGGTTGTAGGGCTGATACTAAATTAAAAGTAGACTTCTGTGTCATTGTAGTTAGTGTCACATGACGGATAAGAGCAGGATGACCACTGTTTGCTTTTGTCTAGGTACTGACTTCAGCATAGACAGCTTGCCCCTCCCTCGTAAAGACTATCATGACTGGGCCCTTTTTCATGAAGAGTCGCCAAAAAACAACTACAAACTCTTCCATGAAGCAACCATCACCTTATTCAACCACACTGCAACATTTAGCCGCCACTCTCACCTGCCACTGACCACTCAGTACCTTGAGGGCATAGAGGTCCTGAAGTCCTTGAGGTTCATGATCCCACTGCAGATGAAAAACAGCCTGAGGAAAAGGCTTGCACCGCTGGTGTACGTGCAGTCTGACTGCAACCCCCCTTCCGACCGGGACAGCTATGTGCGTGAGCTGATGTGCCACATTGAAGTAGATTCTTACGGGGAATGCTTGCATAACAGGGACCTTCCTCAGCATCTCAGAAATCCAGGTGCCATGGATGATGGGAACTTTTTAAAAATACTGGCACAGTACAAGTTCATTCTTGCTTTTGAAAATGCTGTTTGTGAAGATTACATCACTGAAAAACTCTGGCGGCCACTGAAGTTGGGAGTGGTGCCAGTGTACTTTGGGTCTCCCAGCATTGTAGACTGGCTTCCTAGTAACAAGAGTGCAATCCTGGTATCCAATTTTTCACATCCTCGGGATCTGGCCCGCTATATCAAAACACTGGATACAAATGATGAAGAATATGAGTCCTACCTACAATGGAAACTGAGAGGGGACATTTCCAACCCGAGACTTCTTAGAGCAATGAAGGAACGCAAGTGGGGAGTGCAAGATATCACCCAGGACAATTACATTGACACCTTTGAGTGCATGGTTTGTAACAGAGTGTGGGAAAACATCAGACGGAGAGAAAAGGTATGTGTGAATTTGTGATTGTGTCTCAGAGAGGCTTTAAAATGGCACTAGGGTCAGTTTTGTCTCAGGAAGTTTGCTTACCAGATTTCTGGCCATCTGACAGCCACGGTATTCCAGTGCCATTGGCTTGTGCATCCTCATGTAAACAGATGTTGGTAGAAGGTGTGGGTGCACAACCAGAGCACGTGTTCCTCATAGCACTTCTGTGTGTGAGCACATGACATTGACCACTGAGCTGGTGGTCATTTTCAGCCAAAGGCTCGAGTTGTTCAGGGGGGAGTTTTTTTTCATGCTGCAGAAAGTAGCCTGACTTGTTGACCTTCTTCAGATGACCTGGAACACTTGGAAACAGGTTGCCCAGAAAGGTTGTGGGATCCCTGTCCTTAGAGGTATTTTAAGACTAAACTCGATTTTGCCCTAGGCAATTAGGTATGATTGGAAGAGGGAACTGGCCTAGAGATCCCTGTCTTCAGATTTGTCTTAAGCACTCTGTGACTGTCAGGTTCTGTATATACGTGGGTACATTCAAACCTGTAGTGACAACATGCCATTGCCCGTGGCCACATTTGGTGACTAAACACTGAAACCATTTTTAAGCCAGGTTGTGTGTTTCTGAGAGGTATTTCAGCTGATCACAATCTGAGCAGTGCACTAAGTGGTCAGCCAGTAGAAGGGAGATGGAGAAAACTTTTGAAGTTATTAAGGTGAGCTGAAGTGATGAGAATTACAAACTGGCAAGCATTACACTTAACCAGATTTTGCTGTTTGAATCTGGAAAAATCTGGACATATGTCCTCTGTGTGATTTAAGAATGCAACCATGGAAAGGTGTAGAATAGGTTAGATACAGATGTTCTTTCCCTGTGCTTTTGTGACTCTCTAGTCAATAAAATTATGAAGACCAGTTTGCTCTCCTGGCCAGATTCATGGCTTGTTTTTTTCCCTTAGAAAAAAACGTCCCAGTAAGTGCGTGCATATTTAAGATGAAAACAAAATATAATGATGAAAATATAACTCCAAGCCTTGTAATTTCTTTTTGTGTGGGCTGGTGCTGCTCATTTGCAGCCAAACCTTATCTGAGACTCAGCATGACTCGGCACCATGACCGATCTTGTCCCAGACACTTAGGGGAGGCCTTCCACAGGGACATGGGTAGAGCCTGTATCGGGAAGAAAAGTGTAACTGATGCAGTTTGACAGTTTACTGATGGCATAGCACTTTTCTTCTCTGTCTGCTTGGGTCCCTGAATAACCCCTTTTATTTGTCTCCATTGCCAGGGATGGCTGCCCCAGAAGTGGGAGGCTCAGGTTGATCATCTGAGCTGCCCCAAACCAGAGGCATTCTGGTTCTCATCCTCAAACCCTGGCTGGATTTCTCTCCAAAAGATGTGGATACCAAGCTTCGAGCAATCCAAGAAAGAAGCCTGGGCACTGAGGCACCTGGTGGAAAGGAACAAGAATTTTACAGCTGAAGAATTTTGGATGCTTGTGTTCAAAGAATAAACACAATGACCCGTAAAACAGAATTGAGCTCCTCAGAGGAGTTCTCTGGAATTATCTTTTGTAGGTGACCTTATAATTTAGGATTAGTAGCCGTGGAAAATAGACCCGTAAGACTGAATTTAGTATGTTCAGTGCTCAAGGGGCACTAAGAAATCCTAAACAATAAAAATCATTCTGCCAGGTAATATATGCACATATATATGCATATATTTATATTTAGACTGATTTGTATTCATTGTCATTTGTTCAAATGTTTGAACATTAAGACCCTGATTTTCAGGGTTCTCAAAGCCCAGGTTTAAGCACACAGCTAATTACCCTGAAGCAGATGGCTCTCCCTCCATCTTTAGATACATATACCTGCTTGGTCGCAAGAGCCCTTTTTCCCTAGTCCAGGACCCTCCTTTGCTATATTGATAGCCACAAGGTGCAGAGCAGCTGACACCATTGCACAGGTACAGCTTCTGTGCTGCTTTGGAGGTAGATTAAAAACTTGGTCCCTGGCTAGCTGTTTATTATCAATTTTCCTGGCATCAGCAGATTTAGCAGGGACTTGGCGGGCTTTGTGTCCTGACACTGAGTGCCAATGTAAAGTATATTAGTGGTTGGCATGAGGAAGCACCATCTGTTAGTGTACAGGGACAGATTGAATGAAAAACGTGCTGGCTCAGATTTACGCACCATCTTTTGCTAAAAATAAGAGATACATGAGTATCTCTACTCCCCAGAAATAGGGTTGTCTTCGATCTGACTTATCTTCTTGCCTTTCTGATGATGTATTTGTATTCTGATGATAGTATTTGTGTCAGGTATAAACATGAAATTATATGATTAAGGGCAGGGATAACACAGAGTCCATTGGTGCTGAAGTCTTCAGTAGGCCCAAGGAGTAGGCAAACATGCTTCCTGTTTTAACACACAAAACCTCAAATCTTTATCTGACAACAAATAAAACTTGGTGATCTTAGTCATCACTTGCCAAGGGACACACCTTTGCCTGGTATTTAGACTGTTGCAGTTTTCTTCCCAACTTCTTTCAGCCTCAGTCTGTGGAGGAGTCAACTTCCACAGGATCTGCAAAATGGCACTAACTGTGTGGAGCCATTCAGATGGGGGACAGCCATTCATACACATGCCCACATATGATGACACAGGCAAACGGAGCTACTAATACAGGGCTCTTCACATTGCTGGAAAGGCAGATTTTCACCTGTGTGATAATTTCCATGGAATTGTTCCTTGCACCAGGCTAATTTAAAATTTCTGTCAAAGACCTGGCTGTTTTATGAAGGGGAAGCCACATAGTGGCAATGGGGAAGGATGTGAAAATAGGATTTACACCAAGAAATTCTGTGCCAGAATTTACTTACCTTGGAAAAGTTTCCTCACCAGAAATTTTCTCAACGAATAGCTGGTGAGTTTTTTGTTACTTCTAAATCTGTCAAAGGAAAGATGAGTTTTGTGGCCATGAACAATATAGCATTGGTCATTAGTATCAGTCATTGTTTCTATGAGAGTATATTTAGATTCAGTTAAGCAAAATACTCCCACTGAAATTTTTCACCACTAGTGTTTTCCTCGTGTGACACACAGCGTCTGTTGGGCATATCCTAAACACTTTCCCCAGTGGTCTGCAGTGCAAATGGTGACCAGGCTCCATGAATGAAGCTCTTCAGGAAAGTGACATTAACACTGGACTTAAAGGCTTCCCTAGATCAGGACTGGAAGCTGAACATGAATACCAAAATATTTGCAAAGGGAACTGCTGAATGCCCATCTGTTGCCATGAATCTCTAAGTCACCTCCCAGGATGATAAAGAAACATGAAGGACTAACTACTTTTTGTTGTTATTGTTGTTGTTCTATTTTTTTTTGTTATGTTCTGCTATCTCCTTTGCCAAAAATATCAAGCCATGTTGTTTAACAAGGAACTGCACAACCCTGAATGTTTTTTTCTTTGTTTTCATGGTGGAATCTGTCAGATCTTGCGCATCCTGAGCAGTCTGGTCGATAGATGTTATCCAAAGATATGAGAAATTTATCTCAATTTTTACTGTTTTATTATCTTTCATTTTAATTTGGTGTGGTGTGAGGGAAAGAAGGGCTGAAGTAAGTGGTTTGTGACCCACATTCTGAAATTTCAAGTGGTTGGCAGCCCGTGTTTCAGAAGAGGTAACGTTCATCCAATGCTACACACAGTAGAAAGCTGAGTCTCCAGAGCAGTTGCCTAAAGGGGTGCTGTGGTTTAATTGTCAGTCCTCTCACGGTGCATTTTTTTTACAGGGTGAACTCTTGGGTCCCCCAGTCTAATTCAGAGCAGCCTCCATTTGGCCTCTTCATTTTTTGATCACCTTCTAGAATAATTTTTTCCTATGCTGGGTGGAGGGTTTGTGAACATCACTGTGGGAGATTTATGGCAAGAACTTGTACAGGCTCATCAAGTGTAAGAAGGACTGACCATTGTGAATTCTAGGTTGATCTCTTCTCTCCCCCTACTGCTCTGAGAAGGAATAAGCAGATTTTTTTTTAGAGGTTTGCTAGCCTTCCTGCCATGTACAGATTCATAATTCTAGCCAACAGAGGGATCCAGTTTGTTTGGCAGACACAGATGATACAGTCCTTACTTTTTTTGTTTTCTTTTTGCCTTAGAAAGACAATAGCGGAACAGTTGAGAAAAACTCTGTACTTCCAACAACAAGAGATGATTCTGGATGAATGAGTGCATGTTTCCCAACCTCTTACACAGTGGTAACAATCTGTCCTGATTTCCCCTGGCATATAAAAAACAAAGACAGTTCCTCCTGGGCTTGCATTTATTCCACTGAACCCATACTCATCAGCTACCCCTGGAGTCACAAATATTTGTGGCCTCTGAGCAATGACTTTTGCATTTGAAGTACAAAACTTCAAAACCAGAGTGCCCCTTCAGAAGATGCCTGCGTTCAGCTTGGAGATGTCTCAGAAATCTGCAGCATCTCCCTGGTGGGACTGGGAAAGCCTGGGGAAGGAGGTGACCCTGGATGTCAGCCTTGGAAATGGTCCTTTTCTCTGAGGAAAATTAGGACGGGGGCACAGACAAGTGAGAGACAAGATTGCTTTTAACCTTCCTACTACTCTCTCTTGTCCTCTCTACATCCAGCCTCTGCCTTCTACCAGCTCTCTCTGATGTACATGTACCTCCTGTCCCCTGTGACATCTTGTTGTGTAGGGAAACAAAACACAAGTGTTTTCACTGCAAATATTTGCTCACATTTCTCCATTTTCACTGTGTCAGAGGCCTGAACCTCCAACTTATCTTTCTTGAGTTATGGCTACCTGTGCTCGAGGCAAGCTCTGGGTTGGTGCAGTGATATCTGGAATCAGGCTGCAGGGAAACAGCTAAGGTGAGCATGAGAAGGAGCTGGGAGAAACCTCACATGGGGCCTCCCCTGTCACACTTTTTGAGGTTCCAAGTCCCTGTCTGGGCTGTGCTGTGCCATGCTTGTGCCTGTTCCCAGTTCTTCTGTCTCAGTCTTCGTCTGTTTTGTCCCCACGGACCAGCTGGGAGACTGTTGGGCTGTCACTGACCCTGCCCTCCACCACAGCCCTGCCCTGTGTGTCCTGCCTGTGGTGCAGCATCCCCTGCACTCCAGTGCAAATACTGCCCATTTGGCTCTACTCCCAGTGGACTTCTTGTGCCCCAGCCCGGGGGCCCTTCCAGAAGCTACTGCTAATGAGGAAAGTCCCTTGGAACACCTGGTCCTGCCATCGTGAAGCTTCCTCCAACTTCCTAAGAGTTGCTTCACCTCTTGGTGAGGTTGTCCACAGCAGATGCCCCCATGCTCCTCCTTGTGTTGGGCTACCCCCTGACCATTATCCATGAGCCCATAACAGTGCATCCCCTGTCTCACGGCAGAGTGCTGTGCAGCTGGGCTGTCCATTGCCTACAGTGCTCTGCCTCCTCCATGCCTTCCTGCAGCACTCTAGTGATGGGGCTCTCCTGCCACTTGGCTTTGATACAGCATTGAGGTTTAAAATTTCTTTCCTCCTCTGAACTCTGGTCACTTGACCTGCTTTTCCCATATTGGTTCATTTTTGCATATTTGTTTGCTCTTCAAAAATCTCCTTAACTTTGGAAGGGCCTGGTGGGGTGTGGGTGTTGACACAGCAGATCATATGAGATTGCCGTGCTTGGAATACATTAAAGGCACAATGGAGTATTTGCCCTAGAAAATGAACAGCAAGCCGAAGACTGAAGAAGTGATTAAAAAACACAAGGGGGACTTTAACTGTGTTCCTTTCAGTGCAAGACAAACCTCGATCCTATCCTGTGGGCGCACAACTGTGCATTGTGGTCTTCAGAGGTCAAATCCCAGCTTTCCTCCCTCGTGCAGCCTTTACAGAAGAACAAAGCCGAATCTTGCTTGTGACAGGCATTAAAGAAAAGCAAAGATCTCGATGCTGGTAGTGCACATTTGCAGAGCACGTGATGCTCTGTTTTGTCAGCAGCACGGCGTCAGCCTGACATGAAATACAATGAGGGTGGCCGTGTGCTTCTGTAGAAAAGTGTGTCGCTGCTGCGTATGCATGAGGTGACGGTGGGGAGGTCTCATATGACTGACGCTGTAGTACCACGCTGCACAACTCTGGGAGGACTGTTCACAAACCAGACCAGGCTCTCACTGTGTAATTAATGCAAAGAGAGAGCTCGTGACCTACCCTTCTCAGGTACACTTTCTGCAGAGCGCGAAGGATGGAAGGCTAGGCAGTGTGGGGGTGGTATGGACACACGCTGCTGTGGCCTGCTGGCTGACATTCCCCCTAAGTGTTCTTAAACCACTGTTATTGAAGCCTGATGTGCAGACCTTGTTTTCAGTTAGTCTTCTGAACTCAGGGTTAATGAATTAATTATTAAAAACCTACAGCCGTTTGCTGATCTCTTTACTGTCTGGCCTTGGAAGAAGATAGGGTGTAGAGATGTTATTTTGCATCTGATCAATCAAATGTCTTGAAATCAGTCTTGTTTAATATATGTACATATATTCTTCAGGAAAAAACTGACCTGAAGATTGCTTAAGGTTGTAAAGCAAAGCAGAATGAAAAACATTTGTCTAACTGGTCTTTTTAAACCCAGGATTTTTCCCCTGAAACATTAAGCTGAGGCACCATCAAGTCCATGAAAGCCAGTTCATTTTGCTTTCCCAGCTCCATACCAAAACTAAACACACACACCAAGTTAGTTACCTTCTCCTTCAACTTCCTTTCATTTGCTGTCCATCCTGAACCTGGAGTGAGGTGAGAGTCTGGGAAAAGCACAGTAAAAAGAGACTTAAGCCAGAGGTTTTATCCTTCAGCCCAGGTGCGGGGCAAGAGTGTGGGAAGAGGCTGCATGTTCCTTTCTGATGGTTTTCAACAGAGAACAACCTTTCTGGGCTCTGGGTCCCCTGGGTATGCAGAAATGTGGTTGCATGTCTCCCTGGCCTGGGAGGAGTGAGTGGGGCAGTAGGCTCAGAGAACTGAAACGTGCTGCATACAGCATGTTTGGGGAAGCCCAAGGAAAGCCATTTGTGTTTGATGGATTTTGCTGCAAGCTCCAGGACAGCTTGGGAGCTTTGTCAGTCTCCTTCAATGCTGTATGTTGTCAGCAGAGAAGCCATCTCCTTCTGGCCCACCAATATGTGTCTGCTGGGTGGTGGGGTGTCCTCAGGCCCCTAGTGGATACTGGCTGTGGCAGTCCTCGGAGCAGGGCTGGATCTGAAGCAGCTTGAGATGCAGCAGCTGGAGAGACATTGTATCGGTTATTACTGGTCCAGGGTCATGAGGCTTGGAAGGTAATTGTATGTTTTTTCTCTTTTGTCGGCAACCTTTCTAAATATTTTGCTCTGCACATTTTGCCGTTCTGGGTATTTCTTCAGCCTGGGTAGGCCTCAGAAGATGTTTTTTTTTTTTATATGGATGAGAAATAAATGGTCTTGTACTGGACTCCAGTAAGAGACATTGGTTTGTTGAAAAAGACACTGTACAAACTGTATGCAAAAACTCTGATGAAACCAAGACTCTTGGCAGTCACAGGCTCACTATAGATTTGTTATCCCCAGAATCATGTGTGCCTTTAGTAACTGTGCCACAAAACTCTCACTCTGCATAAATTAAACTTTCCGTGGAATGTAAATTATTAATGCACTAAAATGTACTGCTAAAAGTTGTTTGCATTGGAAGCTATTACTGCCTCTTCCTGACATATACATTTGGTTGTTTACCGTTTTCCCAGAGTCAGCAAAAATACATCCTTTCTCTCCATGCCATGTGTTTTGTACAAAGACCACAGAAACCCAAGATGATTAATTCCAGGGGTGAGAGCAGTACACACAAATACCCAGTGATAATGGAATTAGATTTAGACTCTGTCCCCCTTCATTGCCTCAAAATACTTAATCTTAAAGAAAAACTTTTCTCCTGTCTGAGAGGTCAGAATTGGACTGTCTGGTCTGATGACTAAAATCAAAGCCCACAGTCAAAATGTGACCAGGAATCCTGGCAGCAGGCAGCAGCCACAGGGACATCTTGCCTGTGAGTCACTCAGAGGATGGTGTGACAGAAGGACTGCACTTTTACAGAATCACAGAACCAATAAGTTTAAAAAGATCTCTGAGTTCATGAAGTCTGACCTATGACCAAACACCACCCTGTCAACCAGACCATGGCACCAAGTGCCACGTCCAGTCTTTCCTTAAACACCTCCAGGGACGGCGACTCCACCACCTCCTTGGGAAGCCCATTCTAATGTCTATTCACCCTTCCTGTGAAGAAATTCCTCCTATCTCCAACCTGAACCTCTTTTGGTGCGGCTTGAGGCTGTGTCTTCAAACCTTAGTTTGGTTGACCAGCCTTGCTCCAGTTTCAAATGAGTCTCTGCTGCACAGAATCTGGTTCCAGACTCTTGAGGTGTTGAGGCATGGGGAACAGGTGTGCAAGACAGCTTTGCTGGGGCCATTGCCACTGAGGGAGGGTTCCTCTCCATTCTCAGTAGTCCTCCTTTGTTGCTGTTCCTTCGAAGTAGGAAGCAAAGGCTTGAAATATCCCTTGGGGCAGCCAGAACAGGGCCAAAGGAAAGGGAGTCTCTGCCCCCTTGCTGTGGCACATTTTAATTGATAGCCCCCACTCCTGGCTCCTCCTCAGCCTCCTGCAGAAGACTAATGTGTCCAACAGGATGCTACTTCTGGTGGACAGGAAATGCCATTATATAGATGACCTATACCTAATTTTAGGGTATGAAAGCAGCAAATAGATGCAAGCACTTTAGAACAAAATGTCACCTTTTTGAGGCTTGCCCAGCTCAGAGATGATGTCTACATGATTTGCTATTATTATTGGGGTTTTAAGAATCGTTGTTTAAGAAAACAATTGGACTTTTCCTGCTGCTGTAGGAAGAACTCTCAAAACTCACCAGGCCTGGTGGAAATTGCTGCTATTCCATCCCCACACTGAGTGGGAGGCTGTGTACACACTATCCCCACCTCTGTATATAGTGTTGCTTTTTTCACACAAATACAGAACTCAGTTTTGCCGTTGTGACCCAGGTGTGTCATCTACTCTAAGATTGCTAATCAAAACTGATTAAAGCTTCATCCAAAAGCAAATTTGTCTAATAACCTGGTGACAAAGAACCAGCCATGAAGGAAACGTGAGTCACTGGATCCTCTTTATACTGCTAGGGCATTGCAAAGGGTTTATACTAAGTGTAATGCAATGTAATCCTACTCAGGAATTGTTGTACATCATCAGAATAGCATAAATGTAAATCCAGGGTAAGGGCTTAACGCTTGAAACAGAGCCCACAGTGTGGGAGCTGGTGAGAACACCAGGACACAGAAGACTCTAGATAATGCAAATGCTGGGTGGCACCATGGGACAATGGTGGTGGTGACTGCAGAGCCAACCAGTCTTGTCGGTCAGGGTTACGGGGGTGTATCTGTGACTACATGCTGCAGCTGTTCCAGCATCTCCTTTCCCACCTGCCCAAAAGGCATGCCTCCTACTTAATGTCAGGGGTCTAGAGCAAAAAATTAGTTTTTTGGCCCAGAAACCAGCTCAAGATGTGCTGGTGAGCACTACCAGAGCAGCAGCAGCAGCAGCAGTGTTTTTGGGTGCTGTAGAAAGCTGCGAGCCTGTAGAAATATTTCTACTTGTGGAGAATAAGATACAGCTCCTCTAAAGCCAGACTAAAGTGTGTGCATGAGTTCTTGTCCGTTCAGCCTTCTAGGCTGTATTTTGCCTTTGAAGTCCACTCCAGCATCAATAGAGAGCAGCCAGAGGCTGTACTGTGCCTGCTCTCTGCCTTTTCACTAGCTGCTATTTCAAGTACTCATACCTGTATGATGGCAAAGCCATCAGAAAGATGTTTCTCGTTTCTATGGAGGTGGTCAGCTTCCTGGCGGCTTTTTCTCTGCACATGACCAAATGTACTGCTAAGATGCCAGAGGACATTATCCTTGTCAGCAGTTCTTTCCGGGCTCGTTGCAGACTCAGACAGTTGTCCTGCTGGAGTATCCTTTGCTAGGGATGTCTTTTGAAAACAGGTTAACTAATGTGACACCTGAAATGGAATCATCTGAATACTCTGACGCTTTAAAAGTCCAGTTTTGAGAAACTGACTTCTTCTGTAAGGGGACCAAACATTAGATTTCACCTGCAGATGTGTCCCCTGATGTGTCCTACTGTCCTCAGAGGAGCTTTGAGGTCTGCCCTGACATGGGCTGGATGGTAGCTGTAGTGCATGAAGGGTATCTAGCATGGATGGATGGAGATTGCCTAATTTGGGGAGATGGGGGTCTGTCCTTTGGTCTGCGACAGGTACCAGGGACAGCTGTGGGTACCCAAAATGCTGTACTGTGCATCAACATCCCAATGTCCCAGACAGCAGCAGGACTGACTGTAAAGTTGTCCCAGACACGCAGTAGCAGATGGGGCAAGATAACCTTGAGAGATGACGGGACTGACTCAGCCCTGCGGATGCATTTCACGGTCAATACATCCTGTGTCGATTAGCCTGAATTCACATCCATGAGGCCTCAGCCAACCGCATCCTCAGAATCGATATCAATATTTAACAACACCCATCCCCCGCTGTGCCCCGCCCCGCCTTCCCCCGGCTGCCCGAGCTGCAAAAAACATCCCGGCAAATCCCCGCGGGTGAGGAGCGCACCCGCCCGCGCTGCTGGCGGGGGTGCCTGCGCCGCTGGTGTAAGTGTCCTGCGGGGCCACCAGGTGCCACTGCAGGGCAGGCACCGTCCCTCTGCAGGGCACCGCTGTCCCAGCCCAGGGCGAACACCGCTGTCCCGCTGCTGCCACGTGCCCCGCGGTTCGTCCTGTGGGTGCTGTTGGCCGCTTCGGCAGCTCGCACCCTTCTCGAAAACAGAGAGCCTCCCTCAAAGCAACGGATGAGCTCTGCATCTTACGCACCTGTAAAGAGAGAGGAACCAGCCCTTGCTTGGGTGGTGTCTCAGCTGAGAACTTGGTCAGGAAAATTAAAATACGTGGTCCTTCATATGAGAAGCATCTTCTGACACAGTTGGTTGTGGTTCCTGCCCTGTCAGCCCGGGGAATGCTTCATGATTCCTTGCATAAAACACAAGTATTCTCTAGTAAGCTTTGAAGGAGGTACTCAAAGCACTATTTATTTTGCTGTGACACGTAGTCATGGGAATGATGTGCCCAAATACTTGTGAGGACAAGAAGTGAGTTGAGTGTTCAGACTTCTGGAAGAAGCAAACCCAGGCAAATGTGAGCACGAGTGAGTGGCTTTTGGTATGCTGTGTTTATGGACTGCTGTTTCTTCACAATCTACAACCTGCCGTTGTTATTAGATTCAGGAAAGCATGTGAACCATTTCATGGTTTATTTACAAATTCACACTAAACTGTGTGTTATTTAAGTATTATTATAAAAGGCAGATGTGAAGAATGTTACAATTTCACAACAGCGCTCCTGTAACTGACCGTAGTCATGAGAAGACTTCTATGGCATGAGCCTTCCATTGATGCAGATGCCTCTGGCACAACACGGTGAGACCTAGCACTGAACTTGAGACTGGGTTCAGAAGACGGTTCTCCCTTCAGGACAGATTTGTGGAGAGATGCTGATGCTCTTTCTGCTCTGCTCTGCTCTGTACAATGAAGTGTGATCTGCTTTTGTGATCACCTGACACTGCTGTATCTCTTGGATCCAGGACAGTACTCTGTGACTGTATAAATAGCCCATATGGCCTTTAGGCTGTGCCAGGAAGCTTTTTGAGGCACATGGATGGTATGTGGCATAGGCAGTCTACTGTCCTGTCTGTGATGTACTCTGCATTGCCTAACACAACAGAGGTCTGAGTTTAACAGCACTTGTGGCCCGCAAAATCTTACGAGTGTGGCCCTCCCCTTACCATCCTAAAAAGCATTATGCAAGAGATAGCAGCTAATGGAAATATTCCCTTTCAGTCCACTGCAGGTTCTTTGGGATGCAAGCAGACTAAGCTAGCTGCAAAATGACAACATTGGTGGCAGCAATGAAGCACAAAAGGAGGAAAATGAAAACATTAAATCCATACAACACTCTAGCACATCCCATTGTGAGAGGCCCTATTTACAAGCATCCCGACTTACTCCTGAGCAGTAGTTATCTGCAGTTTACTGAACATTTTAATAATACCCCATCAGCAGTTTTACATTAGTAATACCAAATTAATATCAACCTGTATATAATATTACAGTTTATTTACACAAATTAAGAAAATGGGCAAGTGCTGTTTTGCAAGCATTTAATGTTAAGTGATGTCTCTTCTCTTTTCACAGGTAGAATCCACAGGTCATTATTAATGTTCTCATATGCGGATTAGTATTCTGCCCAGGATCAAACTGAAAAGTGACTGACCCTTATTCAGCATTTCCAAAGTTTAATTTGCAGTTAAAGTACTTCCTACAGCAGCAGACAGTATTATGTCATTAAATCAGTCAGGTCTGGCCCGTCTTCCCTGACATCTGCAGGGGGTTCTATTTCTGCGTGGTGTGTCCTGGTTGGTGGCAAACCCCTTGGTTTTGCATTCCCACAATCAATTCAGTCATTGAGTCTGGGAGTTGCTTGTCTGCCATTGTCACCTGCACAGTTCTCACTAGCAATCACCCTTCTGCCCCACCACTGTGTGTCTACCTCCATGCATGCGACGAAGAAGCCTGCTGTGTACCAGAGATTCTTCACATGGTTTTTCTTACTTGTTACCTAAAAGCAGTAAAACCCCAGTATAATGGACCCTTGGCAAATAAAAGAAAACGTCAGAAGCTGCATGATAAAACACAGCTAACAAATGGACCATTGGAGATTACTAAAGAAAAAAGTGTTTTAGTAAAAAATTTGCCATTTCCCTCCTCATTTGGTTTCTGACAGGCATATATAAAATCATTCAAAAGAATTACCTAAGATGAAGCACACTTGGCAGTGTTTATGAACATCTCCTCAGGAGAGCACTGTATTCAAATAAACAGGGTTGGGGAGGGGAAGGGCTTCCTGCAATGGCCCCTCAAGGCCCAGGGCAATATTGCATTAAGATAAAAATTCCTATAGGTTTGGCAACGTGCCTAGAGACGTAGGCAGTGTGTGGGCACGGGAGTGCCTCTGCAGCCATTCCCACTTCCATGGAGAGGCAGGTTTTGTTGCTGCCATGCAGCTGGGCCTGGGTCCCCAGATGGGCGGATTGCGTTGTGCTGTAAGCTGACTCTCTGTGCCCAGGTGTCGTGGTACTCAAAATCAGACAGAGAGGGTCAAGGTAAGCTTGACTGGTGAAGTGGCTGTTGGAGAAAGCGAGCCCACAAGGAGCTGACAGCATTTGCTCAGACAAAAGGTGTGCAAAGTGGTGATGACATGATCTGAGAGGCAGTTGTCCTCCCCTGCCACACCAGGGACCTGCTGGGTAACTCTGGAAGGACAAGGCTGCGCAGGGAATCTCCTGACACAAGTCTATATGGACCGATATGCCAGGTCTTGTTTAGTCTGAGCACCGTGAAACAGCAACCTGGAAAGCAAGGCTGAGTGGGACAACACTTCACATGGACACAGATCCTAAAAGAAAACTGGGCAAAATATTACCTTCATCTGCATTTGCTTGGTAAACATCTTTACCATGTGCTCCAGGCAATCTCTATTCTGCTTGCCATGATTTTAACTGTAGGTGGCACTCCTTATGACAAAGAAGCTATGAATCTGTGATAATAACAGAATAAATAGAAGAAAATGGAATTAAATGGTAAAAAGGGGGATGGGAAAGCAGGATTAAACTTTCCACCCTGCCCCTCTTCTTCAAGGGGACCCCTGTTGACTAATAGCTGAGCATTTCTGACGGAGAATTTAGATGTGTCAGTTTAACGAGGAGAGTCTTGATAAGAGGGGAAATAAATTTATCATGAAGATTTAAAGCATCATGTTTAATCATGGTTTAAATCAAAAAGCAGAGAGCTTCAATTTAAATTATTGCTTACATTTTGCTGTGTGTGGGCTTTCAGGTTTTTTTTCTCAAAGAAAGTCTGATTCTCACTTGCAGATAAAATCCAACATAACCTTTGGCTAAGCTAGGGGTACACTCAGGACCCACAGCTATTCTTCACTCATTTGCAAAGTTTAACATGTTTATTCAGATTAAAAGTTTTCCTTTCTTTATGATTCTGGAGGCTGATGAAGACACATTTTCTTTTCCTAGTTAGTGGTTCTTGTGAGCTTGATTAAACTTCTGGAAGAGAACTGGGATTCAGTTAGCCTCCAAACAGCATTTTAGCTCGGGTTTTGTGTGTGTGAGGAAAGGTACCAAATTTCGTTTTTTTACTTTCATATTTTCATGGAGTGAATAACGCAAAAGGGAAGGTTTATCAAAACATGTCCAACGTTTAAAACTAAGTGATTTATTAAACAAAAGTAATACAATCCTTAGCCAGTTATTTGAATTTAGCTCCTGGTCAGAATGACCTTCAAGATTTTAACAGTAATAAATCTCATTTTACGTCTTGTTTACATTCATAGATTAGAAGAGGAAAATTAAACTTTTCTGCCCTTCCTTTTACCTTCCAGTTCTCAGCTCTGAACAGACAAATAAGTGATCCCAAATGAGGAAAATATTCTCTCGGTGCTTTTGGAAGTGACTGTTCTCCCAAACTGACTTCACCTTTTCAAAATACCCTCTTCCCCAGGGCACAGTTAAGGATTTCCACTGGCTCAGGGCTCCCTTTTCTCTTCAAACACCAGCTCTAGTTTTTTAAACTATACTCACATAACTTGACATAAAGAAAAATTACTTATATTTTCATGTACATAAATGAAAAAAAGGTAAGTCAATTTATTTTCCACCTGGTAAAGAGAAGGAAGGAGTGGTGTTCCCTGCAACTGAGCTGTCCCAGAGAGGCAGATATCTTTTTCCTTCAAGCCCTGGTGAGACCTCAGCGATAACCAGCTGCTGCCCTCGTGGCAGAAGGGAAGGAGCCTGCGGTAGTGATGGTGGCATGTAACAGGGAGGCAGCATGGCCATGAGGAACCCTCTGCGCTGTCATCCCTGGCAGCACTGGACACGCTTCAGGTGAAGCGATCCTGATAAAAGGCAAAGCTAAAGGATATGCTCCAAGTCATCAAAATCCTCTGACTGTGTGTGCTGGACTTGAGAACTGCTGCAGGACAGGTGATTTCCACGGCAGACACAGGCAAGGACAGTGGCGATGGCCCTCTGAAGCCCTGGCATTCGTTGTGCTGCCCACAAGTAATATGCCTCCCTGTGCTTTTCTGGCAGCGATCGCACCTTCCTGGCCCAAACCTTAATGAAAATCTGAACCCTTAATGTGAAATGGGAAGTGGTACTGACTGCTGGCCATGACCTATTTCTGGGCTGATGGATGAGGAGTTCGTAATCCAGCTCGGTACTGCCACAAGATGTGAGCCAATGTCCCAGCTCCTAGAGTCACAAGGTTATAGTAGAACACCAGGTTTTCTTTTGTTTATTTTTCTTTTTAAGTGAGGGTTTCGAGAACATCCAGTTGGAGAGGAAACCTAACCTCCCCTGTGGTATGGCCTTTCCTTCTCCCAGGCAGAGAGAACACACGCACTACATTCTGAGAACAGCAATGAGTTATTTTCAGCAGTTGAGGCTGAGAAAAACAATTTCTTCACTTCCTTTAACAGAAACATGTAGCTTAACTTCAGCTGAGGGTCGTGTGTAGAACATGTGGGAAGCTTTTCACCAGTACTTTACTGCAACAGCAATAACTGCTTTTAAATTTTAGTGCTCGTATTAAAAGAATGTCGGACTGAAGCAGAAAATGTTTATCTTGTGCCCAATGACCTAACTATTCCCTTTTAAAAATGTGGATTATGAAATATGAGTTTGTCAAAAGGAAGAAAGAGAAAGCTAGTACTGAGAATCATAGAATCATAGAATGACTTGGGTTGGAATTAACCTTAAAGACCATCTAGTTCCAGCCCCCTGCTATGAGCACGGACACCTTTCACTAGACCAGGTTCCTCAGAGCCCCATCCAGCCTGGCCTTGAGACACTTCCAGGGATGAGGCATCCACAATTTCTGTAGGAAACCTGTTTGTGTGTCACCACTCTCAAAGAATTTCTTTCCAATCTGTAATCTAAATGTACTCTCTTTCAGTTTAAAGCCATTCCCCCTTGTTTTCTCACTACATGCCTTTGTAAATAGTCTCTCTCCATCTTTCTTGTAGGCTCCCTCCAGGTACTGGAAGGCCACAATTAGTTCACCCTTAAGTCTTCTCTTTTCCAGGCTGAATCCCAATTCTCTCAGCCTTTCTTCATAGCAGAGGTTCTCCATCCACCTAATCATCTTTGTGGCCTCCTCTGGACTTGCTCCAACAGGTCCATGTCCTTCCTGTGCTGGGACCCCAGAGCTGGATGCAGTGTTCCAGGTGGGGTCTCACCAGAGCAGAGCAGAGGGGCAGAATCCCCTCCCTCCCCTGCTGCCCACGCTGCTTTGGATGCAGCCCAGGACACGTTTGGCTCTCTGGGCTGTGAGTGCACATGGCTGGGTCATGTCCAGCCTCTCACCCAGCAGCACCCCCAAGGCCTTCTCACAGGGCTGCTCTCCATCTGTTCATCTCCCAGCCTTCGTTGGTACCGAGTGTTGCCATAGGCCTGGTACAACACCTTGCACTTATTAAAAATTGTGAGGTTCCCATGGGCCGCACTCATCTACAGTCATGAAAAAGGATGTAGCAACCCAGACAGAGCTCCCTGAAAAACACACAGCTGTCCAGGCTTCAGGCTGTAGGGAATGCCTAAGCTTTTCACTGGACTGTAGCCGAGACAGCAGTTGTGTCAGATGTGATCAGGTGGACGACCTGTTCAGCCTGGTAGCAGAGCTGCAAGATGAGGTAGAAAGATTAAGGAGTATTAGAGCACCAGAAAGGGCAATAGACTGGTGGAACCAAGCTCTGGCCTCCATGAGACAGGAGCAGCTACCAGAAATAATGCAAGATCAGGGGAATCCTATGTCCATCGTCCAGCTAGAAGGTAGTAGTTGTAAAGAAAGGAGCGAATGGAGGGTAGTCCATGCCGTGCAAACAAAATTGTTCTTCACCCACCTCATTCCCCCAGTGAGGTGCCTCTGCACAAAAATTATGAGCCTTTTTAAATGAAAGACCAGCCAAAGGATGAAGAGGATGAAAGTCTGTTAGCACCAGAGGTGTCACCACAATTAGAAATGTGTACTTCCCCATATTACAACAATTCCCAGGAGGGAGAAAATATGGGTTATAATTGCAGGCGGTTCCCTTCCAAGGAGGACAATGTGCTGACTGGGCCCAGCCCCTAGGGGTGTCTGATGTCTGTCTGGGACCTGGGTTAAGGACATCAGCAGGAAACTTCCTAGCCTGGTGAGGCCCCCAGAGTACTACTGGAGCAGGGCATCTCACCCGCCACAAGAGCTTATCTGTTGTTTGTTTACCGGTCAGATAACTCAAACAGGACAAGCTGTCTTGCAGTGAGTTATTTTAGTGCTGTGGGGTTAACACTGGTCTGGCATCTCCCAGCTGCCAATAAACATCTTACTGTCGATGTGAGATCTGGAAGATACTGTGGATTTCTGACTGATAGACACCTCCTCCCTTTATGATTATAAAAGCGACACCAAACTTTCACAAAGCAGAAATCTTCTATACATTTCCCTGGAAATTTGTGAAATTTCTCCCATGAGTAAGGGTGCTTACTTCACAGTTACTCCCCAGGGGTTAAGTGAAAGAAATTTGTGTGCATTATTGTCATTACAGTGGTAAGTTACATTTGACTCCTAATCAATACTATTTCTTTTGCTGGCTTTAATAAAGGTACCTTGATGTAGTGCACTGTTTTATGTTATGCTGTAATCTACTAGTAGTTCTTTTTAGTTTTATACTGTGCAGTAAGTAACTCTGATTAAGTTCTTTTATCTGTTATCTCTTGTCTGTTTAATAAAAAACTCATTTTATTAAATAGGCCTGATCTGCCAGTCTTAAAACTTGTGGGCCAGAGTAATTTCTTACATTTAAACTGCTGCCAAAAGTCTGTGGCTCAGGGGCTTGTCTGAAGCTCCCACTTGCCCCGTGACAGCTATCCAAATTGAGCTCCTCCCAAGAGAGCGATGGACACCAGGTGGGGCTCTTGAGACCTGAGAGTAACTGAAAAGCAGGTAGAGACCAATCATTCCTTTCCCAGGGTGTATGGACACGAGTTTTTAGCAAAAATGTTATAGCAATAAAATACCAGATTACTTAGTTCTCAACAGTAATACCTTAGGACTTGCAAGTTAATGCTGCTGCTTGCACTAGCTGATTTGCACTTGTCTAGTTGTTTCTGTTTAGGAGCTCCAGCTCTCCTCTGCCTCTCTGATGACTTGTTGCTCGGTAACTCCGCAGTCATTGTTGGGTCAGTTTGTGCCTCTTGCAAGACTGTGTAGAACTTCAAGCAGCCCTCCTCCATGTAAGAGATTCAGCAGCTGCTTAGCTTGAAAACCTGGTTTAAATTTAGTGAAAGAAAAGTGCAGTCCGCCTGACCACTAGGCCGCCCGGCGATCCGGTCAGGAGACTGCAACTTCGCGGCTAAGGCTGGCCAATTGCAGGCAAAAGTTCCTATGGGACCCGCCGACGTGGAAAGGGTCGAGCTGTGGACGCTGGAAAAGGAGGCGAAGAGGCGGAGACAAAGGACTGAGAGAAGGGGATGTCCCGTAATAGATCAGAGCGTTTATTTCCAATCGGGGGACAGGGACGATCCAAGGGAAAATGAACAGAGCATGGGATTTTAAGGAAGGGAAAAAAGGGCGGAGTTTACAATGGGATCCAATAAGGACAAACTGAATGGGAGGAACCAAGGTACAAACAACAAATCACAGAGCAACAAGGGAGGAGACAACCTAAACAAACCAATCATGTACTGAATTAAACAGAACTCTCTAGAAGAAGGGGCAGGGAGGAGATGCAGGGGGCAAGGCCTTCTAGCCTAGGACCCGCCTAAAAACCCTCCCAATGGGCGGACTCACCAGCCCATTGGGTAATAAACTTAGAAAGACAGGAGGCGTGCCCCAAGCGGGCCAAAGCACACCACAACAGAAAAGGACTAAGTAAGCTTTCCATCAACAAACCAGAAAAAAAACCCAAAACAGCAGAAATAAAGAAAAAGCAACTCAGCTTTAGATTATGTTAAGGAGAAAGGTCTCTACTCCTTTCCTGTGCCAGTGCCTTAAGAAGTGTGAGAATAAAGCAGATCAGTTTCACCAGCAGATCAGAAATATTGATGCAGTTGCCTTGCTTTCCTGGGAGTAGTCTTTCTCGCTGTTTATCCACGGTGCCCCTTCTTCTGTCAGCTCTCCTGTGTCCCTACAGCATTAACTGCTGAAGGACTTTTCCTCCATATCCCCTGGGCTCCTTAGCTACCCTGTGCAGCATGTGCAGCTCAGCCAACTTTCTGGAGATGCAATTTCCTCCTGTAGCTTATTGTGAGAGTATAAGGAGGAGCTCACAGAAATAAATGCAAGTGACAGACTTGGTATTTAGGTGTGTTTTTTCAAAAACTACCTCCACTCAGTCCCCGTATTTTTCAAGAGCCTTGAGGGTCCTGCCAGCACCCTGTGCTCTTTAAAACAGACAAATTGAGCTAGACCCTGCTCCACTGCCTGACCCCATTCAGATCACAGTGTTCTCCTAAGGTTTGTTAGAAATCCTGTTAAAATGATCCATGGTGTTAAGAGCTATGGCACTAAAGAGGCCAGTAGTCATTTTTCTGGGAGCCTTCACATAGTGTGAAAAAGCTCAAAGTGCCCTTCCAGCTGCTGTCACAAAGATGTCAGACACCACGGCTTACAGCAGGCTTGAAGAAGTCCAGGACATCTGCTTGGACATGCAAAGCACTGAATGGAAGGAGTATCTTTGAGGCCAGACCTCCATTGTCAGGGCCAGATCAAGAACAATCAGGAGGTTCCTGGGCATCTGGGCCATCACTAACACCCACTGATCATAAGGCAGACCCCTTTGCAGCACTACAGTGGGCCTCACCTGTGAAGCATTGTTTCTCTAAGTCACTTCCACCTTGGGAGGTGAACTTTACTACTTCAGGGCTGAAACTGGAGACTGGAGGCTGTGACCTCTCTGGTAGCACTGTCTGAAATCCTGTCTTGTGTGAGGCTGAGGAGCCAGGAGAGAAATTCAGACCCTCAAATTTTGGTAGGTGATGGTATAAGAAGTAGGTGGTAAGAATCCAGGACACTTTTCTTGAGAAGAGGAATCCATGCAGAAAGGGTCGGCTGTCCCTCATCATAAAGGAACTTTTCTGCTGGCACAGGAAATGAGAAAAGTTGTAGAGGAGTATGTCATCTCTGAGCTGGGAGAAAGCATTTTGTTCAGAGTGGCATGGCCTACAAGGTGGATTTGACTAACACTTGGTGTGTCTAAGTGTCAGTAGAGAAATAGAGAGCACAATCTCCCTGAAAAACAGGTCACCTTCAATTCCAGCTGCTTGGTGTGTGCCAGGAGACAGAGCAAGAACAAATTTTACAAGTGCCAGTCTGCATCAGTGCCAGGAGCCTGAAAGCCTGAGAAGTGTTGGGCTCCATGGTTAATAAGATATTAACAAGTTCCTATGACCAGATGGCATTCACTGGAGAACTGAGTGGGACCTCAGGTGTCTACCCACTGACCTGCTGCCTGAGGTGCATAAACTGTCTTTGCAAACAGCAAGGGTGTCAGCTGGCTGCTGCTGGAACTTCCAAACAATGGATGATTTACACTCCTGAGAAGATGATAAAAGTCTATGGTCAAGAATAAAATCACAGAGCACATGGCTGAACACAGTGCATTGAGAAAAAACCAGCATGGTTTTGTAAAGCTGTGTGCTGCCCCATTTGCTTGGAGGATCTTCATGGAAGGTCCTCCAGAAACAAGTGCAGGCACCAGTTTATTCAGCATGTCCATCAAAATGCTGGAAAATTATGTGAATGGGAAAATGTAATGCATTTTGAGCAGACAGTGCAGGTCTTGTCTCTTGTCTCCGACAAAGCATGCTGGATGCAGAGAATAGAAAGAAAAGAGCAAGTAAATGTCTGTGGAGATGAAAAAGTTACTCTCAAAGGACACTGAAAAGGTAGGAGCTGTTGATGTGGGACTGAACTGAAGGATATGAGACAGGCACATGCTAAATCAGTAAAGAGGAGCACAAGCTTAAAGTGGAATTATAGCTCATCAAATCCTGCAACACTGGATCCAAGGGGGATGGTTTAGAACAGGAAAGAAAGAAACTACTTCTATACAGACGGGAAGGGAATTCTTGGAACTTGCTGGCATAGGAGGTTGTGACAGCAGACTGTCTCACAAAGAACTGGAGAAACTCAAGTAAGGGAATGGGCTTGTGCCTTGTGCTGATGCAGCATTTCCTACTGCCGCAGCCGGAGACCGGGTATTAGCCAAAGGACTACTGTGCAGCAGCAGTGGAGTATTTTTTTGGCTCTCTTAACCATGTCTATTCACTCCTGATCCCACATATTTTCTCCAACAGCTCAATCCTCCTTTAGGAGGCTCCTTTTAGGAGCTGTGTGATGGACAGTGTCAGATGGGATGGAGAGAGACACCTGTATTGGAAAAGATCCTGTCTGGTCCCCAGCTGGATGGGGTGTATCCCATGTGGCTCTGTAGCTTTTCCAGCCCTGGCTTAGTGGTGGGCACTGCAGACATGGATAGGTGTGGTGTGGGCATCCCAAAGCACGTGCACCATGCAGTGCTGGAACAAGGCCTGCGGGGCTGGGTGTGTGAGCACGCGCCAGCTGCTCCCATCCAGCCCATGGAACAAGGCAGGCCCACCTCACTCTGTGACCTTTCCTGACTAAATTGCTTTCACTACGGGGCTGAGAGCTGACCCAAAAAGAGGGTCAAGTTATTAAAAATAAAAAAGTAAGGGAGGATGAAACAAAACAGAGGAGGAAAGAAAGCGCTGGTCTCAAATGTTTGAGATATCAGCCTCATAAATTCAGCATCAGCTTCCTTTGGTCCTCAAACCAAGTCAGCTCTAATGCTATTTGCAGATATAGATTGGTGTCTTTTTCATTACTGTTATCAAATGATGCATTTGTGGTGCAGCTTCAGAGCCCTTTCTGCCCTGGTAAGTGGATTATGCATCCTGGTGCCAGCACTACTTGAGTTATACTTTTAATACTAAAAATAAAAAAGAAATAATAAAATACCTTCCAGGCTTTTAGATTTTCTTCTTTTTCTTTTTCCAAGATCTAATTAAGATATTTATATCTCAACAGGCAGAAAGGACCTGACCCCTGCTTTGTTAGCAAAATGTGACAAAAAGCACTTTGCTAAGCATTTGCAATCACTGCTATTGTCAGCTAAACTTCTGGGAAACGGTGACACTGTTTCTTCTTGCTGCTTGAAGCTGAGCCAAGCTTCACAAGATGAACATCCCCTCAGCAAGCTAGCTGGCTGCCTGATGTTGCTACAGCCTTTTGCATCCGCCCACCAACACTGGGAATGAGGGAGGAATTGCTGCCCCTCCCTGAGACTGCTGGGGTGGAAGTAGAGGGGTCCTTTGTCCCTCTCCCAGAGCACATCCAACCACATCACACCCTTGCTCCCAGCCACAGGTGGCACATTTCATGCCTGTGTTTGGCAGGCCCACCTGGCTGGCAGTTGTGCTGCTCAGAGTTGTGCCCTGGGAAGCAGTGCGTTGCTTTTGGAGCCCAACGGCAGTGTCATCTATTTTGCTTCATGTGAGTAGTAAACCTGACCATGACCCTTTCAAGGAACTTTTCTCTCCCTTTAGGGTTAATGTCACCATTGCCCAGTAGAGAAGAGACATCGGCAGAGGTCTGAGTACTCTTGAGTCTGATGAAGAATGGATAATTTTTCTCTGCCAGAAATGTACTAGAGTGACAGTATGTATTTTTGAGCCCATTTTTCACATTTTTCTGGGTCTGTCACTTCATTTCCCTTCTTACTGTTTGCCTGCTTAAATCCTAAGGATATGGAAAGAAGCTGCATAATTCTGAACTTACGTAGTAGCGTGGAAAGCACCTTGGACATAATCTCATCTGCGATCACAAGAACAAGCTGGTACAGGAATCTCTGAGTCCACTCCATCAGTACATGTTCAGCCAGCAGAGGTAAACCTCACCTAGGAGGATTTTGGGAGTTAATTTACTTGCTACCCATCTGAAGCTCTGTAAGCCTGATGGTTTTATGGTCTAGTTTTTTATGTTTCTCCTCATCTGCCTATGATTCTGCCAATGCACATGTGAGATCCACCTCAAATCCTGATTTCTGCCATGGCCTGTGGTCTCTCCACCCTCGCTACCCTCCCCTCTTTCCACAAGGACAGCATGAGCTTAAGCGTGGAGTGGCAACATATTCACTGAAGTACATTCAGTTAAAATGTTACTAAACATCAGTGGAGCAAGGATGAAAAGATTCCCTGAGATCAAAAGTGGTATATAAAAATAACACCAGAAGAGAAAAGCAGGCTCTGCAATGTGCTCTTCCAGTAAGAGTGGTATTGACCTCAAGGAGTGAAATAAAAGGTGGAAACATGAGATACAATCAATTGTTTATTTTTTTTAACATTAGAAAAAAGGAAAGAGAATAAAACACTTGATAGCTGCTGAGTTAGGTCTATAGCACCCAGCATGTGAGGTTCATACTAAAGAGGGAATAAGTGGGAAGCCAGGCAGTTCTGTAGGTGCTGCATAAAAACCTGCAGAAGTCATTAAGCTGGGATGAGCTCATCATGATAGTCATGAAACTTGCCCGATCAATGCAAAACTATCTTGAGTTCACATAGTGTTGGATCACTTCCTAACACTGCACTGTGGAAACAAATCAATTTCACTTACTAAAAATTAAAGTTTAAGGCTGCAAAACAAATAAGACATTTTGCTGTCTTGCTCCCATTATAGTTCCTGAGAGCTCATCAACCCCTGCAGGTTTGAAAATCTCATCCTCCTTGATCCTTACAGAGATTCTGAGGAGAAGGCAGAAGAGAGAGAGAGAAAAAGATGCAGGACCGGAATTTCAGTAGGCAGAAATCTGTGTGGCTTAACTGAAGTCAACGGAGCCGCACTGAACTACCCCAGTTAAGCTTTGGTCCATAATGGCTGCAGAGACCTCAAAAGCAATAAATGGCCTCACTGACTGCCCAAACTTACAGCCACTAAAAAGAACCTGGGTGTCAGAAATCATAGAGCACAAAAGAGTTTGTCATATTAACAGGTCTGACTTTCTGCAGAGGTGTGTCACCTCAAGTTTTCTACTGCTCTGCACTGTTGTGTCTTCACCTTGAATGTTGTGCACAGTTTTGGGCTCCTCAATATAAGAAAGACGTTAAGCTCTTAGAGATCATCCAAAGGAGGGCAATCAAGATAGTGAAGGGCCTTGAGGGGAAGCTGTATGAGGAGCAACTGAGGTCACTTTGTCTGTTCAGCCTGGAGAAGAGAAGACTGAGAGGAGTCCTCATTGCAGTTACAACTTCCTCGTGAGGGGAAGAGCAGGGATAGGCATGGATCTCTTCTCTCTGGTGACCTGTGACAGGACCCATGGGAATGGCCTGAAGTTGTGTCAGGGGAGGTTTAGGTTGGATATTACAAAATGGGTCTTCATCCAGAGGGTGGTTGGGCATTGGAACAGGCTCCCCAGGGAAGTGTTCATAGCACCAGCCTGACAGAGTTCAGGAAGTGTTTGGACAATGCTCTCAGGCACATGGTGTGACTCTTGGGGATGATGCTGTGCAGGGCCAGGAGCTGGACTCAATAGTCCTTCTGGGTCCCTTCCAACCCAGCATATTATGTGATTCTGTGATTATTTAGCACATTGATCAGGTGGCCAGGATAAATGGGGAAAAATAAAATCAAATGCAACACATTAAAAATCAAGCAAAAATAACAGGGGGCGCACATGTGCAGTCTTCAAAGACATTGGGATCTAGCTCAGGAGGAATACAAGAAGAGATTGCCTTTGATTTTGAGAGCTTGGAACTCTGTTTATTTGAGGGGAAGAATGACATCATCGTCTAGCTATGTCAGCTAGAAAGGTTTTATGTGAGGATAGATCATTACAGAAGAATCATGGAGTCAGCCACCTAGTCCATATCAGTTAGAAAGACACAGCTGTCAGCTTGTCTTCACTTAGACCAGGAGTTAAGCACACACAGGAAGAAGACAAGTTCGATCTCCCATGCTCAAGCAGCTCAGATGTAGGTTGACCGGTGGGGCTCAGGGTCTGAAAGCCAGCTGACATCCTAAAAGCAAATGCTCCATGAAGCAAGGAGATGAAGGTCATTGCTTAGGTCAGCCCTTAGCTCGTGTTTATCCTGGCACAGTGTGAATATTAAGTTCTGCTTCTACAAGCAGACAGTAGCTGAGATGAAGAATCAATTGTCTTGGGAAGAACCTGGACACATTTTCAACATTTTTCAGAGGTTTCTGCTTCCCTTTGGCAGTTTTATAGTAGAGCAGATACCTTCTGCTTGAAGAGATTGAATTTTCATGAATTCGTATGTCAGATGGCAGTCTAAGGTGGCCTGAAGAATTCACACAGCAGGACATGATAACCTGCCCCTGCAGGTTTCTTCTTATCCTCAACCCACTGACCATTTTTAACAGTGGTGATTGATGGGGCTTGTTAGCATTACCACCTTGCAATGCCCTTTTCCTCTTCACTGACTGCACCTTCTCTCTTGGATAACTGTCTCTTGGCTTTGCTTTAATTCTTGCTTGCCAGGACCCAAGGAGGGCCTTAGCTCCCTATAGTCAAAGAAGATGGGTCTAATCAGGTGGCCATGGGTTACTTAATGGATTATATGAAAAACTGAAAGAAAAAGGGAGTGTGTAAGCATGAAAGTGCTTGAAAGTGGAGGCTTACAGCATTGGAGAATTGAGCCAGGCAGTCACAGCATCTTTGTAAGAAGGCTGCCTTCTCCTTTTTGCCCTTCCTTCCCTGAGTAATTAAAAATCCACTGGTAACTGCTGTGACGGTAGCTGATATATCAGCATTGTTAGTGCTTATTACAGGGTATTGGCTGGGCTGCCAAGCCAAATGAGCACTGCTCCACCAAAGTCATTTGAATGTCTCCAAATTACAACAGCTGAGAATCATTTTTACTAGTTGCAATAAATAACTACCCTGACAACCTGGCTTGGATCCAAAGTGCAGTGCAAAATTTTATGCAAGTTGTTGGAATGAAATTATTCTGGAGGCTCCAGGCACTCCTCTGGGACACAAAAATTAACGACCAGCACTTAAGTTTATCAGAATTTAAAAGAAAAATGTCCTCCAGCAGCCTCCAGTAGTGGCTCTTTGTTTTATTAATCTTCAGAGATTGATGCAGATTTCAGCTAGGAAGACAAAATTTAGATGAGAAGACTAGAATCAGAGGTTTGCCAGAAAATAACCATCAGCTTTCAGTGCAAGGGCAAGAGAATACTGAAAAATGTATATTTATCTATATAATTCTATATAATGCTTATATACATATCTGTCTATCTATCTACAAGCTATTATGTATAATATATGTTATGCATCTCTGCAATGTATCTTTCCATTGCAACTCTGCGGAATGAATGTTCGAAACAAGTTCAAAGCAGCTGTTTTTGAAGTACGTGTGGTGAGAATGGGAAATCCGCAAGCCAGGACAATTCATTGAGGCTGATGACTTCAGAAGTCTGAAAATTTGCCTTTTTGTACAGAGCAGAAAAATGGCCATTATAGTAGCTGCTACATAGTGGTAGGAGAGAGAGGAAAATGGGAGGAACTTGTCTCTCATTTGGATGTCTTACAGTCAAATGTCTTCTGACACATAAAGGTAGGTAGGTAATTAAGATTATTATTCACGAAATCCAGCGCACTGGAGTACAGAGTGCTGAAATCAATTGGTAAGAGATGCCGTCAAGTCTTCAAATGCAGTGCTCCTGAGGAGTCATAAACGTTATTCTTATGCTATCCTTGCAAGAACGTTGTTCTTGCTCACCTTGCAATCAGGTGAGCCCTTGCCTTCATAAGGAAAGGGATGATTTGGGAAATGAGGACATTGCATAGTAAGAAGGAGGGAGAGTAGGCATGGTGTACAATTTTCTGTTCACTTTCTCACTGGTTAGAACACTGTCTTCCTGTATTACTCACTATTTAAATCTACTGCATGAAGGTAGGCAGACAGAAAATGTAAGGTTTTGAGATGGTCCTGAAACATGCTAAATCATGATGTAAGTCATTTGAGGAATGGCTGAGGGAGCTGGGGTTGTTTAGCTTGGAGAAAAGGGAGGGTTATCATTCTCTACAACTACCTGAAAGGACTTTGTAGCCAGCTAGGGGCCAGTCTCTTCTCCCAGTGAGGAGCAAGAGGAAATGGCCTCAAGCTGCACCAGGAGAGGTTCAAGTTGGACATTAGAAGCATCATTGAATTTCTTCACTGAAAGGGAGGTTAAGCATTGGAATGTGCTGCCCAGCAAAGCAGAGGAGTCACCATCCCTGGAAGTGTTCACAACTGGATGTGTTGTGAGACAACTGTAGTACTATGGTTTAGCTGACATCATGGTATTCAGTCAAAGGTTGGACTCGATCATGGAGGTCCTTTCCAACTTTCATGATTCTATGCTGGGAAAATATGCTCCTTGGAGAGGACAGGTTGCACATTCAGGTGTCTCCAGGCAAATGGGATTTGAACACAACTCCTTGTGTGATGTACTATTAACTAAGGAGTACCTTTATTGGTATGGGCTTGAACACACCCAGAGTCAAGAATCACAGAATGACAGAATGAATTAGGTTGGAAAAGACCTCTGAGATCATCAAGTCCAACCTATGACCTAACACCACCTCATCAACTAAACCATGGTACTGAGTGCCATGTCCAGTCTTTTTAAACACCTCCCGGAATGGTGACTCTACCACCTCCCTGGGCAGACAATTCCAGTGCCCAGTCACTCTTTCAGTGAAGAATTTTTTTCTAATGTCTAACCTTAACTTCCCCTGGCACAGCTTAAGACTGTGTCCTCTCGTTCTGCCACTGGTTGCCTGGGAGAAGAGGCCAACCCCCTCCTGGCTACACTCTCCTTTCACGGAGTTGTAGAGAGTGATAAGGTCACCCCTGAGCCTCCTTTTCTCCAGGCTAAACAATCCCAGCTCCCTCAGCTGCTCTTCATAGGGCTTATGTTCCAGGCCCTTCACCAGCCTTGTTGCCCTTCTCTGGACATGTTCAAGCATCTCAGCATCCTTCCTAAACTGGGAGGCCCAGAACTGGACACAGCACTCAAGGCAAGGCCTCACCAATGCCAAGTACAGGGGAAGAATGACTTCCCTGGTCCTGTTTGCCACACTATTGCTGATACAGGCCAGGATGCCGTTGGCCTTCTTGGCCACCTGGGCACACTGCTGGTTCATGTTCAGTCTGCTGTTGTCCAGTACCCCCAGGTCCCTTTCTGCCTGGTCACTGTCCAGCCACTCTGTCCCCAGCCTATAGTGCTGCATGGGGTTGTTGTGGCCAAAGTGCAGGACCTGGCACTTGGACTTGTTAAACCTCATATTGTTGGACTCAGCTCATCTATCCAGCCTGTCCAGCCCCTCTGTAGAGCCCTCAGAAGATCAGCTGCAAGATGAGACAGCCTTGGATATGCCCTGAGACACATAGACATGTGTGAGTGTACTCTATCAAGGCCACAAGGCCTTGCAAGGACCAAACTCAGAAATCAGATTCAGGATTTCAGCTGCTGCTGTCCTGTGGCCTCAACTACCTGTTGCCAGAAGCTGGAGAAGTCATAGAGGTATATTGCTGAAAACATACACTAAATCTTCAGAGTTAGCACCATGAGGTTGACTTTTCACTAAAGGCAACTATGGAGCATATGTTGGTAGGATAAGCTTGATAAGGGCTAGATTTTCAAAGTGTGCTTGTGGCTTTCTATGAGATCTTAAGTCTGCTCTTGGGAAAGTCACTACTGATCGAGAAGAAGAAATTTATCTGCAGTAGCAAAATGTTGGAATAAAGTCAAACTGAGGAAACTAGGCTTAATACAACTTGAATCTCAATGAACTTAATGCTGTAGAGTACTGTGCTTATATGCTCTGTCAGAGGGGTAATTCCTTATTTGGGATTGTTGTTCTTTGGAGATATACATCTAAAACAATTACTGTTCTTGGGCTGATTGCCCTGCTTGTAAACCTGGCAGAAACTCACTTCAGCTCAAATTTCTGATCTGTCAGTTCAAGCAAAGAGGACCTTTGCACTCTGCTATTTATTGCCTTCTTCTGCTCCTCAGACATTCATGGTGCTGGAAGTGGCAACATCTTTTATGGCAGGAGGAAAACCATATGTTGTTGCATGAGAACACCAAATTATAAGAAGGAAAATAAAAAACAGCCAAGATCCTGCAGAAGCAGCAGAGGCAAGGAAGGAGTGGGGAAGTGGTCTTGAAAACACAGGTGAGGCTGGCAGGACAGCTACATGTGATGTGTAATGGTATAATGAATGACTGGCTTCTCGCAGTGTGTTGCCTCAGGTGTTACCAGCTCACTTCACACCATGCAGTATCACATGCAGGCAGAGGTAAATTATCCAAAGACCTAAGCAGGTCGCAGCTAACCTGAGTCAGGATATTTCACCTCTTTCAAGGGTCTGTAGATATCCAGGTTGCTTCTTCTCAAGTACCCAAGAGCAGCCCCCAGTTTTAGTTCTTTATACTCCTTAAAATCCATGGCTGTCAGGCTGATTCACCTGGTGCCATCCTCTACTGATTTCCATCCATTCAATTCTGTTGCACCCTCCACCTTGCAGTGAATCTACAAGCCGGACACAGTTGCTGTGTACATACTGATCAGTTTCAAAAGCCATGTAAGGCCAAGCTGATGGAGTAAGGTAATTGTGCATAGCTGCAAAAATGAGGGGCAGGGATATGCCTACAGGACAACCTGAAGTGGGAACTGGTTGTGCAAAACTCTGTCTTGTCTGGGCAGAAAGTGCATTGTACGGTCTGGGTGTTGTTACAATTGTTGTATATTCATTAGAATATTTTTCCCTTTAAGCAAGCCTTGAAGTTGCCTTGCAAGCAAAACAGAGTGTCACCAGTTAATGCAAGACCTTGCCTTCTTTAGGTCTGTGCTTACCAACACAGCTGCTGGTCTGGTTAGTCTCTTTGACCACCAGCAGGAAAATGACCTTTTTTTTACACCTGTGGAGGACACTGTCACATATTCCACCAGCCACTGTTGTTTTGCACACATTTACGCCAACCCTCCTCCCATTTCCTTTCTGGAAAGAAGAAAGAGTATTACTATTCTCTGCCTTTCATCTTGAGACAAAAAAAGGGCAGACATTTTGCTGGATGACTTTTAAATGCAGAATTGCTGGATGATTAATGAGAATTTAATGAGAAGCTCTTAACAAAATGCCTATGCTGCCTTTTATCTTCTAGTTTTCCTAGTTCTACTGCAAAGCTGCCAAACTTCCACAAGGTGCTGGAGGAAAAACTGTATTGGGAACAGATAGAAAAGGAGTTATTTTAACTGCTGACTCCTTGTGTGGCTCAGCTGTTCTATGTAGCTTGTGTACTTTGTGTGTCTCCACGTTTGTGGAACTGCTTTTTGCAGCAGGGTCGTGGTGGGTTGGTCATGGCTGAATGCCAGGTACCCACCAAAGCTGTTCCATCAGAAGCTCTATCCCCCTCCTCAACTGGATAGAGAAGAGAAAATATAATGAAAAGCTCAGGGGTCAAGATAAGGACAGGGAGAGATCATTCATCAATTACTGTCATGGGCAGAAGAGACATGGGGAAATTAGGTTAATTTATTACCAATCATATCAGAGTAGGGTAATGAGAAATAAAACCAAATCTTAAAACTTCTTCCCCCCACCCCTCCCTTTTTCCCAGGCTCAACTTTACTCACAGATTCTCTACCTCCTCCACACCTCCCCAGTGCAGGGGGACAGGGAATGGTGGCTGTGATCAGTTCATCACACGTTGTTTCTGCTGCTCCTTCCTCCTCAGGGGAACAACTCCTCACAGTCTTTGCCTGCTCCAGCATGGGGGCTCTCCCATGGGAAACAGTCCTCCATTAACTTATTCAATGTAGGCCCTTCCCTCAGGCTGCAGTTCTTCATCAATTGCTCCAGCATGGGTCCCCCACGGGGTCACAAATCCTGCCAGCAAACTTGCTCCACTGTGGGATTCCTGGGGGATCACAGCCTCCTTCTCCATCTGCTCCAGCATGTGGTCCTCCACAGGCTGCAGGTGGATCTCTGCTCCACTGCGGACCCCCGCCGGCTGCAGGGGCACAGCTGCCTCACCACGGTCTTTGCTATGGGCTGCAGAGGAACGTCTGCTCCGGTGCCTGGAGCATTTTCTGCCCCTCCTTCTCCACTGGCCCTGCAGGGCTGTTTCTCTCACATACTCTCACCCCTCCCTCCATGTGCAATTGTTGTTGCCCAGTTGTTTCACTCCCCCACCTCCCTTCCTTCTTAGATGCATTATCCCTCAGGCACTACCGCTGTTGCTGATGGGCTCAGCCTTGGCCAGTTGTGGATCCATCCTGGAGCCAGCTGGCACTGGCTCTGTTGAACACAGAGGAAGCATTTAGCATCTTCCCACAGAAGCCACTTCTGTAGCTCCTCCACTAGCAAAACCTTGCTGTGCAAACCCAGTACAATGCTGCAGCTTTATCTGGTGAGTATGTGCGTTTATGGGCACCAAAAAGTCGCAAAGGCAAAGTATGGCATAGCTGTAACGCTTCTCTATCTAGAGTCCGTGCTTCCTAGGCGTTTTGAGGGGTTGGAATGTACCTTGCAAAAAAAAGGTATTTTCTCTTGAGCATTTGTAAGAGACACAAACTTTTATAATATCTCACAGCAAGGGCAGGAAAACCTCCCTTTTCCTTTTGTGATGCTGTATGGCCCATTTTCATTCTTTCACAACTGCTACTGACTCTTGGGCTCCCATCTACTGTGTTGTTGTGGCCTGATCTCATAGAGGCTCCCAAAGTCAAGGTTCTGGGTCTGTGACCTGCCACATGTAGACAGTGTCTCCAGTTTCCAGATGACAGAAACATTGTGGCTTTCAGTGCAGTGTTTCTTAGGATTGGTTTGCTAGTAAAATCAGCCACTATAGCAAATAAGGATGCATGAAGAGGCCATCAAAACCTTTCCTGTGCCAAGCACTCAATTAGCTGTTCAGCAGTGGAAAATGGCTGCCTGAGCAAAAAGTGTCTGCTGATGACACAAGCTATACCATGTATCCTACTGAGTTTTTCTGCATAGTCCTATGTAAGCTCAGAGTGGTTTAATGTCTATACAAATAAAAAAGACTGCTGACTCCATCCCTAAATGCACTGGGGTATTAGGGACAGTACTGAGAGGAAGGCTGGAGCAGTGAATAGCAAGTAGCAAGGGTAGGAGCCAAAGATCTGAGGTCAAATCCTTTTGACCTTTGCAAGTCAAGGGGACTTTGGTCTTTTTGGGGCATCACAGAAGACCTGTCAGCACAGGACACTGAAGAAAAATGATCCAATTAAACAAAAGGTGTACATTTCCACTGCAGTAATTGAACTACTGAGAGCACAGTGTGGGCATTCTCCTTCAGAACTGAAATGGTCACAATTCTACTGAGTTTAATTGACTTAGGACAAGAATTGAGTTAAATGAATTAATGCCCAATTAAACTAAACTGAGGTCATAGGGCTTTAGAGGAATTTAACAAATCCCTTTTCAAAGTTATTTCGAATTAATTTCCTCAAATGTTCCTGTGCCGACAAAGAGCAAATGTTTGTCTGCAAAGGGACATTAATTTGGTTAATGTTATGGGATTCACATAAAGAAAAAGAATGATTTGTGATTCCCTCCCTATGCGTGAGCTGTTCTCATGCTGGCCTAAGTATGCTAATTTAATCTGNAGCATGGGTCCCCCACGGGGTCACAAATCCTGCCAGCAAACTTGCTCCACTGTGGGATTCCTGGGGGATCACAGCCTCCTTCTCCATCTGCTCCAGCATGTGGTCCTCCACAGGCTGCAGGTGGATCTCTGCTCCACTGCGGACCCCCGCCGGCTGCAGGGGCACAGCTGCCTCACCACGGTCTTTGCTATGGGCTGCAGAGGAACGTCTGCTCCGGTGCCTGGAGCATTTTCTGCCCCTCCTTCTCCACTGGCCCTGCAGGGCTGTTTCTCTCACATACTCTCACCCCTCCCTCCATGTGCAATTGTTGTTGCCCAGTTGTTTCACTCCCCCACCTCCCTTCCTTCTTAGATGCATTATCCCTCAGGCACTACCGCTGTTGCTGATGGGCTCAGCCTTGGCCAGTTGTGGATCCATCCTGGAGCCAGCTGGCACTGGCTCTGTTGAACACAGAGGAAGCATTTAGCATCTTCCCACAGAAGCCACTTCTGTAGCTCCTCCACTAGCAAAACCTTGCTGTGCAAACCCAGTACAATGCTGCAGCTTTATCTGGTGAGTATGTGCGTTTATGGGCACCAAAAAGTCGCAAAGGCAAAGTATGGCATAGCTGTAACGCTTCTCTATCTAGAGTCCGTGCTTCCTAGGCGTTTTGAGGGGTTGGAATGTACCTTGCAAAAAAAAGGTATTTTCTCTTGAGCATTTGTAAGAGACACAAACTTTTATAATATCTCACAGCAAGGGCAGGAAAACCTCCCTTTTCCTTTTGTGATGCTGTATGGCCCATTTTCATTCTTTCACAACTGCTACTGACTCTTGGGCTCCCATCTACTGTGTTGTTGTGGCCTGATCTCATAGAGGCTCCCAAAGTCAAGGTTCTGGGTCTGTGACCTGCCACATGTAGACAGTGTCTCCAGTTTCCAGATGACAGAAACATTGTGGCTTTCAGTGCAGTGTTTCTTAGGATTGGTTTGCTAGTAAAATCAGCCACTATAGCAAATAAGGATGCATGAAGAGGCCATCAAAACCTTTCCTGTGCCAAGCACTCAATTAGCTGTTCAGCAGTGGAAAATGGCTGCCTGAGCAAAAAGTGTCTGCTGATGACACAAGCTATACCATGTATCCTACTGAGTTTTTCTGCATAGTCCTATGTAAGCTCAGAGTGGTTTAATGTCTATACAAATAAAAAAGACTGCTGACTCCATCCCTAAATGCACTGGGGTATTAGGGACAGTACTGAGAGGAAGGCTGGAGCAGTGAATAGCAAGTAGCAAGGGTAGGAGCCAAAGATCTGAGGTCAAATCCTTTTGACCTTTGCAAGTCAAGGGGACTTTGGTCTTTTTGGGGCATCACAGAAGACCTGTCAGCACAGGACACTGAAGAAAAATGATCCAATTAAACAAAAGGTGTACATTTCCACTGCAGTAATTGAACTACTGAGAGCACAGTGTGGGCATTCTCCTTCAGAACTGAAATGGTCACAATTCTACTGAGTTTAATTGACTTAGGACAAGAATTGAGTTAAATGAATTAATGCCCAATTAAACTAAACTGAGGTCATAGGGCTTTAGAGGAATTTAACAAATCCCTTTTCAAAGTTATTTCGAATTAATTTCCTCAAATGTTCCTGTGCCGACAAAGAGCAAATGTTTGTCTGCAAAGGGACATTAATTTGGTTAATGTTATGGGATTCACATAAAGAAAAAGAATGATTTGTGATTCCCTCCCTATGCGTGAGCTGTTCTCATGCTGGCCTAAGTATGCTAATTTAATCTGATCTGCTCTGGAGCAAGCGTTGTCATAGAGTGGACCATCAGGGGTAGCTGTTCCAGAAGAAATCCTGGTATAGCGAAATGCTGAGTGCTGCAGAAAAATCCATTCCAAACTGCCAGTCCAAATTTAATTCCTTAATGTGTTGAATGGCAGTCCTTTGTTACCTCTGCAATTCAATAGCACAGAAAACTGGTATCTCCTTTTTCTGGCCACACCATTACCTAGTCTCTCTCTCTTTTTCTTTCTTTTTTTTAAAGTGCTCAGACTTGAAACAGATAAGAAAAAAAAACTAAGGCAGTGATTTAAGTTCCAAAGTACTATTCGGAATGTATTGCAGGCTATGATATATGTAATTGAAAATCTATAAATACATCAGGCTGACGCTGGCTAAATCAAAGCCAGGTTTACTTCTATTACTGGTAATCTTTGGAGTGGTCTTGCTCTCTCTCCTCTCCCACACCCTCATCCTTTGTGACAGAAAATTGCACACTCCTTTTAATGAAATTGCAGCTGGAAATACCACTGTGTGTGTAATTTTAGCAACACTAATTCTTTAAATTAAATCCAGAGTAGTAAACTAAACAAACTGAGTGAAAAATTGCACAGCCAGATACGACCATGAAGGTGAAGAGAGGGAGACAGGCACTTTCTGCTTGCTTAGGAGCAGAGAGATGTTTTCAGTCCAGTTTCTTCAGAAAATGAATGTTATGCAGTAACAGTGTGTGTGTCCCAGCAGCTCCAACATGTTTTGAATACGCTGGCCAGTTACAACCCAGTTTGAAGAGGAGGAGAGATCTCAGTGATAATGACATTACCCAGTCCTAGGAGGGAGGTGGAGAAGTCTCGACTCACTCTCCTGCTGAGGAGAGGACTGATGTGAAGTGTGCTTTGTTCTTTCCATTGCTCAAGGAATGGCTTGGTTTTCCAGAAGCAGACAACCAGATGTTCCCAGATGTGTCCAGATTGTGAGAGGACATGGAAGTATTGTCAGCCAATGAGGGTTTTCACTCAGTCTCCACTTCTCCACCTAGGAGGACATCAGCTCTTTTCCTCGCACAGCTCATTCCACTTCTTCCACCCTGGCAGAAAAGAGTTTGACCAAGGGCAAAGAACCAAGGCTTTGTCATCTGCAGAAAATTTGCATTTTACTATCCCCAGGGGAGAAAATGATTCTTTGCCCTCAGAACTTCAAAACGCTGCGCTGTGGTAGCAACAAGCAGGGGTGAGACAGTGGGGTGAGAGCTCTGCGCAGTGTGTTGAGGGGAAGGGATGCTGTGCAGAGCCACCAGGGATGTGGAAAGCACATCAACATTTAGCAACTGATATCCCATGGCAAGGAGGTCTGCAGCTCGCCCACTACCAGCCAGGTCACTCACTTGGCTGCAGACACCAGTCTGTCCCTCCAGCCTGCCTTGTATGCCCGGAGTGAGCTGCTGAGCCCACAGTGCTCTGCCAGCTCTGTGCAAAGCACCACTTGCCTCCAGAAACTGAAGGATATGAGCAACATTGATTTGCATAAAGTGGTGTTTCATTCTGGAGCTTTTCTGCCCCTTTTTGGCTTTTGTGTAGCTGATGAATTATTTAGTAAACAACTGGCTGTCTTAAGAAAACTGCTTTGACTGCATGTGTCCACTAAGATGCTCTGGTGACATTCAAGAACAAAAGCAATTTAGAGAGGGAGAAACACCAGAATAGGCTCTTAGTAAGTCTAGAAATATTCACAGTGCAGGCCTTGCATTGAGATCAGAACATTGCACAATGAATAAATTGTGGGTGACATTTAATCAGTGACTCATTTTTCAAGTATTTGGAGAGGAAATATTGATCCCAGTGTGCTGGAAAAACCTAAACACTTTGATAGAAAATGTCTATTTTAATGTAGCCTTTTGGAGGGTGGGATGGGAGAGAAAATAAAGAAAAAACCACTTGGTATCTTTTTTGTTATGGCTGCTGGTATATTCTTGACATTCATTCTGGACTATCATCCCAAGTTTGCAAATATATTCCTCTCATTCTCTCATTCTTTTTTTTTGGTTGACAGTGGCATTATTGCTTGATATTTACTTGTATGTAAATAGATTTGGAGCAGATGACTGAGACTGCCCTTGGAGTTAAATATCATTTAAGAACACAAGAGTAATAATGGGGTGGGAAACCAAGGAGATTATAATAAAACATAATATTACAAAATAGATACTACATTATTGAAATTAAAAGACAGCTTTGGAGCCTGTCGATGCCCTTATTTAGGCTGCCCTCAGCCAGCTGGTTGATGATCCGGGTGCACTGTAATGCTGATAAACCAAGCATAGGACTGATATTGTGAGTGATAAGCCATGTTTCTACTCGTGGGTTAGGTCGGGTTTCTGCTACCACCTGCCATGAGAGTCAAAAGCAATCAAGTCTCTGAGGGAGATGTGGAACGTAGTGATCCCTGCTTTAGATACTTCGGGTGACTTCTTTTTTCTCCTCTGAGCACCCAATTACCAGTGTAGTGGAGGGGAAAGTCCATCTCCTCACCGTCTGCACTAAAAGGGAACTCTGATGAGATTCCCTCATTTTCTGCCTCCCTTTTGAAAGCTGGGGCAGGAGAAGAGATTTGGGCTGGATGTTGCTGGCATGGATGTCCAGGTACAGACAGTGTGATCCTTGGAGAAAGGTCAGGCTGATCAGGTAGTCTCCACTGGCACATAGTTGTGGTCTGTGGGCTTCTCCCACTCTCATCTTTGCTTTTCAGTAGAAAGTCCTTGTGTTCTGTGTCAGGGTGAGTGAGGTGTCCCAGAAAATCTTTCTATTTTGTCTACAACAGATCTATCATTTCGTGTTCAATTCGTGCCACAGAGAGGGCTGTTGAAGAGACAGCCCTTCATACCTGGTTTCTGATGCTGTCCTGCTGTATTTCTGTGTTTATGGAAAAAGGTCAAAGCCAGGAAGGTGATCAGAAAACCTTGCTAGTTACAATGAAGTTTAATAATATGTAGACAAAGTTAATCCAGAGCCCATGGAAGTTAAGTATAAGACAAATTACATGCTTTTTCTTCCTTCAGACAGGGACTGCAAACCTTTGTGTACCACAGGAAACCTCTGTCACTCCTTGACTTTGACATGACTGCTGTCTGTATTATGCCACCTCTTAGCTCCCTTGAGGGGAGCAGCACTAGTGTGGAGCCTTACAGGATGGATATCCAGCATGCACCACCCAGAACGCCATCGCCCCTCTCTTAACCAAATGCTGTTGCAAAAAGCTCTGTTTTGTGCAGCTCTGAGAGCTCAAACAGTGTGGTGATATCATTGTTTCACAGGTGAGTGTTAGAAGTCACCAGATCAATCAGTCAAAACAGGCCCAAAACCAGCAAGGGCCCTTCTGGGGTGTGTATGGTGGTGCACTAGTCACAGGTGGTTTTTCTGCCCAATGAGTTTTTTCTACTTGTCATTTTTGTACTTGCAATTATTTTAAAACCCCCTCTCAGCTGGCAGATCTCTTTCATCATTTGGCAAGGAAGGGAAATCTTGGCATTTTCAAAGGAGAGCTGAGGGATGTGAATAGGTTGGAATTACAGAACAGTGCTGTCTGCCAAAGAGCAGTACAGCCCTTAATTGTTCAACAAGTACTGTGTGCTTTATTGGAGAAATTAATATAAGAAATTAAATGTCTCTCTCCTTAAAAAAAAAGAAAAAGGAGGAAGAAAAATGTTTAATTTAAAAAGTGAGGCTTCAGTGCCCACATGTAATCCGGAAATAGATTCGACATGGATAAAATACAGGTCGAGGACAAAGGTCTGTGATGAGGCAGCATTTTGCTCCTGTTCAGGGTATTAGCTTGCATTTCCTTCAGCATGCAGTATAGCATGTCAGGCTGCCAGGGCCAGGCTGAGAACAGCCGGGCTCACCAGTCCCCAGCAGTGCCCAGCAGTCAGACAGCTCTGCACGCGCAGACAGATTTTCACTGCTACAATGAGTGACTATGCCTTGCCCTCCAAATACAGATGAGTGGCTTGTGGCTGGGAAGAAGAGAGCAGTAAGGTGATGGGGAGGTTTGAGTGCTTGGCAACAGCTCTGCTTGAGGGGGCTGGCAAAATTGTAGTCTTCTTACCTCAAACATTGCCTACTTTGTATCTTTCTCTTTTAGTATAGTGCTTCATCTAGACTGTTTTGTTCTTAATCAGTTCCTGCTCCAAAACTGAGTTAAGCCAGGAGCTAATGGCCCCATCTGGTTGTCACTGCATGTACAGGTGTCACTGGGACACCATAGCAGCTAGGGATGTTAGAGTAATAATTAGAATATGAGACACAGCCTTGTTCTTTCTCCCCTTGCCCAATCTGAGCACCAGAGAAGTGGGATAACAGCCATTGTGTCAACTATTTTGCCAGCTGCAGGGAGTTTTCTGTCGACTGGGCTGCACCAAGGCGAGGGCAGAGCACAAAGATGCCTCAGTATGCAAGAGGCATGGGTTGCGTGGGTGCAGGATCCCAAGTTCCCATCTCCAGAATGTGTAGGAAGACATGCATGGATATCTTGCTGTGTAGGGAGGTCTGGCTCTTTGCCTAGCAATCATCTCTTCTTTCAGGGAGATGGTCACACACCAGGGCATAAATGCTGAAGTTTGAACTCATATAGCCCCATGGAAAGGAAGTGCTTTCGCATGTGGGCACTGAATTTTCACAGCTGACATCATTAGTATAAAGACTCTGTCTGACGGTGCACTAGCCAGCCTCTTTCCAGGGGGAACAAAGGCTGGTATTTTAATGCACAGACATTTTTCTTTGGCTTGTCTTCAATGCCTACTGGACTGGGAAACACAATGCAGCAAGTTTAGTGTGTTGCTGGGACGTTAAAAAAAAGATTAAAAATCCTCATGTCTCTGAAGGTGAGAAACAAGGAGGAATCAAGGCATTAATCTAAAGTAAGTGCATCAGAAAACACTCAGCACAAGAACAAACAAAAAGGATGACCTGGCCAAAGAAATTCTCTTTCCAGTTCGTAACTGAAGAAGAAACCATTCACTTGGCCAGGACTCCACTGAAATAATTTAATGGAAAATACATCCTCTCCCTTCTCTTGCGTGATGTCTTGATAATTTTTTGTCTCTCCTTTTATTATAACTCAGTCAAAGATTGTGATGTTCAGAAAAACATATTCCATGCTAAGTGACCAGTCTTCAGAAACCTACCTGAATCAGGCACACCTTTGGCAAAAAGTGCTCCGTGCACTATTTTTCACCCAAGAAGACAGGATTTCATTTCTCCTCCTATTTAATTTTGTCAAACCTGACTACACTTTGCAAGGTTGACATTCCAGCTGGAGAAAGACAGGGCGACGTTTCTGATGCAAAGGACAGATAAACATAAAAAGTTTAATGTGAAGTAGTGTGCGATTTGATGGGGGTGGTATTCACTTGGAAGAAAAGGTGCATTGATTTTCTTCACACTTTGCCACTTACCTGTTGTAAGATCTCAGGGAATCACTTTGCCTCTGTTTGCTTTTCTTTTGTCCAATCAATTCATTTGTCTCTCTAGGAAAGGTTCAGATCTGTCTGTTTGCAGGGTGTGTGCCACACTGGAACCCCCATTTCAGCAGGGACCTCATAGCATTGCTGCAGTGCACAGCATAGACAGGTGCTGCAGGAGGGATCTCACCGAGGCATGGAGCTCTCTCTCTTCACAGTAACAACCAAAATATAAATCAAACAGTCTGAGTGCTGTCTCCAAACAGCCTGAACAGTTGAGGAAAGAGAGGCACCTCCAACAGAGTCCACTCATCTTAGTCAGCTTTCTTTTGGATGAATTGCAGGCTGGAGGTGTCCTACTAGTTAGACAGGCATCAGATGTCTTTGGCTGGGTTAGGCATAAGGCTACAGATGTTTCAAGTGAGACACAGGGACTCCAGCCCCACAAAACCACCTGTTTCTGGGGTCAGAGAAGGAGAGGGAACAAGTGGACATGCAGTGGTGAAACTGACAAAAGGCACCTCTAACTAGAAAGAAACATTAAGTCAGTAATGAAATTCTTGTTGTCAGTGTTGTGTTTTTTCTGCTGCTGGTACATATTTATGGTGTAACAGAACTTTCTGCTTGCCCTTAATGAAGTATAAGCAAATTCCTAAACCCTTTAAAATCTCAGCCCTGCCTGTGTGAGGAAATAATGAGCAGTAGAATGGACTCTTCTGCATCTGGACTGCTTTCCTGGGAAACCTAATGTGATAAATGTGCCTGTTGAATAAAGGTTAATTGCTACGTGCAGAGTACTAAGGTACTATATTGATGAAATTGTAGGTGAGAAAATCTAGAATGAGCACAGAGCAGAACATTTTATCATTTTCTGATACTAATCTGTTCTGGCTTTCTTTTTTGCTTTTAGGTTAAGAAGAAGAAATTTTAGGCACATGAAAGAATCAAGAGAATACAGCACGAGTTTACCTACCCGTAACACAGGATTTGTCTACAAAAGTTTATCACAATGAAAAAGCTTTGCAGTAATATCTTGTATCACTGGAAACAGCCCACGAGCTACATGGTTTCACCATGAGTTAGTGCTTGCACATGTGATTTACTAGTGGTATCTTCTTTGTCTCCCACATCACTCCTGTGAGCTGGCATTGCAGAAGTGCTGCATTGAATGAATTTTGCTCCTGAAATTTCATTTAGTTTCCACCGTGGGTATGTTGCGTTTACCAAGTCTCACCCTGATTTGCCACTGAAAGTTTTTTAAAAGCAATAATGCCAATTACAACTGATCATTCTCCATTTTCTGTTTAATCTGACTGTGGAGGGCAGTGAAAGCTAGCTTTCTGCAAATGAAATCTTATTTCACTGAGGGAGCACTATGCAGCACGTTGTTCTGCCAGTCTAGGTGATTTGATAAACTTTGGTACAGAAATGATTCGACAGCACTCCGAAGAGATGTTTCTGAGAAACTCACCCAGTTTCTCACAATCAGAAACAACTTTTCTTTTTTTCTTTTTTTTCTTTTTACTTTTTTTTAAAGACTGCAAGCACAGTGCTGTTCAGTAAGCACATAGCCATCAGAAGATTGTGAAATCTCCCTTTGGGTCTGGCTCATAAAAGAGGTAAATGATGGTGGAAAAGCCCAAAGGTGGAGAATACCCAGAAAAGATGCAGCGGGTGTATTACTGTCCCAGCCCTTGCTCTGAGTAACAGCAGTACATAGACTCATTCTGAGATCTGCTCAGAGAGCATAACGAGGATCAGGGCTGTTGAAAGCATCTGCCTTGTGCGTGTTTCATATCCTCCGCGCCATCTGGTCAACCTCCAGTGTCCTCTCCAAAATGTGGCTCAGTGCTAGAAAGACATACAAAAATCCTGCTAGCACAGATGATGAAATTTCTGACATTTCCTTGTCTTGCCATCCATCAGAGTATGTATGCTCTCCCTTCAGGGAAGAGATGTCCAATGTTGTGTTGGGATTTCTGTGCTTCATCCTCCTTTGGGATGCTCCTGCACAATTCTCAGTTTTGGTTGATGTTCTTGGGCTCCATAGAGGGATCCACCTGTGGGCTGATGTGGGCACAGCTGTATGAGAAGCAGATGGGCACAGACTGGAAGAAAACTTTCCCAAGTGGCATCCAAGCACAGCACACCAAGCCAACAGGTTATTATCCTTGCACCAGCAAAAGAACCAGCACGTGCTGGACTTGATTCACCTAGACTTGTCTGTGGTTCAGTTCAGTGCAACAAGGCAACAGAAGCCCAGACACATCCCTGCCTGGTATTATCCTCTCTGTGTTAGGCACAGAGCAAAGCAAACACAGAAATGATCCGCTTTGCTTCATATGGGAAAAATACCCATGTGAATTACCAAGTATCCAATATGTGTTTTGTTGGTTGAATTTCAAATTCTCTGCAGCTTTTCTTTTTTCCCCCCAGTGCTTCTGTTCAGTGCATACATATTGCTTTTAATACACGGCGGCATTGAACTGTTGCTGGATTGTCCCCACAATTACACTAGAAACAAAAACAGTTTTCCATCCTATTAGATGCATGGCCTTGCCTTTAAAAAGCCGTAGTTCATACCAGTAAGAGCCTCCTAAAATTCTAACTAAGAATTACATAGACTTGCCGTGGTGTTCTGTTGAAGCTGAAATAAGCAGAAGCTCAGGTCCAAGTAGTTTGTTTCACCTAGCCTTATGAAATATATCAATTATCTTGAACAAGATAAAATCCTATGGCTAAATCCTAGACTATATGTGGCCTTAGCCTTATGTTGCTCAGAAAGGGCTTGATTCCAGCTGGTGGACGTAGACGGAACAATAATAGTATCCAGTTTTATGATAGCTGAGGAATGTATACATTCTCTTTGTTCTGGACATGCTGCCAGTCAGGAGGCCTGATCCACAGATTAAGGGCAGCTATACTGACAGCGTGATACTGGAAGACAGAGCTAATAACTACTGAAAATTTGTTAAGGTAAGTCTTGCAGTATGTTCAGAAAAGTATCCTCTTACGCTACATGCATAAGATATTTTGACCACTTTTCTGCACACAGTCCTACCCTGACTCTGCAACTTGTCCGAAGAAGGGCCAGGGATAATTGGAAAGTTACATGCTTGTAGGATCAGAATCCATCAATTCTCTGAAACAGAAGAAAAGAAGTTTAAAGATAGCGGAGATATCTTACCTATCTTGGATAGGTCCAAGATCGTTCGTAATCTCTGGTTGTCACTTTTATGTTGCTGGTTTTTGTAACTGTGCATAAAGAAGTTGTGCTGGTTCTCCTGACAGTAGTGCAGAGAAGTTCAAAACACTGGTCCCATCAGTGAAAGACTTGATCCCAGTATAAACTGATGCTCCAAGAACATGATTTAAAATAAAAGAAGGAGGATTTAACTGGTATCAAATCCAGTAATATATTGTTTGTGATGCTCCAGAATGTTCTGTCTCCTTACAGCACAACTCTAATCTTACTACTTTCCATTTCTCTCCTCTCTGCCTGTTGGAGATCAGCATGTGTTAACTTAATCCTGCTGAAAATCTGAATTTTGGCTTTGAAGACTGCTGATTACAAGACAGAGAAAATGTCTTTTCCCATCTTCTTTTGAAATCACAGATTTCTGATTTGAAGTATGATCACTGCAGACCCAAAAGCAGGAGGAGGTGCTAAGAAAAACATGGAGATTTTTTATGTCCCTATTCTTGTCTTTCACAGGTGAAAAGACTTCTCTCTTCTGACTTTATGCCTTGGATCTCATTGCAGAGGGAAAACAAAAAGAGGCTGCAGTCTCCCCTGGTCTAGTTTTGGTAGGTAATCTTTTTTTCCCTCACAGGTGCTAAAAGGAACTGAAGAAGGGAAGGGACTTTTGACTGACATAACTGATGTCTGCAAGGAGAGAAGAACCTGGCTGAGAGGCAGGAAGAAAGGTTTATACCACCCCACGAAATAATAAAATACTTGCTTAACTAGAAGGAGATTGGCCTGGACCTGGGCTTCTTGCATGCGCTTGAGCAGTGGGAAAACCAGCTGTCGAGAGGGCAGCAGTGCATCTGAACTGTCTGAGCGTGTTGGCACTTATATTGTTGTCTGCTCCATATTTGTCCAGCCCATACAGGTCCTTAATTACTTTATTATTTTGTCACTTCATGTTTGAGTCAGAGACATTCAAGATTTGGTGGTTTGTACCCAGCAAGTTCTGTCAAATAAGTTCTTGGTTACTACATTTCAGATCCAGTCCTGCAACACAGTCCCCTCAATACAGTGTCAACAAGGAGATATCCTATCTAAATCCACCTGGGATTTATGTATCTGGCTATGCACTGGAATGGCAATATGGCTTGAAAAGAATATATGCCCGTGTATGAGCACATCACATATACAGGCATGATGAGCACAGTCCCAGACAAACGCCAGGCAGAAGATCACTCTAAATAAAGAGTTTTGCACACTAATCTTCTTTCCTACCCATCCCCATAATTTCCAGTGTACATTCCAGTGTTGGAATGTTCTCCCTCTGGCACATATGACGATCTCCAGCTTTTAGCATTAGCTATGCTCAGTCATCACCAACAGGAATGGTACAGAATGACAAAGTGCAGTACAAAGTAGACGTGAAGGACTAGGTCCTCAGATGGTCTCTGTTATGGCTATGTGTTGCCTCTGTAAAGAGCTCAGACATTTGGAAGATCTATTTACCTCATTAGAAGATCATTCAGGTACCAAATCTGTGTCCTTCTTTCTCACTCAATTTCCTGAAGCCTGTTCTGTCCTTTAACTAAGTCCCAAAATAAGGTGCAAGATAATGGAATTTATTAATGTGAGAGAGTGGCATCCCAGTTTACACGAGCCAATGTGCAGCAGACATTCCAAGAGGTAGAAGCACAAGTCCATTATTGACGAGTTTTGAAAACCCGACAGTAGAGATTATGATCCCAGGCTTTGGTGCTGCAAATCACACGGAAAAAACCCAAGGTGTTGCCTGACAGATGATGTGCAGCACCACACGAGAGAGCTCGCCTAGCCCTGGCATTACGCAGTAGAATTTCTGAAGGTAGAGAGGCCAATCTGGTCATCATCATTCTGTTATGATTATGATACCAGTTCACCTTTTGTACAGGAGGAACTTGCCATTAGGACCATGTAAAATGTTTTTAAAAGGGTAATTTTTCTCTGGGTTTTTTACAGCTGAAGAAAAAGAGACAAAGTGAACCAAATTACCCAAGGCCAATCAGAAGTCTTGTAAGAGCGTCTGAATCAGACATTGGGCTGACTAGTGGGTCAGCATCAAGTTAATCAGGTATTCATAAAGCTGTGTTGTTTACTAATCTAAATGTGTCCACACTAGAGGGTGCTGCACTGCTTTTCTAAAGTAATTTCCTGTATTTAATATATTTAAGCTCATGCTGAACTCAAGTAAAACTTCTTTTTGCTTGACAGTGAAGATCTAAAGAACAGGACCTATTCTTGGATAACTCAATGTAGGCATGCAGTTCTGCTTTGGAGAATTAAGTTCCTGAGGAGGAAAAGAAACTCTTTTTTAGATCTATGCATTTGCAAAGGGATTTTCCCAGGAAATACTGTACACATACATAACTATACATATAAATAAGCTCCTTTATTCATAAAAGTGATTCAAAAAAAAAAAAAGAGAGTGGAATAAGACAGAATTTTAACTGATGTAGTGGAACAGAATTTGTAAATGTTTCTTAAAAACAGTTTCAATCAAAATGTTGACAGTCAAACTTTCATGGTAGAATATGTAGATACAATAGATTGTTTTTGAAAATCAGTTTTACCAGCAACAGTCTGACTTTAAATATATTTTAAAAGTACCCGTACAGATTTAAAAAATCCAACTCAAAAACTCATTCTCCAGCAAATTTAAGAAAACTAACTTTGATTAAATTAACAAGAATGTCTCAATCTGAAAATGATGTGGGATGAATTTGTGTAGCTCAGGGACTGTGAACACAGATTAGGTATGACATCAGGATCAACGACATTTCTAATCAGTCAAGGGAGTGGGTGAGATTCTGCTCCTTTTAGAAGGGAATAAATTCAGAGAAACATTGCTGAGGTTTATGGTGGCATTAATTTAAGATTGTAGCATCAGTGTCATGCTACCAAAGCTCTGTCCTTAAGAAGGAACATGCACACACATGCATGCACAGATATGCATGCATGCACATACAGAGAACGCAGACACCAGCATGTCTCAGCTACATTCTTTGGAACAATTTTCTTTGGCCCAAGAGTGGGAAATAAATTTTGCTGCTGGGAATGTAAGAGCCCAGAATAGCTGTTATAGAAGGAGTTAAAGGTTAGTTTTCTCAATGGGCAACTCAACAGACTCTAAATCAAACACCAGTGAGAGGAGCCATACCATGCGGAATTGGAATGGACATAAATTATTCTGCTTTTTTTCCTAAGTTCTCTTCTATGCTACAATTACCTTATGCTGGCTTTAGCCAAATTAGTGCATCTCTTATACTTTTTGATATAGGACTGCAGATACTTGTGGGAATTAATACACTATCTGCATACAGACCTGAGAAAGGTATGATTTTGAGCTTCTTTCGTCAGACCACGACTTCTTCCTGATCTTAGGTCCATAAGGTACACAGGCATGCTCTCTACGAATTTATGTTCAGGATTACAATTTGCATAGCATCCTTCATGAAGATTGTGGCATTACTCCAGTGACAAATTTATGAAATGAAGAGGAAGGTTGTCAATAATTCAATTAAGCTGCTACTAGTAATTTTTCAATATATTCCTTGGTAGCCACTGTTGTAAGTCCTTTTAAAATGACTGCATTGCAGTGGAACTTGTTGCATGTGAATCTGAGAAGGCAATGTGGCTGGGAAATTATGGTATATACTGATTAATGATGAAAAGAATATCTCCTAGCTTCCATCAGAAAGGTAGCTGCTGGGATTGAAGGGAAGAGACTTCCAAATTAAAAAGCGGTCTCCACAGCAGCTAGCCAATGCTGCACTTAAATGCACATTTTGCAACTTTCCCTTGACTGTCCCCAGTTTCTGTGTTGAATTATCATTTCTCTTCAAACTCACATGGCACCTCTGGTTTCCTTACTCCCTGACTTTGTGAGGAGTCCCACTTTCCCTGACACGTGTGCTCCATGGCACACTTTGTTACCAAAAAAGCTCTGCCATCACAGATCTGCTGCTTATGGTGCTTTATAGCTGCCATAAAAAAAACTTGTTTTCATATTTGTATTAAAAGCAGTAAGCAAATTTACTGAAGTCAGAGGTGACAGTTTTGTCAGAAACCCTGGTAAGTTCTTCTGAATTTCAGAGGAGGGTTTTTTGACAGGGGAGATAATCCCATAAACAAGGTGTTCACAAAACAACCTGGTTTTGTTGTCCAGCTTTGCCTTGTGTCTGATGTGGCTCCATGTGGCTGCTCAATGGACCATGACAACTCCCTACCTTGCTAAATTCCCCTTCAGCAGCAGCCACTTCAGAAAACATATTCTGAATGTTTTTCCCACTGGCATTCTGCACATGCCGTGGCTTTGAGTGCAGGGCTGATAAGGGCCCCAGCAGGGCTTGCCCAGCCTGGGGAAGGTGGGGAGGATGCTCTCCCTGTAAGGAGGAGCTGCACCAGGCAGATCACAGCAACCTGTTTCTGAGCCCTGGTTTTGGGGACAGAGCGTGTGAGGTCAGGGCTCTGAGCTGCAGCTACCATTTCAGCATCTTTGCACACTGGAGATACTTCATCCTATGAAAACAAATGGAAAGGAAACAGGAGGAAAAGGACTACAGATAAAGCCAGACAGGGACATAACATGGTGTATCCTTCCCTTCCAGTGGCATAAAATGCATTGGAGTCCCATTTATCGCTGCGCCCTCTGCACCTTCCTCTCCAGCTCGTGGTCTGTTGATTTCACGGATGTCAGATGATATTGCAGAACCATTGTTTGAAATCCAGGCGCACAAACTGCCAGTTCTTATTTACATTCAGTGGATTGCCATCGACCAAAGAAGATAATACTGGAATTTCATTGCATTTGCTGATAGCAGAGCAGTTCTGCACATCATGAGATCTTAACCTTGTGAGAGGTGAGATGCCCAGGTGCTTCATACCAGTTGCTTCACACCAGGAGAATGAGAGGGACAATGCATTTGTTGCTGTTTTCCTCACCATCGGCACTTGCACAGTGGAGCCTGAGGACTAGGCTAGCCTGAGATCCTGCCTGCTAGCAATGCAATCAACTGGTATCTGTCACTTGAAGCAGTGAGAAGGTACCTGTGTATTTCCACTCTCCTGAGGTGCGGTGCAAAAGCAAGAGCCACAGCCTTGACTGCTTTTAAGAAGGGTATAAACCCTTATTGAAAGAGTATTTTTGGACATGGGAAGGCCAGGCAGAGAGTGCAAAGCCCCAAGAAAACACTTCCTGTTTCGCTCTGAAGAACCTTTGATCATCATTAAACCAGCTGCAATTACTTTGAAGGTCTCCAGTAACTTTTGTCTGCAGATCAGTAGGAAATTCATCCTGATGTTGAGGAAACTTCATTCATGTTCCTCTGTGGCTCTTTACTCACCAGTTTTTCATGCTACTCTGATCTTCCTCTATGTTGTTCTGCAGGACACAGAAGTAGGAGACTTTTTTCTCTTTTTCAACTCTAAGTAAATTCTGTCTTTAGACAAGGTGCTTTAATTGGCCCTCAGGTTATTCCACATTTAATCTCCCTGTGAGATATGCTCTTCCTGTATTTCTTACCACATTATTTGTAGGGAGTGAAGTATCAGCATCTAAACTAAAAGACAAGAGCCCACTCACTTCTTTTACCACAGAGGAGGAATAGGATCATTGGTGATCCAGGCAGAACATGACGCAAGGAGAGATGTCACTTGTGATTTCTCAGGCTCACTTTCAAGCCAAATCTCCTAAACCTGTATATTTAAGCATTCATAGAACACACACTTCTCCCACGTTGTTTGATTTATGATTCAGTGTGGTGCCTCTCTTCTCCAAGGCTTGTCTGCAAAGCCAAATCATCCAACAGAACAGCTAGCTGGTGACCTTAGACTTTTAACCCAATCACCAGCGATGTCGGCTGATTCTTATATTTCAAATCCTGATGGATCACGTGGGTGGGCTGTTTTATTTGCACGTGGCACTATTTGTATCTTCTTGTGTTAAAAACCTAGGAAACTGCATATGTGTATATATATATATATATATAAATTGGGCCACATGTTGCCAAGAGAACATAAGAGGTAAAAGTTGAGTGCTTGGGAGTTAGGTAATGCCAAAAACACTTGAACTCCCTCGTGTGTGCACATTATGAAACAGTCTCTACTTACAGGATCACATTACTCCTGTTTCCACAGGTCAGACAATACTAGGTGCTGTGAGCTGGAGGAAAGCTTGATTCTATGTCTCTCCTGCTCCTGTGACAGAAATTAGGGGGTAAAATGCAAAACAGCACACTGTGAGGAACGGGGTAGTTTGGCAACAGGTGTAAGAAAGAAAATCATCTGGTTGAGATATAACACCTTCAAGGTGTGTGGCAATGTTTGGCACAAATGTCCTGATAAAAGATTTCATCTGCCTTCATACTATTCCCGTGTGGTCTGGTCTGCCCTTGGGACTTTATGCTGAAAATTGTGACTGGTAGTAAGATTCACCAGTATGGGAAAAATAGAACAGGAGGGAAAGAGTCATAGAGACAAAATGTATTTTTCTTTCTGCTGCACACTGGTGTTCCAGAGATGTGGGAAAGGGAAGGGATTTCATAAGACTAAATTGCAGAATTATGTGACAGGTCAGCAGTTCTACCAGGTTTGTCCTTCACATTGGTGTGGAGTATCAAACTCCAGGCATTCAGACACTTTGCAAGTTTTTTATTGTTTATTCCAGGGAGCACAGTAAACCTACTATCCCCGGGCATGTCTAGTGGTCTGTTACATAGTAACCATTTTTCACTGTAGTAAAGAAAAAAAAATTATTGAGAGAGAGGAATTAAAAAATGAAGGGAGTGAAAGGAAAAAAAAGAGTGTAAACACAACCTGAAAGTATCTTCACTTTGCCAAACCTTCATTCATAACAGTAAGAACATGTTTATTGATATTGAATTAACTTCAAACAAACAGCCAGGACTGAGGAAAAATGGGTGTCGACTAGAAAAATGACATAGGAACAGAATAGACGAAAAATGTCCTCAAGGTCAGTTTTAGGACATCTGTTGTTCATAACATGTGTCTATATATAAATATAAAATTACTTGGATGAGGGTGTTGAAAACCTAAGCAATATCCAGCTCTAGTTTCCGTTTGCTCACTCTGGAGTAATTCCACAGACCTTAGTGGAGAAGATCCAGATTTACCCTAGTTAAAAGACGGAGAGCACAGTCTGACTCAGAGAGCTCAAAACTCTGAGAGCTCAGAGTTTACAGATGATGCAGAGGATGAACAAATAGCAAGGAACAGCGTAACCAGATTCCAAGGGATTTGGATTATTTTGAGAATTGGAGCCGGCAGATGGCAAATGCAGTTCATTGTCAGAATGATAAAATAATGAGACCGAATTCAAGAAGACAATCTAGGGAATAACTGCTACATTCAGCAAACATCATAACTAGAAAAGAGATTAGGGCAAAATGATTGAATGCCTCAGCCTGTTACACAGTTACAGTAAATAGAAAGGCCTGTGAGGTGTATGCTTAAGTGCTGTAGTAGAGGAAGGCAATATTAAAGAAGATGCACAATAGTCATAGTATCTAAGGCCCTTCCTAAGCAATTGTCTCTGCTTCTAGTTATGAGTGTACAGAAAAGCTATCCTACCCTTTTCCTCACCTCTGAGAAGGTCCAGCACTGATCTAGGCAATGCAAACTAGGAGAAAGGACACCTTGGTGTGTTTTTGTCTCTGTCCTTTCTTCCAGTATATCTGTGGGATCCCAGTTAGGAGATGGAGGTGGAGAACAACTCAGGGACACACAAGCATTGCACACTCTCACAAGAGAGACTTCAAACCCTGAGTTTACCCAGAGAAAAATGATTTAGGCTGGTAGGTACGCCAGCATTTCAGGAAATCTGTCTCATTTGTCTAGGACCAGTATGTTGGTCCAGCCTTGTGATGAATTTGCAATAATCAGAGTAAACAGGAAAGGCGCAAGAGGAGACATTCTACCTCTATCCCCACATTCACCATTTGTGCTTGCACCATTCTCAGTCTCTGACTGAGAGGGACCAAGAGAAACCTTGTCTGAAAACCCATGGGTGCCAAGGAGAATGTACTCCTCTGATATGTGAGAAGGGTGTACTGGTAACAACAGATACAGAGCAGGCGGAGGTACTCATTGAGTTATTTTCCTCAGTCTTTACTGGCAGCCAGGTTTCCCACTTTCTCTCAAGTCCCTGACCCTATTGGAGTGAAGTCCATTTCACTGTCAGTGAATTCAGTTTTGGGATCACTTGATGAAGCTAAACAGCCACCAGGCTATGGGACCTGATGAGATACATCCAAGGGTCCTGGGGGAACTGGCTCATGTTGTTGCCAAGCCACTTTCCATCATATTTGAGAACTCATGGCAGTCAAGGAGAAGGCCCTGAAGACTGGGAAAAGGGAATTGTTGCTCCCAGTTTTAAAAAGGGAAAAAAGGAACAAAAATATAAAAGGGGAACTACAGACTGGCAAGCCTCATCTCTGTGCCTGGGAAGATCATGGAGCAGATCCTCCTAGAACATGTGCTATGGCACATAGGAGACAATGGTGTGGCTCAAGGCAGCCAGCACAGCTTTACTAAGGGCAAATCGTGCCTTATCAATCCGGTGACCTCTGGAGTGATGGAAACAGTAAACAGGGAAAGACTGACAGACGTCATCTACCTAGACTTCTGTAAGGACTTGATACAGTCCCACATCACATCCTTGTCTCCAAATTGGAGAGACATGGATTTGATAGATGGACTGTTCAGTGGGTAAGGAATTGGCTGGATGGATGCAGCCAGAGAGTTGTGGTCAATGGCTCTGTGTCCAGGTGGAAGCTGGTGAGAAGTGCTCTCAGGGACAGGGCCCTCCTGGGACCAGTGCTCTTCAATATCCCCATCAATGACACAGACAGTGGGATCAAATGCATCCCCAGCAGGTTTGGGGATGACACAAAGCTGAGCGGTGCAGCAGACACAACAGAAGGATGGGATGCCATCCAGAGGGATCCAGACAAACTTGAGAATTGGGCCCATGAGAACTTCATGAAGTTCAACAAGTCCAAGTGCCAGGTGCTGCACCTGGGTCAGCAATCCCAGACAGGAGTGAAAACCAGGAGAAGAAGTCATTGAGAGCAACCTTGCTGAGAAGTGCGTGGGGATTCTTGTGGATGAAAGTTTGGACATGAACCATGCGCTTATGGTGTGCATGAAAGGCTGGAAATAAGCCATGCATAGAAAGCCAGCTGCATCCTTGCTTCATCAAAAGAAAAGTGTCCAGCAGGTAGAGGGATGTGATCTTCTGCCTCTTCTTTGCCCTCATGAGACTCCACNCATGTGCTATGGCACATAGGAGACAATGGTGTGGCTCAAGGCAGCCAGCACAGCTTTACTAAGGGCAAATCGTGCCTTATCAATCCGGTGACCTCTGGAGTGATGGAAACAGTAAACAGGGAAAGACTGACAGACGTCATCTACCTAGACTTCTGTAAGGACTTGATACAGTCCCACATCACATCCTTGTCTCCAAATTGGAGAGACATGGATTTGATAGATGGACTGTTCAGTGGGTAAGGAATTGGCTGGATGGATGCAGCCAGAGAGTTGTGGTCAATGGCTCTGTGTCCAGGTGGAAGCTGGTGAGAAGTGCTCTCAGGGACAGGGCCCTCCTGGGACCAGTGCTCTTCAATATCCCCATCAATGACACAGACAGTGGGATCAAATGCATCCCCAGCAGGTTTGGGGATGACACAAAGCTGAGCGGTGCAGCAGACACAACAGAAGGATGGGATGCCATCCAGAGGGATCCAGACAAACTTGAGAATTGGGCCCATGAGAACTTCATGAAGTTCAACAAGTCCAAGTGCCAGGTGCTGCACCTGGGTCAGCAATCCCAGACAGGAGTGAAAACCAGGAGAAGAAGTCATTGAGAGCAACCTTGCTGAGAAGTGCGTGGGGATTCTTGTGGATGAAAGTTTGGACATGAACCATGCGCTTATGGTGTGCATGAAAGGCTGGAAATAAGCCATGCATAGAAAGCCAGCTGCATCCTTGCTTCATCAAAAGAAAAGTGTCCAGCAGGTAGAGGGATGTGATCTTCTGCCTCTTCTTTGCCCTCATGAGACTCCACCTGGAGTGCTCTGTCCAGATCTGGGGTCCTTGGCACAGGAAAGACATGGACCTGCTGGAACGAGTCCAGAGGAGGCCACAAAGATGACGGTAGAGCTGGAGTACTTCTCCTATGGAGACAGACTGAGAGAACTGGGATTGTTTAGCCTGGAGAAGACTTCAAGGAGACCTCATTGCAGCTTTCCAGCACCTTAAGGGGGCTTATAGAAAGGAGGAATAAAGACTGTAAGAGCATGTAGAGACAGGACAAGGGGCAATGGTTTTTACCTGAAAGAGGGTAGCTTAGATCAGATGTTAGGAAGAAATTCTTCACTCAGAGGGTGCTCAGGCACTGGAACGAGTTGTCCAGAGCGGCTGTGGATGCTCCATCCCTGGAAATATTCAAGACTGTGTTCGATGGGGCCCTGAGAAACTGGGTCTAGTGGAAGGTGTTCCTGCCCATGACAAGGGGTTGGAGCTATACGATATTGAAGGTACTTTGCAATCCTTCTATGATTCTATGCTTCTGCTATGAGGAGGATACTTTTGAGGATTCAGGTTACTTACAAAGGGCACATATTGCACCTTCCCTCTTCATAAATCATACCCTCAAGGTAATTAACTTACTTGGCAGAATCCTATGAAATTTAGAGATGAAAGTAGCCTGTTAATAGATGACTAGTGTTTTCTTCCACAAGGGAGTGAGAGGACACTATTTCCTACACTAAAAATTCATGGTGTTGGTTCAACAGTTTACCTTTCTTAATTTCATGATTCTGCCCTTTATAGCTACTAGTCCTTCCAGGATCCCTCTGGAGCCAAAAAGCTGGTGTGTGTTGAACACCTTTTGTGATGACTATTGTTTTGGATTAAATGAGCAAGAGACTGAGGCTAAAGGTTTGATTTAATTTTCTGCTTTGTTCTTCCAAAATCAACCTCCCCTGTAAAACAGCTTTTGGATGTTTTAGTGGACTCTAGCTTTCTGATTTGATTGTCATTTTTTTCTGTCTCCTTTGATGCTTCCTCAGAGGGCAGTTCTGGGTTATACAGGCCACCACAGGTTGTTGCTTTTCCAGCATTTTCCTAGACAGTAGTTGCCTCATTCTCACTTTGGCAAGCAGGAGAGCAGATCTGAACGCTGCTCTACCTGCACAACTCTCTGGCAGAGAGTGGCTTTGATGCCAACAAGGAGAGTAGATGGGGAAAAGTGCATGAGATGGCAGTGCACAGAGCACACTTGCTGTGGATCAGCTGGTGTGTACCAGCCACATGCCTAAGCCCTTGCATGTTATAGAGAAGTCTCTTTGCTCTCATGGCAGTGACACCCTCCTTCTCTGGGAAAAAAATAATTCCTGCCAACCCTTCACAAAGAAATCACAGCAGACATCCAACATTCAGAAACTGAAAAAGGATCTGCAAGTTACTTCTGAAGAACCGCCCCTACCCTGCCCCTCCCCCTCTCCCCCCAGTAGTTTTTAACCATAAAAAAGAAGCAGGTGTGTTGGAGAAGACCAGAGACATTCTGTGAACTTACTGAAGAATGCCCCTATTACAGTTACTCCTGGGTGAAAATGTCTTGATCCTATGTTGTGGTCCAGTCTAAAAACCAAACAGAAGAAATTTCTATCAGAAAAGTCCGTAACCAAGCAGTCCAAGAGTCAGCATTTCATAGATTTAAAGGTCAGTAGGGACCATTATCTCATTTAGGACGACATCCGGTAAAGCACACAGGCTGTAGGGCTTCATCCAATTACCTCTGCATCAGCCTGTAGCTTTTATATGCCTGTGGCACATCTCGCTCTGAAGAAATGGTTTTCCCTGGTCAGCCACTGAAAGNCCCATGACAAGGGGTTGGAGCTATACGATATTGAAGGTACTTTGCAATCCTTCTATGATTCTATGCTTCTGCTATGAGGAGGATACTTTTGAGGATTCAGGTTACTTACAAAGGGCACATATTGCACCTTCCCTCTTCATAAATCATACCCTCAAGGTAATTAACTTACTTGGCAGAATCCTATGAAATTTAGAGATGAAAGTAGCCTGTTAATAGATGACTAGTGTTTTCTTCCACAAGGGAGTGAGAGGACACTATTTCCTACACTAAAAATTCATGGTGTTGGTTCAACAGTTTACCTTTCTTAATTTCATGATTCTGCCCTTTATAGCTACTAGTCCTTCCAGGATCCCTCTGGAGCCAAAAAGCTGGTGTGTGTTGAACACCTTTTGTGATGACTATTGTTTTGGATTAAATGAGCAAGAGACTGAGGCTAAAGGTTTGATTTAATTTTCTGCTTTGTTCTTCCAAAATCAACCTCCCCTGTAAAACAGCTTTTGGATGTTTTAGTGGACTCTAGCTTTCTGATTTGATTGTCATTTTTTTCTGTCTCCTTTGATGCTTCCTCAGAGGGCAGTTCTGGGTTATACAGGCCACCACAGGTTGTTGCTTTTCCAGCATTTTCCTAGACAGTAGTTGCCTCATTCTCACTTTGGCAAGCAGGAGAGCAGATCTGAACGCTGCTCTACCTGCACAACTCTCTGGCAGAGAGTGGCTTTGATGCCAACAAGGAGAGTAGATGGGGAAAAGTGCATGAGATGGCAGTGCACAGAGCACACTTGCTGTGGATCAGCTGGTGTGTACCAGCCACATGCCTAAGCCCTTGCATGTTATAGAGAAGTCTCTTTGCTCTCATGGCAGTGACACCCTCCTTCTCTGGGAAAAAAATAATTCCTGCCAACCCTTCACAAAGAAATCACAGCAGACATCCAACATTCAGAAACTGAAAAAGGATCTGCAAGTTACTTCTGAAGAACCGCCCCTACCCTGCCCCTCCCCCTCTCCCCCCAGTAGTTTTTAACCATAAAAAAGAAGCAGGTGTGTTGGAGAAGACCAGAGACATTCTGTGAACTTACTGAAGAATGCCCCTATTACAGTTACTCCTGGGTGAAAATGTCTTGATCCTATGTTGTGGTCCAGTCTAAAAACCAAACAGAAGAAATTTCTATCAGAAAAGTCCGTAACCAAGCAGTCCAAGAGTCAGCATTTCATAGATTTAAAGGTCAGTAGGGACCATTATCTCATTTAGGACGACATCCGGTAAAGCACACAGGCTGTAGGGCTTCATCCAATTACCTCTGCATCAGCCTGTAGCTTTTATATGCCTGTGGCACATCTCGCTCTGAAGAAATGGTTTTCCCTGGTCAGCCACTGAAAGCATGTGGTTTCCTAGCCATTTGTATGCAAAAATGCTGGAAAATGCAGCAGTTTGCAGCTGATCACACCACCTCTGAGATTGCAGCACAATTGCAAACGACACAACTCTGGGGTCTGCAGAGTAGTGAGTGCTGAATGAGCAGGGAACAGTGACAGGAGGGAGGCGACTGTGTTTTTGTGGTGACACTGGGATGGGGCTCACTTGGGCACATAGCTGTGTCTCTAGGAAGAAAACAACATCTGAGTAATGAATTATAAGTGGTAGTTTGGTCTTTATAGTGGTATTTTCAGATCTTTGACAAGCCTTGTTTCTTTCTCTGTGTCAGACAAAAAAATGCCTGTGAGACAGCAAACAGGTTTCTAAACAAAAGATGCACTAGTATTTCAATTATTTCTTTTATCTAACAATTTTTCTTCCAATAGTTTCATATTTAATGAAAAGTCTTGTTGTGTTTTCTGATTTAAGCTGCTGCTGATGATCTCAAAATCAGCTAAGAAAAAGATGTTTTAAACGTTTTGAAACAAAGATGGTTAGAATTTGTTGTCTTTTTGTCCTTTTTCTGTTTTCAATGTAATTAAGAATAAAACTTTATTTCACAAGAAAACAAATGATAAATTGTTAATCTTGATGAATTCTTTCTAAGCAAAGTTGTACTTTCATTTCCTGTATATATCTTTAGTTTGTATTTATTGCTTGTTATTGAAAAAGACAAATGACTAGAAGAGTTTAAGAATACTTCTCTCTTTGTAAAAAAAAGTCTGTTTGGCTTCTATTGAAATACAAGTCTCTGTACAAAGAGGTTGTGATTCCTCAGGTAATGTTAACAGTAAAAAATCCTGCAAATAAACCTATCAATTTGCAGAAAAGTCCTGTCTGGGCTGCAGAAGTAGGACTGAGTGTATCATAAAGGCTTTCATACCTGGTGCTAGAAAAACTGCAACTGGTCCAGGAATCACCCTAAGGAAGAATCATTCAAAGTGCATACACAGATTACAGGTCTGAGTGCATGTCTCCATCCCTACCTACCAACTCCCTGTGACATATCTGAGCACAGCTACTCATCCCTGGTAAGACCTGCCTAAGCCCTACCTAGCCTTCAACATACTGCTTTGCTGCCAAGGACTCTCTGACGCAGGAGTTTGGCCTCTCCTGGTCTGGCTGGAGTTTTCTAAAATGTTCTGTGACTAAGACATCACTGGCTGCTGCATATCAGTGCTTCTCAGGAAATGTGCCAGACTCTGTACCAGCTCTAGTTGAAGAATTTGGAAAAAAAGTGCAGAAAAAGAGGTGAAATGGATGAGTACACATCAGCAGAGAGTTTCAAGAAACTCTGTCACCCAGAGATCTTTCACTGGACTTGACCAGGAGTGGTGAAGGAAAAGGGTGCCAAGCAGCATTAAACACCTGGGGACACAGCTCTCCCGAAACTGGAAATCCCAACCCCGGTTCTGCCCCATGCACTTAAGGGGCAACAATCCTGAGACAGCAGTCTCAGCATTCAGCAGGGCTGTGCCTGCAGAAGGGCCATGAGGATGTAATGAAAACCTTGCAAATGCTATCCTGTGAGCAACAAAAGGGGCTTCTACTTGCTGAAACATCCACGTTGCCCAGCAATCGCGGCTCGGTACCTTCGTCCAGCAACAAGTGCTGGAGCAGCCCTTTTCCAAGGCATTGATGTTTTCCCTCAATCATTCTCCAGAGTCTGGAGGTCTTCTGTGGTTTTGTGCTTGTGTGAGCAGTGAGTTGGATGAGCACACACCATTCATGCTTGCTAGACTTCAGCACTATGTGTAGCTCCCTCTGTCATTCAACACATACATCCTCTCTGCACTTTCCTGTTGGAAAGCCAGTCTGGTCTCATTAAGCTCTGCTGTCCCAAGCCAGCCTCATTGTTTACATCAGAGCAGCAAATCTACCGAGGAGGCCAATTAATTGAGATGCGTCTGTGGCCAGTTTGAAGCATTGAGCTAAATTCTTAATAAAGAATAATAGGAGATGGTGCTGGCCACAGAGATTATTTGGTTTCCAGGAAACAGCCTGCAACTGGGAAACCAATATGTTCAGTGCTGGGTGCCAAATTGCCAGCACAATCCTCCTGTTTCGTCCTGCAGGCAGCTAGCGATCGGCCTCTGGTGAGCTCAACTGGCCTGAAAAGCAATGGGAGGAGCTCCTGTGAGCTCCCCTACCTTGTCACATTTCCAGTAATATGTCAGAGCAGTTGACCCCTGGATGACTCAGCTACATCTCATAAGGGAAATGCCTGGCAAGAAGATCATGCTGGAGGAAGGGTTTTAACAGCTGGGAGAACAAGCCCTGTCATTGTGGCAGAAGAGGAAAGTAAGACGGTATGAAGGTAAGACAGCCTACTTGGAAACCAGCATGGAAGGTCAGGAGACGATGGATGCCCCTGTTGATGGTGGACTCAGGTTTTTGTAAGTCAAAACCATCACGAGAGCCAGAGGGATCAAGCTCTGGATATGCTACTCTGTAAATATGAAGTGTTGTATAGTTACACACATGTTTGCTTACGAAGATTTCATACGGTGATTTCAGAAATCATTGGCCAGGTTTACCAGTAAGATCCATCTGCTTTGTTGCTGCTCCAGGGGTTGAAAGAAGACATCAAGTGCCTTGTCTGATGAGAGAGTGTGTGCTGCTTTATACATCCAGAGCAGCAGTAAAGGGGATGAAACGTGCCAGGGACTCCAACCCCTTAATGTCTTCTCCTGGGTGGGACACACGCTCTGTCAGAGATAAACAGGCAGCACTTGAGAAGAATTACTGCTGTTACAGGCTGGCAGTGATTGGACCATGAACCACTCCCTGTAGCTGTGGAGCCCATGTTCCCATGGCTAAAACATAACCCTCCTGCTGAAGTATTCTGCACCACTCCTTTAACACAGTATCCCCAAAACTTTACTGTTTCTTACACAGGTATCCTCTATCATCAGCTGACTCTGCGGCCTTTCCGTTTTCTTGATCATTTGGCTTGCAAAACCACCCTGAGACCTGAGCAGAGACCAGAACAATGGTTATCCCAGTTGTGAGCAGTGGGACACACTCAGCGAACACATGAGCTTTTCATTACATGTGCGTATCTGTTTCCAAGTATTTCAGTCCTCTGGGCCATCTCCAGTGTCCTTAGGGCACATCTTGATTTGCTGAAGTTCTCACACCGCAAACAAAAATCCTAGCCAAAGGTGTCACTAGGCCCAGACCCTCCAAGAAAGGAACCAAAAGTACCAAACTCTTTGAAAGGGCAAGTATCATGTCAACGTCAGTAGTAGTAGTATTTTCTAAAAATAAGTCACGGTGGTTTAAACATCTGTGACTATCTATTGTTTACATATGCTCTCTTAAACTCCTCAGGTGGGAGAAAATTCTCCTATCCTGAAACATAGCTCACTTAAGTAGGCATACTGGTAGCAAGATCCTACAAAATAACAAGCATAACAAAACCTCTCTCTGAATGTCTGGATTTCAGTAGCCCTCGAATATGTCTCATGGTCTGTTTGGAGATGGTTGGAGGTTTTTTAATGTCTCTGAGTAAAAAAACATCAGTCCTTAACCATGGTGCAGGTGTGCTCCATTCCAAGGTCTTCCAACCTCCCACATGGCACAAGACCTGTCCATTTCTCAGATCAGTGTCATGATTTGGTAGCCATCAGACAGTTCACATCTGGCTTTTTGGGGTGTTTGGAACTTGTCCACAGAAAAAATATTAGGAACACAGAAAAGAAAAAACCACTTCCTTGATACCGACCGTTTACTTCTTCAGGAATTAATGCTGAAGAATTCCCCAAGACTTACATCTGTGTTTAATATTTTAATCAGAAGTAATTGCACTGGGATTAATGGGATTGTTGACAAGATCCTGCTTACAAATGTATATATAACTTTGAAGGATCAGTATCATGAACTGCATAATCACCAGAGGTACAACACACATTTTTGTTCAGGCAAGGAAATCTTGTATTTCCCTGTGCAGAAGTTCAGACAATATAAAAGACTGTCTTTATCCCCTTGATCTTTTCATAGGATCTCCCCTGTGACTCACTCCACGCTTCTGAAAAGTTTGTAGTTTAATCTCAAATGTTATTTCTGTCACTCTTCTGGGATTAAACGTTTCCATTTACCTTTCCCTTCAGTCATGAGCTATAGAGTGGGTGGCCCATAAAGGCTGTTTATGTCTTCACATTGTTTGAAGGCTTTAATTTCTATTTGGAGTTGCTATTTTCTTCCAGAGTTGAAAGAGAGAAACCATTGTCGTTTTGCAGTCATTTAAGCCTCCAATGTTACATCAGAAAGATACACTGCTCAGCACAAGCAGTTATGAATTGGTACCCAACAGTCTCACATTACCCAAAGGTTCATCTATGTGTCTCGTGTTTGTTGTTTTTTTGGTAATCATGGCCTGGATTGGAATGACCTTAAATATTACCTAGTGCCGACCCCTCTGCCATGGACAGGGACACCTTTCTCTAGACCGGATTGCTCAAGGCCTTGTCCACTGACCTTGAACACTGCTGGGTGGGGAGCATCCACAACCTCCCTGGGCAACCTGGTCCAGTGTCTCACCACATTCACCATAAAGAATTTCTTCCCAATACCTAATTTGAATTTCCCCTCTTTCAGTTTGTACCCATTACTCCTTGTTCTATCACGACAGTTCTTGACAAAGAGTCCCTCTCTGACATCCCTGTGGGACCCTTCAGATACTGAGAGGTTGCTAGGAGGTCTCCACACAGCCTTCTCCAGGCTGAACAGTCCCAACTTCCTCAGTCTTTCTTTGTAGGGGAGGTGCTCCAGTCCTCTTATGAAGTCCTCTGGACTTGCTCCAACAGTTCCATGTCTTTACGTGGGGGCCCCGGAGCTGGATGCAGTGTTCCAGGTGGGGTCTCACCAGAGCAGAGTAGAGGGGCAGAATCCCCTCCCTCCCCTGCTGCCCACGTTGCTTTAGACACAGCCCAGGATCCCATTGCCTTTCTGGGCTGTGAGTGCACCTGGCTGGGTCATGCTGAGTTTTTCATCCACCATCACCCCCAAGTCCTTCTCCTCAGGGCTGCTGTCAATCACTTCTCCACCCAGCCTGTAGCTGTGTCTGGGGCTCCCACAACCCAGGTGCAGGACCGTGCACTTGGCCTTGCTGAACTTCATGGGGTTTGCACAGCCCCACCTCTCCAGCCTGTCCAGGTCCCTCTGGATGACATCCCTTCCCTCCAGCGTGTTGACTGCCCCACACAGCTTGGTGTTGGTGGCAAACTTGCTGAGATGCCCTCGATCCTACTGTCCATGTCACTGACAAAGGTGTTGAACAGTATCAGCCCCAGTACTGACACCGGAGGGGCACCACTGGTCTTTGGTCTCCAGGTGCACTTTGAGCTGTTACCTACAACTCTGTGTGTGCGGCCATACGGGCAGTTTTCTTTATCCATGGAGTGGTCCCCATGGTACCCAGGCCTCTTTAGTGCCTCTCAATGTTTCCCAGACTGCTGTTGACTATATATGTCACTGGTGCACACAAGGCACACTAACAGTGGGTAACAATCAGTGGGTTTAATTAGGCTTGGGACTGTCTCAGTATCATCCCTGATCTAGGCTCCCAGAAGACAACACATCTCCCTTGAAACCGGGTCAGGTGTAATGGCAAAGATTAGTTATATTTTCTTGTATTTCTTCCCAACAACAGATTGGGTAACAGAAAGCTGCATTAATACTGCAGTGCTTCCTAATGCTCTGGATTTGCAGAGCAGAATTGCCTGCGTTATCACACTAATGTAATTTAATGCAGGGACATTAGAAATGATCCAGAGATACACACTGATGGTCAGGCTAGTCCAGGGACTGCCTAGAGCAGTGGCTGGCAACCAAATGTTTTGGAGTAAGCAATAAAGCATGTATAATGTTCCTTTTGTTGCAAGACTCTTCAGCACAGGGAACTCCTGTCCCAAGCCCTGCTGCAGATCGGTATATTCCCCAAACAGCAAGGCTAAGTACCCCACAGAAATGTTATCCTAAGCAGCGTAATTACAAATGCAGATTGTACCCATTTAAGGCACCTAATCCCTTTTTGGAAGTCTTACTGACAAATCTGCTTCTCTGCATGGCAGCCCAAATTTAATTAGTCTTTGTGCAAGGGGAATTCCCCGTCAGCCTATGGTTGTCCACCTTTTGATTCCACCACCTGCCCTCTTCTCCCAGGGTGCACAGGTAAATACCCATGGGTGCACAGCTTGCTTTTTGCCTTGCAGGATGAGTCTCAAGGATTTCCTCCTGGACATGCACACTCAGCGCCCATTCCCTGTGGAATTTGCATCCTAGCACCCTCTGCAGCACCCCAACCAAACTCTTCAATTTTCCTTTCAATATTTTCAGAAGATAAGTGTCTGTTCAGGGGTTTCACACCTTCTCCTCCCCCGCAGGGCCAAATTTTCTGGGCATCTCTTTGTCATGAGAGTCTTTCTCTGAATCACCCCGAGAAAAGCAGATCTGGAGCAGATCCTCAGGAGGATCAGAGAAGATTCCTGTCTCAAGGAGAGGTTTCTCGCTGGAAGGAAGGGAGGTCACCCAGTGAGGCAGGTTGGGAGCACAGCTGAAGTGGGCTGCTGATGTGGGAAGGGTGGATAACAGGCTATGTTTGAAGAGCAGACTGCCCAGACTCCAGAGCTTTTTAAAAACTGGCAGCTTGAAAGCATAAGGGTTTTTTTGATAAGCCTTGCTTTTATCTTTTCACTACAAAGCAGTCCCCCACACCCCTCCCTTTAAAATTAATTTTTAAAATGTTATAAAAATAATTTTATCAAAATGCAACATCTCAGTAAAAGCTCCAGTTCTTCACCTCAGTGTTGCCATTTTGCATATCATAATGCCATTCCAGTGTACCAAATTCATCAAACCAAAAGATCCAGCTTGGCAGAAATAAAATACTTCAATAATTTTCATAAAAACTGGCATGTTCCCGTGGAACGTTTCAATCTAATCAAAAGGGCTTTTGGTGTAAGACAGATGTCCAATCAGAACATTTCAACCACCTCTAATCAGATACTTAGCAAGTAGTTTCCAGTGCACCCAGGAGACTTAGACACTCAAGGCCCAGTGTGAGGTAGAGGAGCTTCTTGCTCTGAAAATACTTGGTATTAGTTTGTGTTGACATATTTCTTCCACTTAACACCAAAATATTACAACAGATAAACAAAAGGTAACCAAGAAATAGAGGGAAAGAGTCTGAAATACCATGAAGGATCAGAGCTTCTCCACCCAAAGCAAAGCTGGCTGCTGTAACAGATTCAGCCACATGCCTGCAAGGGCATGGAGGAAGAAAACAGGACTCAGGAGAGAACAGCACCAAAAAGAGATCATAGGAATTGGTAGTTATACTGCTTGGGAAAGTATCACTGAGGGACTCAGTGAGAGCTCAGTGAGACTTACACTGAGCTCTTCTAGTGGCCAGGAACCTTTCATAAAAAGCGTTGGAATGAGAAAACCACACAGCTATCAAGACTGCTGAAGCCCTGTAATATTGAGCTCTCCCCTTCTAAACTGACATCCTCATGCAGTGGACCTGAATACACTAAGCTGAATGAGGAAGGAAGGAACCCACCATTTGTACCTGAGACTACAAGTCTGGGGTAGCTTATTGCATTTCTCATGATGCTCTATTCCTATACTCCTGCTATCTTATTTCTTTTTCTGTCCCTTTTCTTGAAGATTGTGCTGTACAGAACTGAAAACTAAATGTATTCAAAAATACACTGTTAATTACATATAAGACCTTCGACTGCTCTAATCAACATATGGGATTTAAATATATACTGTCATTCCCCTGTGGATTAGTAGCACTTTTAAATCTGCCTTGAAATCAATATTTTGCATCAGTGACTGGAGAAAATTAGTCTGGGACTGAAATTGAAACCTGCAGCTATCTTCCTCACATCCGCAAAGCTCCATCCCTCTAGGAGATTGTGCCATCTGGTACATTGAGATCAGGATACTTGTCAGGCAACCAAATTGAGTTGAGAAGCTTTGGGTGCTAAGAATTCTTCAGTTCAGACTTCTACTGATATTAGAAATAGACCTTACACTTCAATAATTACTGTAAAACCATTCATGCATGCCCTTTCACGCATCAGGACTCCTCAGGGAATCAGAAATACCTTTGCACCCTGTTTCTGAGTTTGCCTCCCAAAAATGAAATTTTCCTACGGAAAGTAGCTCATCTGTGGCAGCTGCTAGCATCAAGTGAAAGTAGTACCTAAAATAAATTTCCTCAATGTGACGTTTCTGCAAGTCCACAGGGCACAGGCCCCAGACGCCTTTTAGTTCTCACTCAGGGCGATGCTGTGCCTGTGTTATGTGCCCTGTTATGCCCCCATCTTCATTTGATCCTCTGCAAGCCATGTGTAGCTGGGAAGTTAGCATACTTCACTCTTCAGGAAGATATGTCGCTTTCAATGACACAATGAGCCACCACTCCGGCAATCACTCTGTCTGCCAGTCATTTCTTTTGTCTTTGCAGCTCCTGGATTTAGAAGGATTTTTCCCTCTAGTACCTTACCTTCCTATTGTTTTGCTAATTGTGAACTTCTCTTTTCAAGTCTTTTAAATTTACTTATTCCTGAGCATTTCCCCATACAAAAGCTGGTTCCAGACCAGCAAATTTTGAACTTCCAGTTGTACTTAGTTTCCCTTGTCAGTGCATCAGTAACCACAGGATGAAAACAACTGCTTTTAAAGTGATCAGTATCCCATCATTCTCTCTCTAAATACACCAAGGTGCTTGACGCTGTTGCTTCAAGGCAGAATTTTCAGACCTTGTACCACTTAAGTCTGTGTTCTGAGCCCTATGCTCTCCCATTTTATCTCCCTCTTTGCCTCCTCCAGCATCCTCTCCATACCAGTGACACCAAGCTGAACGCAGTGGGGTAAGGATGGTGTCACCACAGCTGAAGCCAATGGCCTGTAGCTCCCTGTCTCTGCTCCTTGCTCGCAGCCCCTGCACAGAAGGACCGTGTTAACCCATGTAGCTGCAGCCTCTCACTTAAAATGTACATCAAATAAGCCTGCCAGAGGCACTGCTTTCCAAAACTGTCCTTTCCCTCACCACAGGCTGCTTCTTACTGATTTTTGCTCTCAGCTAAACACAAAGACCTACATAACGGGCAGTACACAGTTTAGTAATCTGGATTTCCCTGAGGAACCCTTCCTTAGCCGTTCATTATTCTATGTATTCCTGTTTCTTCTGCAAATTTTATCAGCAATGATTTTCCTGTTTCCTTCCAGATTATTGATTAAAATATTGAACAGTCCTTGGATTGAAATCCGTCCTTCAGGGATACAGCTAATATCATCTGCATTCACGCACTGATCCACTTGAACAATTACCTTTTGAGATCTATTTTTTGGTCCATTTTTAATCCATTTAACAGGACTTATTGATTCCTAGACCATGCTTATTTTAAGGAAGAGGTACTTTAGAATACAATGGAAACCTTGTTCATTTGGGAAAGTGCATTCATTCTGGTCCTGGCAGCCTGGGGAATTGATGTTGACCATGGTGCTGACAACATAGCACTTATTTGTGGGGTTTTTTTTCCTACTGCTTCTTACTCCAGTTGTTTGCTGTCCAAGAAAAGAGAAGCATGAAAAATACTACTGTTATTTCAGAGATGGTGTGCTTTATTTCTTCAAAACCCTGTTCTACAGAGAGACTTGCCTTCTTACTGGTAGTGGTTGTTACCACTAGGGAGCAGCGTTTTATCCCTGGTGTCTAGAGTTACTGCCGGAGAGTTCCAGGGCTATATGCAAGTCTCTTTGTTTTTGAAAAGATGCTAGGAGGAAAATGTGTTGTTCTCCAGTTTAGTGCTTTTGAGATCATGCAGTTTTCCTTCACTGACAGAATCTTTATGAACGCTGTGTGCGAGATAGCAGGGCAGTGGACTTCTTACCAGCAAATTATTTGTCTTTAACTGCACTTAACTCTGATGTCCATGCAGGCAGAATTTGCTTTGTTGTGCAGTGAATAAGTCCTTTCTGGAGTGAAGGTAATTGAAACTGAACCTTTCAAGTGTGCTGAGGATCCAGGAAAGGCTTTCAGTCTGAGAAAGTATGATTTGAAAAATATCTGCTTTTAAGATTTGAGGCCTACAGAGTTTGTATGTAGGTTTTTGTATTATTTGTAAACAAAACAAGCCCCAACACCCAGCCAGCTGTGTAACACAGAGCCTCACAGAAAAATCAACCACACATGGAAACCAAATAACTGTCGAAACCAAGGAATAGATGAATGCAGTGGTAGCAAGGAAATTTCATTCTTCTCTCCAGGAAAGACTACAAGGCACAGGAGCGCAAGAGATGTACCTGTTCATAGCTCATGTCATTGCTTGTGAGGCAGGTGGATCACTCCCCAGCTCCCATGCATAGACCACTTATCCCAGAGACTGGTCTGGAAAAACTCAGTGAGAAAGAGGAGTTTATCATGACATTTCTTGGACATGTCAGGGCAGTCCAGTGCAGCTTTAGAAGTGCACTGAAACTGAGGAAAGGATAAATCGAACCACCAGCTAGCTAGAAAAGCAGAGAAATGAACCTCACAGTGGGCACATATATTGCACTGCACAAAGCATAATTGGTATCCCAACAGAGACCAAGTTGCAGGCTATTACAGTGCCTGCATATAAATAGCATGTGTGTAAGTATCTTCTCAAGATATTGGAGGAGACTACATGGAAACCTGCTTGGCAGATGATGCAAAGGTAGAAAATTGCTTCATGTGTCTAGACGGGCTTTTTAGGAACTGCTGGAAAGGAGGTGATAGTGGTAGACAGTCAGTTGTGGTTGAAAATGGGGTGGGTAAGAAAGAAGATCCTTTATGCAAAGTTTATGGGTTTAGACAGCGTCATCTTTGGAAGTCCTTCCAGGGGCATGTTCAGTGCCAGTCAGAGATGTGGAAAGCAAAGCCTTAATGTATAGCTGAGTAGATGACACAGGGAAGGTGTGAGGGGGAAATGTTCGGTTTGATTGCGAACACCCAAAGAACGGACTTTCGGAGTGGAACATCTTCATCTAATCCAGCATGGAAGTGGACTGAGCTGTCAAACAGCAAACCAGAAAATAAAAAAGTAGAAAAACCAATGAAGTACAGCAAAGATACTCTTGGAATGTTGCATCTGTAAGGGTGAAGTGCGAGAAACTTCACCCTCAGAAAAAGGACAGAGTAGAAACTCATGGAAAAGAAAATGAAAGGAGAAGTTTGAAAAGATATCAATTCTCATTTAAGCAGAAATGGGCAATAGGACATTAAATCATAGTATATAGGTACATACATAGACACACACATATATATAAATACATGCTGTTGTCAAATATGGGTCATCTCAGAAATGTGGGGGAACTGAAAACATAGTTTTAAATGAAACTACTAATAAACAGGCTGTATTAGAAACTTGGTAGAAGAATGACAATTAATAGAGTGCTGAAATGTCACAGCAGGTGACTACTTGGCCCCAAGCAATATGCAAGACTCAGTTCAAAAGAGAAAGGCTGATAGGATTAAACAGCAGGGTAAAAAGATGCTATCAGGAGGAGGAAATAAGTTCCAAGTGAGACCAAATGAGGACAACAGGAATCCTTCTGGTTAGTCAGTTATGAGCAGGCAGGACAAAAATCTTGGAGAAGCCAAGGGCATATCTTTTTACTTCACTCATCAGGAGAAGGATGCCCTTCACAGGCTGTGTAAAAGTTGTAGATGGTTGCAGAGGCCAAGGTGAGAAGATAAGGCCACAGCAGAAAACTAAATACATTCTTCATGTCTATATTCACTCAAAATGAGCTCTCTGAGGTTCACAGTTCATTTTCTCTTGGGATATGCTGGAGGATCTGTGTCTGAATAAATCTACAGAACAGCTTCTTAAAACAAAGAATGAAGAAGTTTCTGTGAATGATGCCATTCATCCAAAACTTCAAAAGGAGTCCAATTATGAAATTCCCACATCAGTTACTGTGGTGTGAGAGCTGTCATTTAGAACAACCCCAAAGTAGGAATGGTGGATGGCAAATAAGGTATGTTTTAAAAGACCTGTAGAGAGGGATGTTGTGGGCAGTTCAGGTTGGAAATTCTGATGTCCATGCTGAGCAATACAAGATAGAATTTACGGATACAACAAAGAAGAGATGAGTGCTCAGGTTTTGTGGAAGGAAGTCATGTTTCACTGATCTGTGAGGGTTATTTTGGGGAGCCACTGAATTTCTTTCTGAGGAAGATCCAGGTTTTCTCAGGACATAAGGACTCTTCTTGACTGTATTTGTTGCATTCCTAAATTCTGTGATTCCCTACAGTATTTCAGAGAAGCTAAGCTCTGACAAGCAAAAATGTATTGTGTAGGTAAAGAACAGGATAAAATAAAGGAAATAGTAAGTCACTAAAAAGTCAGAATTTACAATATACTGGTGGCAAATGAAGAAGATGTATACAGAACTGCATGTTGCACAGCTTGTTTACAAATTATTAGTAGAAGGGGTAGTTGCCTAATGAGGCAATCAACTTTGGCAAGCACACAAAGTTGGGGTAGTAAAACAACTGGTGCTGAGAAGGGTTGTCAAAAAGTCTCAACAAGCAAAATAACATGGGAAAAAGTTGTAGATTAAACTCTGCCATTTCATACAAAGTAGTAGCCATGTGGCAACAGCAGTGTCAACGCTGCACACAAAGTGGTGAATTGTGAATTCTACAGTTTCACTAAAAACCAAATTGTTGTATTACTCTGGGCTGGTCTGCAGAAGCATTTGTTCAGTAAACAGTAAAAATACGGAAATGAACTAATGTTAAAAGTTAGTAGATGGGAAGACAACAGAAAGGGCTATATTACTATATTAATCCATACATACCTAAGATATCCATGTCTTGAATACCAGCTCCAATTCATTCGTCATGGAAGAATTTTGTGCAGCCAAATGAGCACCACGGGAATGACTGGGGTGTGGAGAGGCTGCAGCATGTAGAGTGATTAAATATTAGTGGGGTCCTTCTTCCTAAGAGCTGGCTGAGGTGCTTATGCTAGAGCTCATGCTCCCCATGTTGTGTGATATCCAAAGGACAGGGTAGCAGGGTTTTTAGTGCTGCAGCAGTGGGAATGGATCCCATGAGAGGGAAATGTGTTTGGGATTTCTGAGTTGCCAGAACTCGCTTTGAATCTGAACTTTGTTGTTGCAGAAGTTTACGTTATTTGGCTCTATATGGAGAACAGAGATGAGGTCAATGAAAGATGAGTGATAGAAGTTTCTAAGGAATCTGTCTCCAGCTGCTGAGGACACAGTATTCCCTGAAAGCCAACATGCACTGTTGTAGGGACACACTCATTTCTCAGGAAACAGACTCCTGAGACTGACACTTTCTTCAGCAGAGTTTTCCTATAAATTTTTCCTTGCTTCTAAGCAAGCACCAGCACTGATATATAAAGATCTTGAACAAATTAGGCTGAGCTGGCAGATCTCACGCTCATTACCATATGAGTGGCAGCATTTGGAAGTGGCCTCTCACTGTGCCAGATGCTGCACAGACATAGAAAAGAAGGGCAGTCTTGCATTGCTCCACACCAATTTCTCCTTGTTGTGGGTATTAGGGAGGCCAAGATGCTAAGCATGAGTGACATTAAGGATGGGTACTGTAGACAGTGAAGCCATATACATTAATAAAATCACAGGCCCACATTTTTTGAAGTTTAGGAAATGTTTAATAATAAAAGATGCCCATGCAGCCACAAAAAATTTTTTGTATATGCCTCTCTCCATGCATCCTCCCTGGCCTCTTCCATCCCCTAACCCCCTAGTTCTCTTCTTTTTGAATGGTCCAGTACAACTGAATGATGTTTTCTCTTTGCAGCAGGGGGGTCCTCATCCACATCACCCTAACTCCTCCTATCTTTCACATCATCCATCTCAGTTTTGACTATGCTACCAAGTCCCTTGGATTGCCAGGTATCCTATCTGAAGGGCACTTTATTCAGGGGTGCCTGAAATTCGTGACTTCATCTTATTCCTTCTGGACCTTCTCCTTTAGCACTCCTCAGTTTCACATTTCTTTAACCAGATTTCTTTACCTCTGCACTCTTTTCCCATCATTAAAGCACTGCGCCCATTATATGAATCAATTCAGCTTTTGAAAGTAGAAGCAACATTTCGATCAGTGTGTGTGAAAAATCCATAATGTGAAATAGGAAGGCTCTTTTTTCTCAAGGTGTGAGCAAAAAGAACTTTCGTCAGAACAGAAAGAAGTTGTGGAAGAGTAAGGAATTCTTTAAAAACTGAAATTCTAGGATAAACACCCTTAATATGAAACCAACCCACTTGTTCAAAGCAGCTTTGTGCTAGCACAAGTTAGAGCTAGTGATGTTTGCGGGGCTGGTTTCACTGCTGGACATAAAAAAGGCTGTTTGGGAGGGTATTCCTGATCCTCATATAAACCTGCAAGGTTGCCAATGTTAGGCTGGAGCTGGCCTGTATTTATAACTGATGCTAATTTTCATCAGATGGACCATGGAATTTTAGTATCATTTCAGCATACTATAGTTTGTACACATACACACACATTTACATATATTCAGTGTAATTTTAGAATCATAGCCCCACTATCGTCCTTAATGAACAGAGCGTCCTGGACACACTTCAAGAAGGAAGTCTTACAGGCACAGAAGCAGGCTGTCCCTATGTGCCGAAAGATGAGCCATTGGGGAGGAAGGCTGGCCTGGCTGAACAGAGAGCTTTTACAGGAACTCACGGAAAAGGAGAGGGTTTATGAACTTTGGAAGAAGGGGCAGGCAACACAGGAAGAGTACAAGGATGTTGTTAGGTCATGTAAAGAGAAAATTAAAAAGGCTAAAGCTCAACTAGAACTCAATCTGGCCTCTGCTGTGAAAGATAAAAAGTGTTTTTGTAATACACCAACAACAAAAAGAAGGCCAAGGAAATCTCCATCCTTTCTTGGAGGCAAAGAGGGCTATGTGTTGTAGCCAAGGATAAGGAAAAGATTGAAGTACTTAATGCCTTCTTTGCCTTGATCTTTAACAGTAAGACCAGTTATCCTCAGGGCAGCTGGCCCCCTGAGCTGTAAAGTAGTAGCTGAGAGTAGACAGGGGCAGGGAGCAGGATAGACCCCCTGCAATCCTGGAGGAAGTTGTTAGTGACCTGCTGGTCAGGTTGGACATCAGGGGAGTTTCTTCATGGAAAGGGTTATTAAGCATTGGAATGGCTGCCCAGGGAGGTGGTGGAGTCACCATCCCTGGAGCTGTTCAAGAAGCGGTTGCATGTGGCAGACAGTGCCATGGTCTGGTTGACAAGGTGGTGATTGGTCGAAGCTTGGACTCAATGATCTTATAGGTCTTTTCCAATCTAAATGACTCTGTGATTATGGCATCTTAAAGTTGGAAAAGACATTTAAGATCGTCAAGTGCAACCATTAACTCAACACCGCCAAGTCTACCACCAAACCATGTCCCTAAGTGCGACATCTGCATGTCTTTTAAAGACCTCCAGGGACGGTGACTTCTCCACAGCCTGTTCCAATGCTTGAGAATCTTTTTGCTGAAGAAATTTCTCCTATTATCCAACCTAAACCTCCCCTAGTGCAGCTTGAGGCCATTTCCTCTTGTCCTATTGCTTTTGAATTAGAAGAAGAGATTGACCCTAACTTGTTGTAACCTCCTGTCAGGCAGTTGTAGAGAGTGATAAGGTTTCCCTTGAGCCTCCTTTTCTCCAGGCTAAACAACCCTAGCTCCTTCAGCTCCTCAGTCTCATAAGATTTGTGCTCCAGACCCTTCATCTTTTTTTGCCCTTCTCTGGACACCACCATCATCTCTTCAATAGCACCTTGTTCTGCCTTTAAATAGCCATGTCTTATATTTCATTCAACCTGCAAAATGGAAAGAGGCAGTGCATAAACTGCAGCAGAGGAGGTTTAACAATCAAAACAGTCTCAACGAACTGGAGATGCTGTTCATTGAATACTAGGAAGCAATACTTGAGTTGCACAAAGGGGATGGGCAAGTCCTGCCTCAAGCCAAGCTCTCCAGAAGGGATCTGTACCTAAATGCAGGTTGTGTTGCAAAGACTAATAACCTAAAAGACATTAATGCAGTTTGAAAAGGAGTCTTCAAGATGGGAGGCCTTAAAAAACTGCTTAGATTGGCAGCTGATAGGGTACACAGGGCTACAGCCACACTTGCTCTGGGGTATCTGGTGACCTAGCTGTGTGGACCTGCTGCATAACCATCGTCTCTGAGGGGCCAGACTCACTGATAGCACAAATTCTTAGAGCATGATCATAACTGCTAAGCCTCAGGATGAAAATGGCCGGAAAAACCCTCATTTGGAGTCTTGGCCTTGTGTTTTCTGAGTATTTACACAAAGAAAGTGGAAAAGTGACTAAGAACTAAGTTGGAACCAATAGTGTTTCCCCTATGCCTTCTCTCTATCCACAAACATACTGAAATAAAGAAGGTATCAGAGGAAACCCGGAGAGATAAGAGATATTTTCCCTTCACTCTAGTTGTTTTCATCAGACTATGTAAAACTAGTCATGCAGCATGGGTGTTTTTCTTTTAGTTTTGGTGCTCTTCTGGGCTGTGACCCATGCAAATGCAGGACATCACCTTCCCTCCCTTGGAAGCCAATATTGTAGCTCTTCTTTTGGGACCACAACTCCCAACATCTTCAGTGTCCCCACAGACCTATTTTTATGGATAGCACTCCCTCCAGTCTGTGACCTCCCTTGCCACAGGGTGGGGAAGAGTCCAGCAGACAAAGGTCTCCAAAGAGGAAGAGGTAAAGCAGAAGTTAAGTTTTGGAAAGCAGAAGAGAAAGGGAAGGCATGGGACTGAGGCAGTTTTCTTGCTGTGCCTTTCTCAGCTGGTAGACGTGTAGGGTAGGCCAGGTCTCTTGTAAAAAAGACACACGAAGTCAGAGTTCAATCTGCTGTGAAACCTCTGTTCTCATAAATGACTTTCAGATATTTTGTGTAGTAGGTACCACTAAATTAAGGAAGTCTGAATCTCTGTCTTCTCAGAGAGACTCGTGGGATGGGAAAGTTGTAGGAAAAAGGTACTAAATTACTGAGAAAAACACAGCAAAACAAATTCAAGAGGCAAGAAAAGGAAGTCTGACATACATAACAGTTTGTGTGTATCACCAGAATGGAGAGGTTTAACTCCTCCACAGGTACAATTCCTCCACAAGGAAGTACAAGTACAGCATAAAATTCCATGGGTTCAAAAAACTGTAGTTTCTTTATGGAAAATTCTTCATTTAGGGTATGACCACACACTGTAAAATAGCTGAATGACAGTTCACATACCAGTCTCAGAATGGAGTCTGGAAAAGAAAAACAAGAATGAGAAACCCACTGTATTTGAATTAAGTGGAGTAACTATCATCTAGGACCAAATACATTAGATAAATATGAAAGTTATCACCTCCTCCGTCAGCCTGGATTTTACATACACCTCTAGTTTCAGGAGGGCTATGCATGGTAGACAATCATCTTACTAAAAATGCAACAACAACAAAAAAAGCCAGCTGCTGGCCATTGTATACCAGTTAATTTCTTGAGTATAACAAACGTAGTTGAGATGTCCAACCAGGAGACAGAAGAATATCCAATATCCAGTCATTACAATGTTTGCTTTGGAAGGCATCCAATGTGCAAGCCAAAGTTCTCTTTCCTAGCTGTAGGAGACAAATAGTGCTGCAGTGGCCCTTTCTTGAGTCTGATCTCAAGTGGTCTGTGTCACCGAACACATGCTAGGAAAGGAGTAGGGCAGCCTTTGACTCTTCATATCAAATAGAAGAGACTTTAAGGTTACCTAGATTTTCCCAGCCTTTTCCTTCTAACAGGTCCTTAAGATGTTGGCACAACCAGTCTTATAGCAGAGAACTAGCCCAGATATGCCTTGTCCACTTCTGGCCCGTGCAGCACTGCCTGCAGTAACTGATAGGATGCTCAGATGCTGGGCCAGGAGCTGGACTTGATGATCCTTGTGGTTCCCTTCCAACAGAGCATATTCTGTGATTCTGTGATATTTGCTGGTGTTATGTACAGGCTAAGGTCATGCAATCCTTTTGGATGTGAGACAGGCTGTCTGAGTAAACAAATGGCCAGCAAGCACTTTTGAATCAAACCCAGACAGTGATTTAGCATTTCAGGACTATTAACATCTTCAGCAAGCCCTTTGACATGCTTAGAAGCAAACCTGAAAACAAATTTGGGCTACCTGTCCAAATGGCACAGAGCCTGCTGACAGTTTCAGGCTGATTCATGTCACTACACTAAGTAAGCCATACCAAGCCAATATGAATTCGTGTAAGGCCAGAACTGTGGGCCAGTGGATGTACTTCCAGCTCTGTGGCATCAGTTTGACTGCTGAATCTATTTGACGAGAATCTTCGAAGGCCCAGTTGTGCCAAGCCATAAAGGCAATTCAGATAGCAAACCTGAAAGCAGTATTTTGGAGAGAGCCTGAGCAGCGTCCTGCACAGCATGGTAACTCCCAGCCTATGAGCAGCAGGAGCTGCTGAAGGAAGGGGTTTTCTGCAGCTCACAGCCCATCTCACCTGCACTTCTAAGGCAACCAGGGTGGTTACTTCTGATGCAGCATTAGCAAAGACCAGGATCAAGGAACTTCCTAAAAATCCTTAAATTGCTGTAGCTTACTCACTGTAATGCACCTGTCAGAGCCCTAAAAATATTTTTAAAAGCTCCCTCAGGGAAAATGGCTTATCCTGGGTTATCTTTCATTGATTTGTTTAGAGGTGCAAACCACAGCATTTAGTTAAAGCACTGAAAGAGTTTTTACAGCCAAGTTTGCACAAAGGGTCCATTTTAGTTGAATGAGCACAATGGCTGCATATAGAAAATGTCAAAGACCCAAACAAGAAAAATGCCAGAACTTATTCACAAACTTAGTACTTCTTTCATTCTGTTAGACACACATGTAATTGCACCTGCCAGGTATTGTGTTTGTGGAGTCAAAAAAGAATTTAATTGCACCCGCATAAGGACAGATGGATTTCATGAAAGCTGGAATCAACAATTAAAATAGCCTCCTTGTATTTTTAATTTGAGCTCCCAGTAGCAATTAAAATGAGTCTGCAAGCATTTTGATGGAAGTTGCACCATGGCATGATACACCTTTGTTTTCCTGACAACACACAGTTCTGTTATTGCCAATCACAGGCTGGCTTGAGGAAACTCCTGAGAAGCAGTGGAGCTTTAGATCACCACTGGCTATGGACAGAGTCCATGAGAGACTGATGAGCTGATAGTCAAGGCAGCAAATTGTCATGCACAACTGAATCAACAGGAATACAGTTTCAGCTTTAACACAGAGAAAAGCTCAAATCTCACATAATTTGATCCTCATAGAGATCTAGATGACTTAACTGCTCTTCCATCACACTCTGCTAGCGGTCAGGGGGAAAAAAAGGTTGTGTGCCTGCAAGATTTGTGCCTTTAGCACACTATTGCTCAAGTTCTCAAAGGATAATGAAGCACAGTCTGTGATACTGCTTGGATCTTATAATTCCTTTCTGGGTTGAAATACAAAATTTTTTCTTTTGTCCCAAATGCCTAATTCAAGGTGATACCTCCACTGCCCACCAAGAGTTGCAGATGTGTCCTTCATCTTGGGACCACAGAGGCAATTGAAACAGCTGTGTTTCTGCATTTGTTTGGTCAGAGCAGTAATGAATTAGAGGAAAAGGTGATTTGTCTGCTTGCTTTTCTTATTCTGGAGAAGTGAATAAAGAGAATTGGGGTACTTAATTCCTCTCAGAAAGTCTATCAAACTAGCAGAAACACTAATGAGGACAATTTTTTCACAGCTCCACTCTCCAAAGAAGATTCTAGAGGATTTCACTCTACACAGCACTGCTACTCTTCCCCATTTTGTCCCCATACACTGTTTTGCCCCTCCAACTGGCCCTTAACTGCCAGCTGGGCAGGTAACACAAGGTAACAAGGCCCACAGGCCATCTGGTGAACTTAAATCACAGTCCCTTTTACAATGGATTACCTACCCAAGTTTTAGCCTCCACAAAACATGTGGAAATGTAATTCTCTGAGATGCTGGTGAATACCTTCAGTGACTATTATAGAACAGACTGACTGATGGCAAGCAACCCCAATTCCTGATGGGTATCAAACTACAGTGTTTTTTCTGAGAAGGCAGTTCTTTCTTGAAAGATCCATTTTCTGATACTTAGGGATTTTGACAAGTGAAAATATTTAAGAAAGGGAGGAAATAAGCAAAAGTAAATTTCAGTGTCCTCAAAGGGCTCACATCCACATTGCGACAAATGCTTTAAGTATGGATAGTGAATGCAGAAATTTCTGACTAAGGGCTTCTATTTTTGTTCTCAGCCATACTACTTTATGGTTGGAACAAATCAATTTTCCAACTCACTCTACAAATAACCTTTCCTGCCTGCTGTCATCTTCGTTTGCCCTCCAAACTACAGAACTAGCTGGAAGTCTGCAGAGTTCCCAGCAGCAAGAATGCATTACTTCTTAGTACTTGATTATAGTGAAGGTGAGTTGAATAGAAAGAGCTCTGCTCCAGGTGACATTTGTCACTGTCAGCCCATTATGGGTGCAAAGCATTGGAGAGGACAGTCGCCTAGCTTCTGATGGGAACAGACTCCTGGGTGCTGTTGGATGCCAGTTGTGATCACCCTTCATGGCTGATAACTCCCTTGACACATCTGCCCTTGTACTTCAGGAAAGCTGATACTGGATGGGCAGATTCGTATTCTAGAAACCCATGGAAAATTACAGAAAATGGAGTTCCTTTCCAGAGGAAATGTTTTTTTCCACCACCAGCTGGCTTCCTTAGATGACTCCAAGGCTTTAACACCAGGGAACCCCATAGCACACTATCTTATACTTTAAAAATGTATCTGCACCGCACACCCTTGCAATACCCATGCTCTTTGAGTAGGGCAGGGAAGTCTGCCTGTTCAAGGCACTGAGTTATTGCTCTATTCTTTTCTACCCGAGAAAGGCTGTGCCTATCCAGGTATACTATTATTAAAAACGTCTCACCTGGGGACTGAAATGTACTCCTGAAAAGACTGCATACTCTGCCATTTCTTATAGCAAATGTTAAACCACTCAGTGTTTCTTTAGAATACCCTCTAGGGCTGAAGTGTTGTTTTCTTTTTTACCAGAGATGGCAAATGCATCGCACTCCCTCATTTCAGGACTGTCATTGAGGGAGACAAGCAAAACACAGGAACTGAGAAAAATGCTCCTTTTTCATACTCCCAGTGCACACATTGTTCTGTGCAGTGTGCTCCTCTGCCTACAAAGGGAACAGTGCCAGACAGTTTATGCTGCAGGGTTTACCTGGCGCTGTGGAACAGCTCAGGCCTTTGCTTTGGCATAAAAAAATAAATCATCCCGTGGTGTAACAGAGGTGAACCTTCACCAGTTCAGACAGGAAGGCCATGAGAGGAGGATGGAGCATGAAGGAGGCAAAAGCAGGGATTGATCATTTAAGAGAGAGGCAGCTGAATAGTATACCTGTCCACTTACATGATCTCCACCTGATGCTTTAGTAAGTTTTTCTGGAATCTTGACTGCCCAGGCAGTAACTAATAAGGACAATTGCACATCACACAAATTCTCAGTGTGCCAGGGTTTTAAAACACGTTACAACCCTTCTCAATTTCCTTCCATGCCCATTGCAGCCAGCCGAAACAATAAAGGAGGGGACAGTGGCTCCTGACATAGGATGCAAAGAAGACATGATAGCAAAACTTACAGAGACAGCTGCCTGTGTAAAAGACAGCAGTACTCGGGGAAGGTGAAAGCCTTTTCTGGCTTTCCCTGACTTTTTACCAGCATGTTCAATCTCCAGGTTGGAAGAGCACTGTGGCACACCAGAGAAAGGTTCCCCATGACTGCCCTGGCAGACATCAGACACAGAAGGCCATCAGGACCAACATGTCTGTGGATGCTGGTTTTGTTCCAAAGACATCTGAAGTACATGTAACACTCATTTCCACCGTCCTGGCCAGGGTTGGATCTCTGTCACACTTGGTTGTCCAGAGGGCTCTCAGGGCACCATCTATGAAGCATGGTTTCCTCTGGCTGCTGAAATGGCAACACAAATCCTCTGCAGTTTCTAGTGCCAGTCCTCTAGAGCATGTCCGGCAACAAGTGAGCTCATATGACTTGAAAATCAGGATGAAATACCTCATCAATCTGAAATCCATTCTTCTGGGGTACTTGCCTGGATGTAAAAAAAATCCCTCAAAACCACCCCCCTTTGTTTTTTTAAATCATTGACCTCAGAAAAACCAGTGGATAAATTATATTTTTCCTATGTCAACTGTTTGTTATCAGAGGAAATGTCCTCAGAGTCAGGACTTGCTGTTTTTTGTGTTTTATCTGTGCAGCAAATTCCATTAAGTGAAATTTAATGCCAAAGCTCTAAGATCTGCATTCCTGGGTAATGACTGTTTGGGGGGCATTGTCTTTGAATCAGGAGCAAACACAAGCTGATAAAACACTTGTTGGATTATTTAGTCATGCCATCTTTTGCTGGATAGCTAACACACACATACAAATCACTAGAGGCAAAAATATTTCCTAAGTGGAACATTGATGATTCCTGAAAGATAAAGCAATGGTCTCAGGCAAGAAAGCAACCCTACTGGTGATTAAGCTGTTCCTGACATACATAACAGCCTGAACAAGATCTCCTTCTGCCCCCTCAGAGTGAAAAATCTTGTTTGTACATGGCAATGTTGTGCAGCAACACACACAGGGAAAGAAAACATCACCCTATTATATCTTCTCAAAAATGTAACCGTGGCTGAATTCTTCATTGCTATGCACCATGTAATTTTGTAGCAGCTAGAATGAAGCCTAAGAGTCTTCTTCCCATCTGTAGAAAGAGATTGCAGAGCAAGTTGGGGCAGAACATCTTCTTGCTCTGCTCAGGGACCAAGAATCTGACACCATTATCAAGCCTCGTAAGAGACTTTTTGTTAGGAAGGCACTGCACTGCTTGCCTCCACTAGACACCACATCTTGCTATACATCTCCAGTGGGAAACTCACCATTGGCACATTAGTGACCAGAGGCGAAGAGCTTGTCTCTTTCTTCCCACTTCTCCCACCTGTATCCTGTTATTTTCAGGATACAAGAGAATACATAGACTTAAGTATCAAACCTACTACTAGCCTGGTAGCATGACTCCGTAAAGACCCTCTTACAGCATTACTGTTTGCAACAGAAACAAAGCTTTTGTTGTTTTTAACTTAAGGTTGAGCTTATAAAAAACAGCATCTTACTGTCGTGATCTGGTTTACACCCAGAAGGGCAAAGAAAGCTAAGTCTCTGTGTATAAACCTGAAGGAACTTAGAAGGTTCAAAATATACCCAAAACCAAGATCAAACCCAAACGAGGTTAGATGTTGGTGCCAAAAAATGGATATGTTTTATTTAATAGTAAGAGAAGCAAAGAGAAAGAAAGAGAAAAGAAAGAAAGAAAGAAAGAAAGAAAGAAAGAAAGAAAGAAAGAAAGAAAGAAAGAAAGAAAGTGTGGGTGGGGCGTGGGGGGCAGGGAGAGAGTGACAGGGGTTAGGTGGAAGCATAACACCCATCCGAGGGTGCCAACAATGTCTTGTTGCTCCCCTCCATCTGGTCTTCTTGGTGGTGAGGGTCCCCCGTTGCCGCTGCCGTGCCAAGTGGCCTCATGCCACGCCATGCCATGCCACACCGAAGAGTACAGAATCCAGTGGATTAAAATATGTTTGGGCCAGGTGAGAACACCCACGTGCCTCCCTTGCAGGGGTCAGTTTGACCCTGTCCCTTGCAACACCGAGGGTCTGTCGCATCATCTCTGGTACTCTGGTGCAGGGTCTGGGGACCCCCTTGGGGGGGCTTTTGATGGGCCATGTCACCCCCTCTGTCCTTCACGTGGATGCAGCTTCTCCCCAGGTGAAGGGCCCCTCAGCTGGGCTCCTCTGCACAGTGGAGGATGGGTGGTCACTGCCTCTGACCAGAGGTTTTCCAACACACACCCAAAGTCTCTCTCCCCCCACCCTGTGTGAGCCTGGCAGCTGACAGCCCTGGGGCTGTGAGCTCCACTCCTGTGGTGTTAGACTTGTCCTTTGTGAACATCCCCAGCCCGGATCTGTTTATCTTATCTTCATCAACCAGCAGTCCAGGGCCTCACAAAGCCCTCACAGAGCCCCTTCTCCGCAGCTTTTGTAATACGGTTTTGAAAGTCCTTAATGAAAATGTTTAAGTCATAAACTATAATATTTCAGTCTCTGACACTTACCTGCTAGGTTGGAAAATATGGCTTGTTCACATGACTAGTTTGTCCAAAGAGCAAGAACTGTTGGATTTGTTCAGACCTCACAAATTGACACAAGGTCCAGAGCTGTCTAATAATTGTTGAAATGCTGCAGCAGCACAATTGCCATGATGATCCCAGGCCTAAGGGTGTTCAGGTTACATGACTGATACCTGCATGGTCTAGATCCAGTTCTGAGACCACAAGCAGGCTGTTAAATTTTGCTAGCCACTAAATAGTCGACTACAGCTCATGCACAGAGACAACACTTCATGCACTAGACACTTCATGTACTAGAGAGAGACAACAGAAAGACTTCTTCCAGAATGGGTAATGTTATGCTTCTCAAGCCAAGATTGGGCCAGGCGCAGTCTTCTTCATCAATCTGCCTTACCGAGGTACATGAGGTCACAGTCAGCAACAGAAAACTGCCCTTTGGTTTCTTTTACAAAGCAACTGTGTTTTCGCAGGCTACCTTCTCTGAGCTACCAGTGCTGAAACTGTTTTATATAAGGGGAGACGGAAAACCGTGGATTACAGCACAATTTTAGTCTGCAATATCCATTGACTACTCTTTCCTGAAAGCCCCAATTTTCTCTGAGCAATGGCTCAAGTGCAATCAACCGGCTGAGAACATCTCTGCACGGTGGAGTGACTGCTCAGGTCTGCAGAAACAGCTAAGGAATACACCTCTGACTCTCTTCCACTTTCAGATCAGATGCAGCAACTTTTTAAGGCAATAAATAGAGTGATTTTAGTGCCAGAAGAAAGAGGACAAGCTTAGACCTGTCTAAGCCTGGCACGAGCAAGCTGCAGAGGACTAGGGCAGAGCCGGAAAAGGTAACCTCTCTCTGGATCCCCAGCATAAACCCTTGTCCCGCTCCTAAACAGAGTGCTCCTGTCTCTGCACAAGAGAGCACAGTCCTGTACTGAGCAGCCACAGACACATGGCAGCAATGTGGGATGAAGGAGAGAGCAGCTCAGATCCTTGCCTTGATGGGTCTGTATTAGGTATGGGCAACAACTTCGGCCTTCCTTTCTCAAAGTGAAAAATAACACTTCATGCACTAGCTTACTGATTACTCCAATGCAAGGCTTCTGCAATGCTCCCTGCTGGAGCTGCTCATTGCAGGGTGCCTCAGCTATTGTAAGGTCAAGGGTTTTTGCAAATAGACTTGCTGCAAGTTGAAATTTGCAACACTGCATCCTGCCTTCTATTTGCAACTCAGTACTTTTTCACCCAAGATGCTGTGGCTGTGTTTTGCAGATCCTTTGCTGGAGTGTTCTCTTTTTGTTGTTTTGTTGCTGTTCTCATGGTCTTGCAACCTTGACTCTGTGCTGTGATGGGCTCCTGCAGAAAGTGACTGCTACAAATCTGAGAGTTCTCCCTGCCTTCCCCATTTTTCCCTGCCTGTGGTTGCTTTGGTTTATACTTGGGAGCCCATTTTATGTATGCACAAAGATCAACAACCAGGTAGTGTGCAACAGTCACACCTGAGCAAGGGGTGCTTTAGTGAGCACAGCATCCCATAAGCAGGGAGACTGTGTGACTAATGAAAAGCTCTATGATTGTCGTAGTGAAGTATTACAGGGGATCATCTGCTGCCCTGGAGATAAAAACAGGAAGAGGACACTTGACTTTCCATTGCCTCTCTCCCGACTTGCTGCCACAGAGGTTTTTCTTGCTTTTCCTTTCTTTTTGTCTCATTCAAATATTATTTTCCACCAAAAGTAACATCCGCCATAATAGTCAATGCTTGTCAACAGCTACAGACCCTGGTAATAGCTGTGCCTCTGTCTCAACATGCAGGATGTTCTATGTTGTGTAAATGACAAAGCCAGGGAAGCGACAGTCCTTGAGTAAGGCCTTTTCCAGGAGCCACTGCACTCATGAGTTCATGTTTCAGTTCTTGGGTTCTTCTGCGCTGCCTGCAGAGCAGCAGGTGCTGTCTGTGGGGCAGTAGGGGACCCCTGAGGGCTCCTGGGGCTCACACTATATGAACAGTTGTGCTGGAAATCTCCGTGCCTAGATCAGTGAGACTGGGACGCCTGAATGTCCTTAGGAAATTGTATGTGTGTAGCAACTCCAGCTGAGTGTGCTAGGTCCCCGGCCTGTCGGAAGGAGTACCAGGCAAGCAGGCTGATGGCCAGAAGTCCTAAGCAGCATTCTCATGCCCATGATAGAGTGGTAGCTGATGTGGGTTGCTACAGAAGATGCAGTAACACAAACCAGTTGTGATTCCTTTTTAACCATGGCCCAGTAAACTTGCTAGAAAATAATTGATCAACCAGCCAAAGTTCATTAACTACAAGGGGTCCACAAAACACTGCTGCTCTTTCTGCTGTGTAGGGGTGTCACTTGCTCTCCTATAAGGAAGGCTCGTGTTTTGGAATGTGAGTGTCCAGCTGGAAAGAGTGAGAGCTGCTGGGCAGCAGCTACTTTGTTTGGTTGAATGAATACAACTGTTTTGATGAGCTCTGTTCCCACTGTTATTGTGAGTATGATTTAATTGTTCATATTTTGTCATAGGCATTTTTAATGGATTAGGCATTTGATTTCCACACTGTCATTAAACCCATGCTCTGGCTCCAGAGCACTCTGTTCTTCTGCTGACCTGTTGGCTTGCTGAGCCTACAGGGTTAAGGTTTTGGAAGAGACATGATTTTGGAAAAATTAAGCAGTTCATTCCACAGTGGGTAGAAACCATCTGAGGCTTCATAGGTGTCAGACAAACACAGCAAACAGATTATGTCAGCTCCAGATAATGAGACAGAAAGGACTCACATCTGTTAAGAAATGCTCAGGGCCAGCTTCTGACACCCTGTGACTCTCCTGACTGCCTTACTTGTGCACGTGTGGACTTGGAAAAGATAGTAGCAATATTTTCATCAGGAGGTACTCCTGAGAGGGGGGAGTGGAGTGGTCTGGGCCCAAATACTACTGAAGTGTTAATGCTGCGGAAGTCCCGGGAGCCAGCATTGTCTAAAGGATTAGTACAGTAATTAACAGGCTCTCTAAACACCTCTGAGTTTCCAGAAGTTCAGCTTTAATGACCTCACTCCAGAGGTCGAGGTTTCCTGGCTAGACTAGAGCCAGTAGAGGTTATTTGAACTTTATGCAGTTCAGCTAGGTAGTATAATGATTTCAAAAACAGGAGTTTCCCTCATCACAGCATTACAGCACAGGATATGCCTGCGTGTTCCAGTGTGTGTCTGCACTTTGTTACTGAGGCCAGCCTGGATTTCCAAGGATCCAGAAAAGCATTATGCTAGCTTTGGGAGTTGTTATGCAGGCACTGCCCCTGGAACATGCAGATGGGCTTCAGGAAGTCTCAGGGTTCAATGCAACATTCAACTGGAGCTTTTCTTGACGGCGCAAATCTTGCTGCTTTCTTGCACACCACACCTCTCCCTGGCATTGTGGCAGGTCTGTGACCTGTTCTGGGGGTGCCTTTTATTCCTCTCCCAGCAAATTTCTCAAGCATGGCAGTGAGGCCACCTCATGGTTACTTCTGGGTGACCACAGCTCTCTTTTATCAGGTGATGGAAGCATGGCTCAGGACCAGGGCATCCTGAAACCTGCCACGGAGCATCCCTTGCCAGCTCCCCAGGGCAGGCAGGGAGCAGGTGGGTTGTTATTGCCCTGTGCTTCCCTTCTCAGACCCTCTTTAAGCAGACCTCCTCTCAGGAGGAAAACCATGCAATCATAGGTCAGATACCACCTGATTTTGGGTCTTAAGAGAAGTTGTCTCTGCTCTGACCAGGAGAGATAGCATTGCTAGTGCTCCTGCAGGGCTCAGGGAAGGCCTCTGCTCATTGCCTGAGGGAATTCTCTAGCCCTCCCCAGGAGTGGTTCCCTTCTCCTCCTACTCTCTTAATCTTTAATTGGTGGTTCTTTGTCCCAGACTATAATGGCCAGCAGTGTCCTTCTCTGTTTCATTCTCCCTGTCATTTTTCTGTGCCCTTCCCAAACCTCCTGGACTGCAGCAAGAAACATGCACAGCGGCACTTAGAGCTAGGGCAGCAGGCAAAGCCCATCCCAGGTTTTTGGCTGTTAACAGAGGGTGCATGGGCAGAAGGGCTGTCCCATGCTCCTGGTTGGTTTCCATGCCGCCCTGTCCTGTCCTGCTCCACGTGCCATCTCTGCTTCTATCTGTCCACAGGTGATGGTGATCAGCAAAAGTGTGACTGGTCTAGGGTTAAAGCAGTCTTTCATTCCTCCTTAACACAACTCCATAGTCTTTCCCTCTCTCTTTCTCTCTCGTCTGCTTTCCCCAGGCTCATCTCTTTGGGATGCCCTTCCTACATGGCTGTGGGGTAGGCTGGAGGAGCCCAGGGGGAGAGGCAAAGAGCCTGCCAGCTCCTCCAGGTGCTGCCCTTCTGTCATGCTGTTGGGGTCTGCCAGCAGGACAGCTGGTACCCTCAGCTGTACAAAGCAGCCTGAGATACTTAGCAGAGTCTGTCATCTTGTGCCTGAGGGTGAATGCAAGAAGGGCGAAGGGGAGGGAATACCTCTCCCCACTGTGCACCTCTTAGAAAGAAAAACAGTTTGTTATGATGCCAGAGCACCAACCATGCTATTGCTTAATTTGCCTTTCAGGCTTTTTGCAAGGCTTACATCACAGCCTTTCAGTTCAGACCCATATGTTATCAGCTGCTAAAAGGACTAATCTGAAAAATATCTGACACCGTAACTCTCCGAGCTGCTGAAACAGTTTAAACAGATACACCGTGCTTCTGTTAACATACTTAGACACCCATAAAAATGCTAGTCACACAAGCAGATAGATATTTTTCTGCCCCTGAAACCAAAGATTATGTGCAGTTCTGGGAGAGATGTCATCCTGAAACAAGGAATTAAGTACAGGTTTTTTAAAGAATAGGAATAGACAAAAATTACCTTTGAAATTCTAGTTCAAATTTGACTCCCTCACCTACCTGATCATGTACTCCATCTGATACTCTGGGCTGTAGAAAATGGCCAATGTTTGATTGATGCCTGGCGTGCAAGTGCAAGTCCAGCCCTTCGAAGTATTCACAGGTAATCCCAAAGGCTGGGTAAAACTGTCTGGAGTCTCTGGCCCTGTCAGGCTCCACTCCCACAGAGCCTGACATCATGGTGGATGAGAGGTCTGCATTTTTCTTATTTCTTTGCCCTTCTGTTTTGTCATGCTCACTGGAGAGTTTTTGATCTTTCTATATGGGCTTGTGTCTCTGGTCAGTACACTTGCTTTTTAACTCCTTTCCTGTACACTTTCTATCCCAATGCCCCAGCTGGGAGATGCCACCAAGCTTATCGGCTGTATTTGTCTTCCAGGCACCAGCTCAGGATATTAGTGTGATTAATCCAAAGGGTGAGCTTGAATTTAGCTCTGTTAGGTGAAAAGGAACCCTTCTACTGGGAATCCTGCATAAAATATGTCAGCTTGGGAGCTAGATGACATAGCATTTTCACCTATAAACTGGTGGCCCTGTCCAGGAAGGGAAGAGCTGTGTTGCTGGCTATAGATAGTCTGCCTTGAATAGACTGGGTCTGTTCAAGGCTGGAAGGGAATATTCCCATCTACTTAAGGTGCCTCTTCCTCAGCGAGAGACCAGGTATGGGCAGGTGCAAGGCAGCACAGAGCATGCTGGATAAAGCAGATTCGTCCTTCCTCATACCAGGCACTGGATGGATGTCTAACAAGAAATTGCATATTTGAAGAAGATAACTGAATCCAACCCTTCCAGAAGGCTCCTAGAGGAGATGCCTTGGCCAAAGCTGAGTCAGTGTCCTTGACGCAATTTTTTATTGCCTGACATAGAACAGCCTGAGAAAGCTGACATGATTAAACAGACTAACACCTACTTTCCCAGTCTCTCTGCCTCCTTTTAGTATCTCTTTTTTACAGGAGTCTTTGCAGCAAACAGACCATTGTCTTCTGGCTTCAGCATTACTGGGTTGAGTATTGAATTTGCACAATCCATATGTCTGCATTTATGCAGCTGGGACAGTGCTGCTTGAAGAATACACACAAGAAAACATTTAGTATATTTACTATAGCTGCTAACTAGGTTAAACACTGGAGATGTAACAGATTTCTTTGTAAAGATCTCATTAATTTCAAAATTAATCTTCTGACACTGTTCAAAGACTGGATACCTCCCTGCATAGGACAGAATCAAGAGGCTACAGGGACTTAGTTGCAACTGAGACTATACCCTGGTTTTCATTTTGTTTTGTCCATAACTTCTGGAAACCCTTTCCTACCGCATTCATTTAGCCTTCAGCACACTTAATCTGAAATTGACTTTTTCTGCCCCCTCGTAGAGTTTTTAAATGCATGAACAGCACTGGATAGGATGGATCAGCACTAAAGCGAGACCAGCAATCTGATCAAATTTCTGGCTTACTCTTGTTGCCTACAGCAACACTGTCTACACATCCAGAAAATGACTTTCTAAGGGGCTGCACTTCAATGCACAGTTTGATTCAAAAAAAAAAAAATTAATTAACCTTCTTGACTTTTACCTTGCTTAGGCTATTTCCCACTTCCAGAAGTGTCTTTTATTTCTCTTCCAATTGCATGGAAACCAGAATGTAACTTAGCTCCCTCAACTAAAAAAGAAACTAGACAATACATTTCAACATGATCAAGGCCTTTATGTTTTCTAAGCACAGTTTCAAGTGACAAACTCTTAGAATTGCATGTATGTCTTTAAGAGATGTCTTTAATGAAAAAGTTGCAACAGCGAGGGAACAAGGGACTTTCTGCTCCATTTTGTGCAAATCAAGGTAGGGAAGCAACAGAGTGTCAATGCTTTAGAGCAGCCTCCCCCAGCAGGTGAACTTGTGTGGGTCAAATTGTTAGCAGAGATAGAGTTTTCAGTAATTATAGCCACAACATCTAGTATCAGATATAAATGCTGCTGGGCTCCTTCTTGTGAGAAGGGGTGCTGGTTCAGTAACTGTGGGGGACATAGGTTGTTAATGGTGAAAATAACAGAGATGGCCAAGGGTCAAGGTGTGCCACTGAAGAACTCTCTACTTTGGTCTGTCTTCATGTTTCACAGTGCCTGTCCCTGAAGGTCCTGTTCTTTCCTTTCCTTGTGGCTAACACAAGAGGACTTCTCTTGCTGTATATACCAATTTGTTTTCCATCTGTGAATAACTGCAGAGAGACGATGATCTGTGAGAACCTTTTCCATCCGTGGATAACTGCAGAGAGCTGATGGTCTCTGAGAGCCTGGCTGAGCCTCTGGGCTGAGGCATGGCCCATTCTACAGGCCACGTCACAGAAATGACAAAACTGGCAGTGCCAAAGTGCAACCTGGTGATTACTGTCAATCCTTGCAAGAAGGCCACAGCACACCGCGAAAAACCCAGTTTACAGACTCCCAGGGTCCTGTGGGGCAGCAAGAAAATGTCACCTGATCGGCTGCTAATCCCTCTGAAGGAACAAAATCACAGTCCTCTGCAAGGCAAGAGCTGCATCAGCTGGCATAAAGCGAGGCAAGACAGCAACAACACTTTTTTCCGAAGGTGCCTCGGCTGCAGCAGCCCTGGAGTGAAGCTGAGATCTCAGAGAAGAATTAGATGGGCAAAAGATCAAAAGGCAAAACTTTGTCCCCATCTGAGTGTAAGGAACAGTGTGTTGTTTTCTAGTGTGCTTTTGTTCTCTGAGCTCAGGGTACAATTAGACCCAGACTAACCAGGACAAACATCAAACTGAGGATTAGGCTCAGCACTTAGGTGGTGTTTTAGAAGATGAGTGTGTTTCTACTCAGAAGTGACAAGGACACAGGAGTGCTCTAGTGAGCATCCCTCAGACGTGGTGCAGGCCTGCTGCCTGGCACAGTACCTTGGAGTCATTAGTGGACAGCCATATAAACATGCCCCAGCCAAGGAGTTAAAGTTACTTTTCCTCCATTCTTAGAGAAAATGAGGAAAGGCTTCAGTTTCTGGAAGCCTACCGCTATTAATTGCTGAAATCCATTGTCATTTTGGTTCTGCTCTGGAAGGTCTCAGTGCCCGGAGGGAAGCAGACCTCTCCCTGCAGCATGGCAGACTGCCTTAGTGACTGTTTTGTTTCACATTTATTTTCCTCCAGTCCTGATTGCACAGGGGTAACTTCTGTCATGCAGTTTCTGGCCACTGTGCGTAATTGTTTGCAATGGACAAGAAAACTACTGCTTCTTCTACGGCAACATTCTATCTAATGAAGCTGGATAATACAATAGTCCCATGTTTCATTCCTCCTCATACTACTTGCTCTTGATGTCCAGCAAATGTGTTCCTGTTAACATAGGAGACAGGAGAGATGACTGCTGTGCTCAGCCTCCCTAGAATTAGCTTTCTAAGACATAACCAAAGTGCTTGTCCTGTCCCAGGCCACTGCACTCTGGCTGCAGCATGCAGGTGTTAGAGGAATGAGGTCCATGTGTGGGCTCGAAACAGAGCTGCAAGTCCCAGCTATTCAGCCCAAAGGCTCGTGGTGCTGTCCCTAACAGGGGTGGGGCATTCCTAAGTGTTAGAGCTATACTGAATTTCTACTCTCTCTTATCAGCAAGAAATTTATGCCACTCCTTTCCAGTTATGCCTTCTGAACTGCTCCTGCCTTTCTTCCCCAAAGGTCCTAAATACTCACTGCTGGTCGGCTTCTTGTCCTACTCCACATGGAGATACACAAGCAGAATTACTAGGCAGTCAATAGAAAATGGGAGCAGCAGAGAGATGATCTTTGCTTCCTTGTCTTTGAAGCTGGTCATGGCCTATTTCACATGCACTCTAGAAAGTCATCTTCTGAGGACCAGACATCATGGAACAAGACCAAACTGTATTACTGAGCACTCCAAGCAGCTTTGTTGTCTCTCAGCCACCAGCAGAGGCATTTTTCTCTCCCTTTCTAGTAATCGCACCAGGCTCAGATAGATTTCTGTTCTGGGGTAATTTCAAGTACTGGGACATTGCATGGGATTGGTATTTCATACTTCAAACAGGCTGTTTGCAGCTGAAACTTCCTGCAAATTAGGTGAGACAGAACCCAAAAAAAAAGTATGGTAACAAACTTCAGCTATAACAAGGTTATGTATTACATAGCACTGTGACATGATCACTGTCACTTACATTAATAGAATTAGCAATCCTGTTTTTAATCCCAGCCATTGAATCAGTGATTGCAGTTAGAAAAACAGTTATTCACGAGCTGCCAAACCTCTGCAGCTTTGTGAATGAAGGCAGGGAATATATATTATCTTTTGAGAGGCTTCAGAGTGGTCATCTGCACAACAAAACTGTGGTGATACTGAGGCTAATCGGCACATGCAAATCAGGGCTACAATCCTTGTAGAAGGTTTTCTGCTCCAGGGCAAATCATTGCTCTTCAAAGACCAAGAAAAGCAGCAAAGTTTCTCCTGGGAAGGGCAGGGGTGAAGACTTCATGCACTTAACCCAGTTCTTTTCATTTCTGTGTTAAAAGCGAACAACTTTTTCTTCTTTAGGGATGAACAAAAGCATTAATAATTCGTAGGTAGGATTCTTTTTCCCCAGCTGCTTGAGAGATTTTGCACTTTTCCAAGCCCCTCCTCCTGAATCTGACCCTCAGGCATTTTGCCTGTTTAATGCAATAGTGGAAAAGGTTGTTCCAGAGAGGCAGAACTCAGCATATGCAATATAGGTAATTTTGTACTTGGACTGAGTCAGATATCATGGTGAGAGAGATGGTTTGTAATTTATTACCCTGAGTACAAGAGTGAGAGGTAGGACCACTATGTTTAGCCACAGAGATATTTCAGCAATTCCTAGAAATGTCATCTGTTGAGCACAAGTCTGGCTAAGTAGCCCTGTGGCCAGTACATGCTTGGCTCTCTGCTATTTTGCTATCAGCAACAAAGGGGATAGCCTGTCCCATTAGAGGGATGCCATCTTGCAAAATTTAGGGGACTCTCACAGAGATATCAGACCTTTGGAGTTACTAAAGAGCCTTCTGTGAGAGTGTACATTTGGATGAGTGCAGTTATGTGCTTTAGGCAAAACAAACATCTTGCATAGGCAGTGGGTAATATCCAGCATGTTCTTGCCACGTAGGTGCAATGATTATCTATAGGTGGATGGGACAGCTGGTTACAGAATTGTAGCCACTGGACACTCATGTCAGTGCTCAGATGTACAAGGGTGGGGATCTGTGTTGGTAGAGGGTGAGACCATCTGCTGTTGCGTGCTTTTCGTACCCCCAGGCTTTGAAGGATGCTAACCCAGCCTGCAGGCTGCAGGTTTCCATTGCACTTCACCATCTCAGCTCCCACCCACCACCCCTCCAAGAAATCAGGGAAAATATTTGCTCTTTGGTGCAAGAGATTATTCAGCTTCTAAGTCACTGGATGCCTCTGTTCTGAAGTAATTCTCACTGCCATAGCTGTCATAGCAGAGTACTGACACAGTGTCTGGTTTCAGGCCAATACACAGAAAGCCAAGCTGTGCATTTGTTTCCTCCCCTGGCCTGGAAAGAGCACTACCGATATCCTGAGTGTCTCAGCTTGCTCCAGGGAGAAAGCTCTGGTTAGGTGTCTTCAAGCCAAGGGGCTTCCCTGCCAGTGTGGGAGCACTTAACACCCCTGAAAGCAAGCTGCAGCCAAGAACAGCTGACCTTTGGAACCTCCACACATGCCAAGGGCTTGACGCACTCAGCCGCCTGTTTAGAGAAATACTCTGAAACGCTTCTGGAACCCCCAGGGCAGCAGGTCTCTAGGTGACAGACTGCAAGGGGGCTCGAGCCTCTGCTCTGAAATTCAGCATCACCACCTTCCACAGGCAGTATATGGTCCACATTTCCCAGCACCTCAGTTTGAGATGAAGAGTTATCTTTCTCAGTGTATGTGACAATGCTAAATATGGACTCTTTGGCGAAGTTGTTTATCTTTTACTTCTGAGACAGAACCCCATAGCATCAGCTTTGTTCTGCTCCCCCACGTAAGCTCTTCTAATTTTTCAAAATCTAAATGATGTGGTGCATGCATGTGGGAAGGAGGTGGGAAACAGACAAACTCAGCTCTTTTAGATCCTCAACCAAAAATCTTTTCAAAGAGCAGCCTGGAAGTACGTGCTGACATTGATGATGTGATCCTGGTGAAATACCAAAGAAGGAGCAGAAAGCATGCTGTTCTCTTGCAGCTGAAGACCTACTGCAATCACCACGGGACCAAGCTGAGAGCTGTTCTGCTGCCGAGCCAGTACAGCTCTTGTCAGTCAAATGAAGTTCCAAGACAGCAAGTGACGTTTACTAAAAGTACAATGGTTTCCACATCTGAAGCCCTAGAATGGCAATTCCAACTAATTATGAGGCACAGAAAGAATGAGATAAGCTCCGGATTGCATTGGACAGTAAAATAAAGAGCTGCGTGTAGAATCACTGTGGTAATAATCCTGCTACCAGGACTTCATGTTAGCTGAACTTTGAACCCGTTACCCCAGTAATCAGAGATTGTAACAGGTCATGTAAGCTCTATTTGAAGGAAGCTGGCACTTGGAAATGAAAGTAACAGGGTTACTGCATTAGAGCTCCTTTCTGCTATTCCATTGATATGACCCAGAATGTGTGATTTAGTACCATGACAACTGATGAGAGACTGATTAGAAAACAGACACAAGATAGCTGTAGTCTGCCAGTTCTTATTTGGAGTTTTATTACTTTCAGCTTTATTTCATAATCATTAGCCATCAGATAAATACTGCATGTTTTAGTTAGATATGATAAGATGGTGTGTGTAGATACGAAGTTGACAGAATTACAGGGCATTTTAATGGTTCATGTATCACTAGGATGGCATTATTTTGTTTTCTGGAGCTTCGATTAGGGGATGATTTTAAAACTGCTGAATTTCAGGTTCTTGGATTTATACTGTGGCATTCATGTAAGTGGCCTTTATTTCCTAAATTTCGGATTACTGCTTTCACAGCACTAGTATCTCCCTTTGCTTTTTCTAGGAATGCTGCTGTAGGCACAGGTCTTCTCATACACATTGAGCAGATTACTGTCCATTTCTGTGGAGGATCTGACTCAACTCACCCTCAGCTTTGGAGCCTTTAGAGTGAGAAAGGGGAGCGCAAGATGGGAACATCCTGAGAACCAGAACATGGGACAATAATTGACTCTCTTTGCCACATATAGAGGGCCCACTTGGGCATCTTTAGTGACTCTTTTTTCTGTTTGGGATTGAATCCATTGTTCTAGGGTTATTTCAACGAAATGAGAGGCACATGGTCACCCTTTACACTAGCTGGAGTCCCTTAATCTTCCACTGTGCCAGTCCCTTCTCAACTGTGGCCCTGTGAAGGCTCCTCTGCAATATGTGATCCAGTCTGTCCAACTGGGGAAGAAAAAGGCATTCCCTGTCCATATCTTCACAGCTGTACAGGACAAATACCACCCTCAAGTTTTCCTCTCTGAGGTGAGAAAGTGTTTCCTCTTGGGTGCAGGCAGTTTTGCAGCTGCTGAGCGGCCTTGTTGTGACATTTTTTCCTTTCCTGTCACTGAGCATGCACTGAACATCAGGAAATCATTACAGAAAATTGAGAGACTGTATGTGTGTGTGTACACATAGAGAATGCATAACCCAACTGATGCAGTTATGTGTAGGGTGAGTTAAAATACCTCCCACACAATATCTGGCTTCTGAAGCATGGCTCCAAATTGGCCATTACCAGAGTAATGACTTAATCAGTTGTTAACAATAGCTGTACTCCCTACCAACCGAGGTGCATATAACCTTGCAAAGACTCCCTTGACACCTCCTCTGCTGCTGTCATCAAATGAGTTGGCCTTATTTCAGGGGTTTTCTATGCATTGCTGCCAGGGTTCCTCTCCAAGGCATTACATCCAGTGCAGGGAACTCCTGCTATCTCCAAGGGGGAAAAACTAAGTAGAAATTTAGCAGCTGCCATTTATGTTAGAAATCCAGTTTCCAACTAAGGTTGGTGCTTGGTTACCTTCTGGAGTTAAAACCTTAGATAGCAAGGTCTAGCTTTCAAGGAAATGAATTCCATTCATGCTGAAGGCTTTGTCTTAGGTTTTGACAGTCCCAATGCATAGAAAGTGCAGCACTCTAAATACTCTCTGGAGTCAGAATATTGTCCCCAACCTCAGTGACATGGCAACCTTTCTAGATGTGCATGGGCCTGATCTTGTTTCACCTCTTCCTTGCTGGGAGATGTGGAACTCTCCTTTAGTCCTTGTTTTCATGGGTGGAAACGGGGATATCAGGACATTTGTCCAGCCAGCCTTAGTCTGGAGACATGTGAAAAAATTTTGCAATTAGTAGTGTAATTAGTAGAACTTTTCAAATGAGAGCTCCTTTGAAATGACTCCAGCAAAAGGTCATAGCATCAGGCAGAGGAGGCACTCTGGGATGAGAAATCCCCAAGGCTGCATGTTCGTTTTTTTTTTTTTTTTTTTGAAAGGTAAAATGAGATTTAGCCCTGAAAGTGCCATTGCCAAGGGTCTGTTGTCACTAAAGAAGAGTTATCAGGCTCATAACCTATGCACAGTCCATGTTGCTTTGCTTCTGCTATACAGGTTAATCATGAGTGACTAACTGCAACATCTCAAGGCATTTGACATAGTTTTCTTCCCATCAGTTGTAACTGAGACAGAGATAATTAACTTGGGGAATGCATTCTCCAAATCATGTGCTCATAACTGGGTGGAGTTGGCATGCTAAGAGCATACCCAGCTGTGGGCTGCAGAAATGAGAAGGGTTTGCTTGATTTTCCTGTAGCGTTCCCTGACGCCATCTGCTTCCAGACCTTGTGGAGAAGTGCAGAGGCAGAAGCTTGGCAGAGAAAGCCCATAGGATAAAGACAGCATGGACTGACCAACAACTTTCGCAAGGACAGACATTTGGGACACACAAGGATGTGTTCGCTAAAGCCCTCTTGTCTGTATCAAATGTGGCATGATGTCTTCAGTCCTGTTGACCCTGAGTGATTCTTATGGTTGCTTCAGAAATCCTCTACCTCCACTCCCACGCATTAAAGGCCAGTGGGGATGCCTGAGGAGGGGTCTGTCTTCTCAAAGCAGTCCATTTCAACAGCCTGCAATGGAAGGACCACCCTTTTCTCCGCAGTGGCACTGTGCCATAATGTGCTAGCTTGGGCTGGCTCTGAGGTGACAAGGCCCTACAGAGCTGAGACATTCAGGTGAGGCAAATAGCCTAAGCATCCAGCCCGCAGTCACAGGATCCCTCCATATGAAATACAAAGATAGAGAAGTTGTCTGAGGGAAACTGAGATCTGACTGGCCCACCAGGTATTCACTCTCTGTGTTGAGAACCAGGGAAGAGGGAGGGTGACAGAAAACCCCTGCCAGTCATTCCCTCCCTCCCATCCCTCCCTCCGTCCCTCTGTCCCTCCCTCTCTCTGCTCCTCCATTTCTCCATCCCTTTGTTCTTCTATCCTTCCGTTTCTCCATCCATTCTCAGTTTGACATCTCATTCAGCACCAATAGATAGGCCTAGGAGCACTAGCCCTGGGAACAAAGGGATGTGAACATATCCAAGATGCCTTTGCAGCATTCCTCTCTCCTCTGCTCATGCCTAGTTTTCCTCCTCTTATTTAATGCTCGTTAACAGCAAATGATTTTACATACTTATATCATGTAAGCACAGCCAGATTGGATATCTGCCTTCCTTCTCTCCAAGTGTGGCAGATAGTTGGAGAAGGGTAAGAGCAGCACCAGTATACACAATATTTCCAGTTTATACAATCTCCACACGTTTTCAGTTCAGTTATTTCCCACATCTGATGTGGTTTTCATGGATTTAGTAATCTTCACTGGATTAATGCCGAAGATCTGGCCCCCACTATGAACCCATGGAAACTAACAATCCACAATCTCTTGCAGCAAGTAATTGTCCAAGTTCCCTACACCTTACACGAAGAGCTCCATCCTTCTGGGAATACGGTGCCCAACAGTTTTGATTGATAACTCCATTTCTTTTATTGGAAGAGATACTAAACACCCAGTCCTTTCCTACCTTCTACAAGATATTTATGTTCCCACAGACCTTTGATATCTTCTCTCAGCTGTCCTTTCAGAATAATGATATCCAGCCTACCCAGTGCTCCCCAGACCTCATCAGCTCCAGGTATTTATTCACCTGTGTTGCCCTTCAAACCCTTCCCCATTATATTATTTATATCCTGAGACAAGAAGACCAGGACCACTCATGGTATTTACGACCTGCACAAGTCATGAATTTATACAGTGGCATGGTGATGCCATCTAATAGTTCCTAGTATCTGCTTTGCTTTATTGACTCTTGCTGAACAGCGAGGTGACATTTTTGTAGAGCAGGTTCCCACAGTCCGAAGGCTGTGTCATTTCTGCCCCCTCCTCCCAACTCCTCCCCCTCCCCAAACCCCATCCATCGTAAGTAGTAATGGTCAGGGTAGAGCTAACAATTCTAACTTAAGAAACTAAAAATGTATGTAGGAACGAGAGTGCCTGCCAGAGACCTCCATAGGGATGAGTCAGAAATCTCAAGGAACAGCGGTCCACAACAACAGAACAAGACCTTTACAACAATGTTTGGATACAGAAAGATGGTAGCTAGTGACCTGACACAGTCTGCTGAGCAGCTGGGCCAGGACCACACAAAAACAATTTAATCCAGCACCTCTTTTACTGAAAATGAATAACAAAACCTTAATAAATCAACAATTACTTATTGCTGTATTTGGGGTAATAAATTCTTTAGTTTATCAGTAGCTTGTGGCTTCCATAGCATGTTCTTTGAACAGTTTGCCTTTCAGTTACATCCCCTTTCTCTCCTGAACAATAAATTAGCATTCATTTTTTTTTAAAGGAAAAGAGGGGAAAAAGAGGATATATTACAATTTTTTCAAAGCAAAAGGAAAAATGCAACATCTTTTTGACATATATCTTAAAATAATATGAGGATAACTTTCTCTGCGTGTTAGATGCCTATGCATAAATAATAAAGGGCATTATGTTATTTACAGTGTTACACAATAAACTAAGAACGTCTCATTTAACACAATATCCATAAAGACAGTAAATAATGAAAACATCCACGTATGTACAAGATGTATTTACAATAGAATAGAGAATTACAAATGATGATAATTGGCCATGTTCTTTGTCTGCCCTTCTCTGCAGCATTTCATAGGTGCTTGTTAGTTTCTTACTAGAAGTAAGTCCCAGGTGATAGTAAGGAGCCACACTGCAGGGCCAAGAAGTGCTCAACAGGCTGAGAGGTGTGTCCTTTGAGGAGACACCAGTTTGCTGTCCTGGATGCTCAGGAAACTGCTTGCAATGTGTGTGAGAGAAGCAGGGAGATGCAGCATTGTTGTTTTGGAGTATTGGAAAGAATGAGCTTTCCTGTTTCCCTGATAAAGGCAGTGATTGATCTCTTAAACCTGGGTGTACTGGGATGGCTCAAGTGAGGAAGGGAGTAACTGGGCCAAAAGGAGGGAGTAGGCTTTTCTCTGTTACATGAGAACCTCTACGGAGCTGTAATGAGTTACACCCCTTAAACAGGCAGGCTGTACCAGGTTGTGCACTACATAATCCAGCTATACACCCTTGAAAGAAGCCTTTTATCCTGGAATAATTCCTGCATATAAACACATACACAGGGAAAACTCATGGCTCAAATTAAATGACATGGAAATAAACCAGGACAATCTCAACAACTCTGCCACCACTGGAGTATTTCTCCCCCTCTTCAAAGTATGTTTCTTCTTGCCATGACTTTCAGCCAAAAAGCTGGCAAGGATTACACAGTGATGGCTGAAGGGTGTTGGGACTGCCTAGCTCAGAGGTCCGGGTAATGAAGCAAATATCCCCAACAGGGGAGCTGGCCTTTGCCATAGGCACTTGCTGGCTCTGCTCCGTGCTGCTGCAGCCTCCAGCCCCTTGGCCAGCAGGAGCTGGCTGCAGCCTGCCAGCAGCACCTGTGGCCGGGTAGACTCACTAACTTCTGGGTGTGGTCCTGACTGATGTGAAACACCCTCACAATGTGATAAACACAAGCTGAGAGGTGAGGGTCTGTGTCCTCCTCCCGCTTCTGTGCGTGCCAAGCCAGGGCAATTCCCCAACTCACTGCTGCATGAATTGTGCTGTAAGGCTGGGTTCTTCACAAAGATCTAAGGGCTTAGGCAGCCATATCCCCAATTGTATTTTCTTGTTCTTAGGTCCATGTGAAGTCTCCAGCCTAATTTCATGGTTGCCCTATAACACACTGTGTATGTTCCGAGGGGGAGAAAGAGCAGGAACTGCACAGCGTTTTGACTTTGAGGCACTGCAACAGAAGAGGTGTGACGTTTTTCCCTAGACCTATACCAAATAAATCTCACATGTACAGCTCCCAAATATGGAATTGCTCCTTCATTTTGTACTGTTCCTCAATAATAACATTGTCAGTAGTCAAATAATCTACTCAACTTCAAGGTATGTCCCCTTTCCATTCTGATTAATCTGTCCGGGCTGTTATAGATACTTCAATGAGAGCTGGTCTTGTGGGTGATATATACTGGGGGAGTTTACAGAAGACCTGTGTTATAATCTCTATTCTGCCACTAAGATGGGTGATTTTGGGGCAAATCTCTTGTTTCTCTGCTATCCTTTTCCTGTCTCATCTGTCCAACAATATCTTCGCAGTATCAGAGGCCTTCCTGAAAGGACAGATATTCCAAGAAATTTCTGCCCCCAGAAACACAACAGTGCAAATCCTTTGGAAACTCATGGCCTTCATTTGGAAAGCCCACCTGACCCTCTGTACTACTGAGCTGCAGAGTTACTGGAAAGGTGGATATTCTGCTACACGGGATTGCAGATAAATAGGCATGACAAAAGGGATGAAAAGAAGAATATGGTGTCTAGAATTTGTAGAGAGAGCTTTTGTTTCAGTCTGCAAAGGCAAAGTGTGTTCAAGTACATGACAGCTAGGGAAAAATGGCAAAGGGGACTTAAGTCCAGACAATATGTATTTGCCATCTCCCACTGATTTCTCAAATGAACAGTGCCATTTCAGCCACCACATAGCCCAAAGCTGTGCTAGTTTCCTAGCCTTTCGGATCTACCACTAACATCCTAGTGGACAACTTTGTTTCCTACACTAAAGGTATTTTTTGATCTTTTCTGCTGAATCTGATGTTCAGGTAGACTCAAGTGTGTTCTTACTAACGTGATATGGTTATTATTTATACAGTGAGGAACTCACTGATTTTTGTCATTCTGGCAAAGAGCTTCTTTTGCTATACTTTGCTTTCAGGTCTCAAATCAAAAGGACACCTTGTTCAGCAAAATTCTCAGGCACATGCTTAACTTTTTGCATGTGCTGGATGTGTCAATGAGAGTCTAGCACACGCTGAAGGTAACTTTTGCTGGGATTAGCACAAGCATATGCTTGAACAATTTACTGAGTTGGGACTTTAGTTCCTCAGGTTTGCATCTCACAAAATTTCCTTGATGTATTTCTCTTCATTTAACTAGGACCAGAATGCGGCCCAAAGGATGCGTGTAGTTTGGCTGAAATTCTTTTTCTCTTGACAGGGCTCTTATTTAGAGCTCAGTAATACCTGTAAAACATATGTTCTCATTTTCAGAATCCCCAGAGTCTAGGAAAAACATTTGTTTTCCACATCAATCCTGAGTCAATGCTGTGCCAACTGAACACACAACAAAAAATCAAAAGTATAGAAGAGGCAGAGTGACCCTGACTAAACTGATAGGAATTCAGTGCAAAAGAGGCCATTTGCTTCTGTCTGGATGGATGCATCTGCTCCACCACTGACAGCATCCTTGTTCATTACTAGTCAGTGACTTCAAGACTGTCACTGGCTATACAAACACTGATATCAAATAGTCACACATGGGTTACTATGGCTGTCACCCATATGGTGTGCTTGCCTTCGTAAATGGGCTCTGCATCAGCCTTGCCTCTCTCAACCCAAGTAATGGAGTCAATAAAGGTGAGTGGAAATAAACTCCATACATCTCCTTTGTCCTTCCTATGTGCCTATACTTTTTAACCATTCAGCAAATCAAGTTCTTCCCTGAAAGGCCTTTCTGTGTCCAAGAGTAAGCCTTACTCCAACAGCAACTCTAACAAGGTATTGCTAGAAGCTTGTCAGGGTTCTTTCTGAGGAAGAGAAAAAGGGGAAGAAAATTGAGGGGAAACAGAAGAATATATCATGTATTAGAAATCAACATTAAAAATAGAGGTGAAAACTGATTGCACTTTTATTAGTGGCATTTGTTTTCCAGCTAGATGTCTTCCTTGCTTGGTTACAGATATCTATTATATTTGCCCCATTAACATAAACTAATATAAATGCTTTCTTTTTTTTTTTTTCTTCTTTTTTGTTTTGTTTTCTTTTTTTTTTTTCTTTTTTGTTTAAATAGAGTATTGGGTTCAAAGCCTCAGCTAACTTAAACCCATTTCCTAAGGGATAACTAGAACAATTAATATCTGGAAAATAATGAAATGGCAGCTCCTAGTGATTACAAGCTGACCTCTGATTAATAATATATTTGGTTTAAAATCACAGTATTACTTTCTTTCTATACGTAACATTATTTAATGCAGGTTGGCGCTTTTTTTTGTTTGTATGTTTTTTGTTATCCTGCTGTAATTAATAGTAGCATGCTGTTGGATCTACTATTATCCCAGTGCTCAAAGAAGCAAACCTTTTGGCTGGCAGAGAGCAGACAAAATTCATCTCATATACGGAAAGCAAATAAAAGTTCTCATATAAGAAATTTTTTTTTTTTTTACTTTTTTATCTTTTTTTTTTAATCTTTTTTTTTTTTTTCCTGACTCTGTGTGTGTGTTTATGTGTGTTTTTCTGGTGGAGTAGGGTGGGAGTGCCATTACAGGACTTTCTGACTTGGGGATTCTACAGCAAGCGACCAGAGGGACTTCTGCAATTCTTGCAAATCATACATCCAGTCATCATAATGCAGTGCACAAAAAAGCTAGGACAACTGAGGGCTAAAAGGTTTTGCAAAATACTATGGGACAGCCATCATTGTAACTGTACAAAACTTGCTCTCAACTTAACATAACATAAAGGCACCATTGATATCTTTCCCCATTTTTGAAATACTGTAAAAAATTGCTACATATGGCACATAACACATTTGTACATACGTATATTTAATTTATAAAAGTTTTTTTCCTCTCCTGTTTTCTATCAGCGGAATTGCTAAAATAAAATAAATTGTTTAATTTAAAGGTGGAATACTTCATTATATAAAATAAAGTTTTACATGTGAATCTATGTGTTTTATGTTTTATACAGCAATAGGGTCTTGGTTAGCTATCACACTGGACAACCTTGCTTGCAACTCTTCTGGTGTGGAGAAGCGACTTGCCGGGTTAGTCCTGGTTTCAGCCAGCCGGAAGGCAGTGGCTGGCTCCAGACTGGTCGCCCCGGGGTTCGGTATGCTCAGGAATGGTGTATCCTCGCCTATTCTTTCATCTTCGGTTTCGGTCTCAGAGCTGCTGCTCTCAGAGCTTGTGTCAGAGTCCACTTCCACCCTGCTGGAAATGTGGCCGTTGGGCTTTGTTCTTTTGACCCTCCGGCTGTTGGTGAGTTTCTTTGGAGGCTCCTGTGCTGGTTCGTACTCCTGCGTGGTCTCATACTCCTCATCCTCCACGATCCGCAGAGGACTTGGTGGCAGGCTGTTGCTCTCATGGGTGGCATTGTGGTGAAAGGAGTTGAATTGCTGAAGGTGGTGGTCATACTTCTCATGTAGCTGCAGTGGAGTCACCAGGAGCAGTGGTCGCTCCTCTTCTATGAAGGGACTCACTGCCACTGAAGGGATCGAGACGGTCAAGCTGGAAGCCGGTGGTGACATTGTGGAGGGGCGGGACTTGGGAGAAGTTGGAGTGTGAAAATCGACAGGTGACATGCGAGCTGGTGTGGTCATAGCTGAGACATACCTGAAGGAAAGAGATGGGGAAAGGTTGCGAGCACAGGAGCAATGATGACCTGTGAACACAGCAGCTCATGTGGACTGGGAGAGAAATGGCAGGGATCCCTTAAGATCCCCAGCATCCTCACAGAGGGCTACTTAGGAAACTTTCCCGTTGCTATTAATCCTATAAACTGCTGACTTCTGGGACTTTGGGCAAAAACATTTGAAAGCAGGAGGAGCGCAGCAAAACTCCCAGATCCCAGCCATGGAGATGCTGTAAATTTTTTGCCAGAATAACTTTCTGGAATGAATCCAGGAATGGGATTCAGAGACAGACAGGCTGCCAGAAACAAAATGCATTTGCAAGTATTTTCTCAAAATACAAACAGCTGCTGTACTTCTGGAAGGATTTGACCAGAATCTGGGGTACATACAAACAGACAGGGAAAAGAAAGGAAGGGAACTGAAGGACAGTCCTCTTGGGGTTTCACCCTCTTCTGGCAACCAGACTGTCTCAGGCTAAGGAGGAAAGCAATGTTTGGATAAAATCTAGAGCCAGATTCTGCTAATTTTAACCACCAAGGACAGTCAGAGAAGCATTCATAGCACCATCCCAGGAATTTTGTGCTGCTGCACTTCTTGGGTGCTAGTTACCCTGGCTGGTAGGTCTATCTGCAAAGAAATATGGAGTATCATTTGTCCTCATGTGGGAACAAGTGCTGAAAGACAGGATTGTCTGGCCTAGCGTCCATGATTTCTCTGCAAAATCTGTCCCTGTTCCTGTGGGAAGGGTAGTGGTCAGAAGTGATTTCTGAAAATGAAGCTCAGGTGCCATTACAGGGTTTGTCCCAAAGAAACAGAACAAAAAATGTGAGACTCTCAACTGGTTTGAATCAGTAGACATGCTATGAGGTCATGTCGATTCATGCCAGGTGAGGATCTGCCTAAAATCACTTGTTCAAAAGCGCAGTGCCCAGCATGGTCTGGCTTTGCTTTTATTCTCATCCTAAATTCACCTGCCTGAATTTCATCTGTGTCCAAAGTTAAAATCTTTCTAAGCTCCATCTCCTACACAGGCCTATTGAGACAAGCTATATTTCTATGACTGAAGCATTTATTTAGCTTTTCATTAGTGGTTTATTTAACTGAGCCTGAATTCACCAAAATAAATCTGAGCCCAACTTTCTTACCCAATCTATGACTCAGTTGCACATATTACACTTGACAAAAATGGAGTTACGGGAAAAAAGAGAAAATGGGAGATTCTGGACAGATGTGCAGTAGCGTAAATTGATTTTACTAGAGGCACATTGATTGCACATTGATTTACATGAACTGAGGAGCAAGAGAAAGGAAAAAAACAAACCTGGAGTTATGCATGGGAATTAATCAAGTTGGTTGAGCAAAGGGCAATGAATAGGTCTGTGCATCAGATGAATTAAGTAATTTTTTCTCCTTCCATGAGTGAGCTTTTAATCCCGTTCACATTTTTAAATAGGTATTGTCTGAAAAACTGAAGCCTTTCTACTTTCCCAGCTGGTACAGTGCTGGGTATACGTCTTCATGACATACTGGATTTTAGCTAAACTGGTTCTGTTAATGCAGTGAGTTGGTTAAATGTGTTCAGTGTACTGTGCATGCTCCCAACAGTGTCAAGTTACTCATACTGGAGTGTCGTGCATTCACACATTTCTGCTGTGTTCCCCCACACCATAACAGGGCAGTGCTAACTAGCTGCTGTCTGCAATCTGAGGCTCAGAAGCTGAACTCATGCAGCTCTAGCCCATCCTGAAAGGAAGGTTAAAAGGTGATTGATTTATCCAGCTTCATGGCCAACTATGCTGGCTCAGTGAAAGGGGATCAGAGAGTATCCATGGCCATCCAGCAAGCATTAACCAGTTATATGCTGCCAGCTTCATCATACAGTCCAGTCTTTTGTGCAGAGATGGTGTTTTTTGATCTTCTCTCCTGTAAGACAGCTAAGGACATCCAAGATAAAACTGCTTGTGCCCTCTGCTTGTGTACACAGGTGGCAGAGCATGGGATCCAGCAGATGGATGGGGTAATGCAAAAGAACCCCTTGTAATGTCTGTTCAATTTCATTTGAAATTTGAGGGCATACAGCCTTGATCTACCAGATCACAGCACAGCAACATTTGATGGCTTCAGGAAGTAATTTGTCAGCTCCTACATTCCTTTATGTTTCTGAGTAACTTTTAGTTCCAAATAACTCTCATTTTCTCCCTTATATACACACACATACACACAATCCATCTCAGGAACAATTGGCTGTGTATTTCCTGCTAGCTAAAAATAGATGAGGCCTGCAATTAATGTCCAGGGAACTATCATCTCCCACGTTCCAAATTTGTGATCGCTTCAGGCACAGGCTAGGCTTGTCAATGCCTGATGAATTATCACAGAAATGTTGCTGCTTTTGAGGGATTGTACAACCTTCAAGAGACACAAAAATTGATGAAATGCCTTCTTCTCAGAGAAACAAAAAGGAATATGCTCCTCCCCCCTCTCCCCCCACCCCCAATTAAATCTAAACAGTTAATATTAGAATGATGCTTTGGGTGTCCCATGCAATGCAGGCAGACAGCAAGAATGGTGTTCACTTCCCACATGCAGATGACCAAATACACTAAGCTCTAAAACTCACCACTGGCAGGCGTGTGGCCGTGCATCCCACTTGGTTCCCAGGCAGGACACAACATGGTATTTACTGTTACAGGTCCTGATCCAGCAAAGCACTTAAGCACATGCTGAGCTCTACCCATGTGAGTAATCTTGCTGATTTCAGTGGGCCTACTTGCACGATTAAAAGATAATCTTGTCAAAGTGCTCTGCTGGATTGGAGCCATGGCTGTTTATGTCATGTGAGCCCTGTATCTTCAAATTAAATTCCATGGTAAATAGCACGTAACTTTTAACGAGAGAGCTAGTTTATTATTCTTGGTGGTACTACACTCAGAGTCCTTCCTCAGTGGCCCTCTTTCCGCTGCTAAGCAGTTGTTTGTGTGGCAGAGGGAATACCACAGAAATGGCGTTTGCTGTACTTGCACATTCATTTTTCTGAAAACCACAATCTGTCTCCTACACAACTCAGTGTCCTTAGGGATTGCTTGGCTGCATTTCTGACATCATGGACACCCTACAAAGCCAAATCCCTTGTGATTTTGAAGTGCTCAGATAATTGGTCTGTAACCTTTTGTTTTCCTTTTCTTCTGCCTATGATTCCTGGGAGCAAAGTGCTCTTTAAATGCCTTGTTTCTTCTCAGTTTTTCTTTTGCTATTCCGAGGCCATCTTGAAGCAAAACTCTAGTCTAAACCTGAGAAGGATTTTTTCAGTAAGTTTTTTTGCAACTGATGCACTTCTAGGCAGACCTTAGGAACTGATGAACCAGCCTTTTCAGAAAAAATGTTACTAGGTTGGAAAAATCCTGACCAGCTTCATTTATAACTATTCCTGATTTAAAAATGACCTGAGTCCTTCTGAATTGCCCTTTGTGTTCCCTGCTTTCATTTAATAAAAGGTTAAGGGGAATTTTTAAAGGGTTTAGGATACTCCAGAAAGTAGGTGGTGGCATAATTTCTATACTTCTTAGGAGTCCTTAGTGCCCTCCTCCTGTGGATCAATACATTACTTTCTTCCCACAAAATCTCTCCGTTTTCTCACTTGCATCTTCTAAGAAATTGGTAATTAGGCAAAGTTCTGTTCATACTTTACAATGGAAATTTCTGACTAATTACTCCAATGGAGCTTTTCCAAGTGTGAACTGCTGGCTAATAGGACTAAATCCAGCAGAGGCAAGAAGGGAAGAAATGCTTTTGGTAGACTTTAAACTACTACTAAGCTCTTCACCTTTATGAATAAGGAGATGTATGCCCTACACGAAGAGCTGCACTGTTGCATTTTCTCCTGTGCCCTCAAGCTTTGAAACCATCTGGGAAAACACCAGGCCTTGCCAGCTGAAAGCAATGAGGTGGTGTGTCCTACCTTTCACTGTGAGGAGAGTCTCGGTAGGAATCGGGGGTCTCTCTCGCATGCCGGAGGAAGCTGCTGCCTTCCCGTGGCCCGCCGATGCCATTGAGGCGGCCCCGGGGCCCCGCTGGGCTGGCGTGCCTGCTAATCTCCATGGAGGAGCTGACGAGCACCGAGTGGCTTTCAGAGAGGATGCTTTCAGTGTGGCCATTACTCCAGCTGGAGAGCAGCAACCAGGAAAAGAGAAAGGGGGAGTGTGAGACTGGGCTTTGGTGGCAAGTGCGTACGAGCAGAAGTTTACCCAGGAAAAGGAGGGCTCTGTTGTCACTCAGGATCTGCAGCATAACCTTTGGGTTGGTAACTGGGGCTGCAGAGTTTAGTGAATTGTATGAATCCACAGGCATCAAGGCGATTTTGCATGTATTGATAAAAGGAGAGGGAAGGAGGGCTTTCCAGTCATCAGAACTGTTACTGATTTAGCAATTTGCATATACTAACATTCACTGTGACAGTATTGGAATGCCATTCAGACAATAAAGGTCTTTGTAAATGCCTGTGAAGGTAATTAGTTAGGTGATATGACACCAAATATTGTTAGTCTTAAAATGAAAACACTACAAAAGGAGCATAGATCTTCCCTGGTTTGTTGTTTTACACATCTTTTTGGTTTTGTGATGGCAACAGATCACATATTACAGCTGCCATTTGCCTTCCCCCTCCAGTACCTGTGGCTAGGTGTCTGGGTGACTGTCACGGAGTGATGTGTTGTTGAGGTGTAGTGGCTTGTAGAAAACGAGGTCTCTGTTTCTCGCTCGATGACGTGCTCACTGGAGATTACATTTTTCGAAACATACTGCTGAAAAAACCCAGACAAACCTCAGGTTTACAAACTGTAATTCACAGCACATTTGTATACACAATTGCCAATCCCTCTTTCGCAGATTTCAGTCTTTTACGTGTGCCAAAGCACAAATTTTGTCACTTAAATACATGCAGAAACCATACCGACACACATACTGGCACATTCATGTACACCTCTGCGTACATAGACCATCTAGACTCAAAATAGGAGGCGACGAATGAGGAAAGTAGCAAAGGTCTGCATCCCAATCAAGCTATAAAAACATATCTAAAAAGGGAATGAGAAGTCCCAACAGACAGAGACATGGAAAGGCAATGCCCCTTTACCATCAGATACACCAAAAATACTACTCTGTGATGGAGGAGATGGCAGTAGTTTGTGGTAGCGATTTTTTCTGTGTGGAGAAAGGCACGGTAATCAGTCACCAGCCTGCAGCAGGTAGATGTTTAAAAGCTGTGGGGTGAGCTTTCCTGTGGCACTGGCAGCCCAGGCTGAAACACGGGCAGTGAAACCTACATTCACCAGCTGGACGTTATCCGGCGGTGGGTTGGGGTGGTGCGGCCCGTTGGCCATGTTCATCACGTTGTTCCTTTCCGAGCGCAGGCTCTGTCGAAGGCGGTCATGCAACTTTTTCCTCTGCTTCCTGTGCATGAAACACGGAAATGATTTTAATAGACGAAAGGAAAGCAGCTGCACCTTTCAGCATATTGATGTTGGTGATAATAATATAACATCACTTTTTTTGCCAGAATTTTCTCCACTGCTGCTAGAGATCAGAGTAACTCTGAAAACCACAGGTCTAATTGCAGCTGGAGCTGTGGGGACCTGCACAGGGGGAAGGATATTTGGGATCCCTTCCAGGAGTCAGCAGGACACAGAGGGATGGGAATAAGTGAGAGGAAAAGGGAAGCCATTTCTAAGCAATGCTCTGTCTCAGAAGGAGCTCTTTTCTACACTCAGAAGGGAGGGGGGAGAGATTTTAACCCAGTCACCTTGACGCCCTCGCAAGGGCCAAGGCAAGGTTTCTGACAGCCCATTGAGTTTTGCCTCTCTGTTCATCACATGGAGCCGAGGTGTCTGTGCCTCAGGGCTTGCTTGCAGACACTAGAACACAGTCTTTGCGATGTGGTAGTTACACAATTTTTTGGTGGCATTCATTCCTTACCTCGACGGTGTACTTTAAATACATAAATGTGCTGAAGAAGTGAAGAGTGCAGAGGAAGCCTCAGAAATCCAAAGTGAGAATATGTGACACAGGCCTGAGCCTGCAGACTTCCTGGCAGCTCTGGAAGGTTTTGTTTCAGCAACATCAGACTTGCTCTGGAACCTAATGATTACCAGGTGGATGCCATAGCTGCTAATGCATTTAGTAGAACTATCCACGTACTAATGACATGATCTCTGGCTGACTTTGATGCTCCTACTGTTTCCTGTCCTTAGCTGCTGTTTACCCACTTGCTAATAACATGTAAGTCCTTTGAGGACCAGCTGCAGGAGCTGGGGGTGTTTAGCCCGGAGAAAAGGAGGCTCAGGGATGACTTTCTACTCAGCCACCTGAAAGGAGGGTGCAACCAGGTGGGTGTTGGCCTCTTCTCCCAGGCAAGCAGCAACAGAACAAGAAGAAATGGCCTCAAGCTGTGCCAGGAGAGGTTCAGATTGGACATCAGGAGGAATTTCTTCATGTAAAGGGTTATTAAGCACTGGACTGCCCAGGGGTGTGGTGGAGTCACTATCCCTGGGGGTATTCAAGAAATGACTGGTCATGGCACTTAGTGACACGGTTTAGTTGATAACGTGGTGGCCAGTCAAAGGTTGGACTCAATCTCAAAGGTCTTTTCCAGCCTAAATGATTTCGTGATTCTGTAATCTTTCCAGCCCTCCTCAGAAGAACTTTTCGGAAGATCATTAGAAGCAGTCAGCAACAAAACTGACAGCATAGCAAAACCTGGCACTATGAAGGCTATGCAAAACACACTAAATAGAACACCAAAATAAATAACCAGAGAAAGAGCTATTCAATTTCAGACTTAATTTATCAATATTACCCAGTTTTCTCTCATTACACTGGAGAACTTCCACCATATTGTCACAGAATCCAGGGCTGTGAAGGGAGGATGCAGGCTCCAACACACTGTGGAATGCATACGATTTTGGCTGTGGCAAAAGCTAAAATACATAAAACTCCCTATGCCGTATGCAGAAGTGCAGATAGTGTTGGCAGGGTAGGACAGCGTAAGATATAACTATTTTCTATCCTGTTTTGAACTCAAGGGGACTCTTTCAAGCATTACAAAAAGGAGGAGTGCGGGAGGGCAATAAATACACTGAAGCTTGATAGTCACGAAAGCTTAAAGATAATGAAAACATGACTTTACACACAGTGTTTTACATATTTCCTCTGTGTGTATGTGCCTGGATAGTGGAAAATGCTTACTTTATATCACACCACATGAATGGCATACGCAGATACTTCTGTCTTGGAAATGCTCCTGTCTCAGAAGGATACAATCTGTGATCCATGTGGACTTTGTGCTTTGAGGATAGCCAGGCATCATCTTAGGACATGTAAGTATTTAAGGTGTATACAGAGTGCAGTGCCAGGAGACATATGAGCTACCAAAAGACCTGCTGGGCTGAGAAGCAACACCCAAACAAGCTTTTAACTCGATTTCACAGCTCCCCGTCATGAGACTCTGGAGACCTTGGGAGCTGAGAACAACCTGAATTCCTTTCTATGGTAGAGAAAGTGGGTTCTAGAATGAGTTTGAGTTTGTCTACTAAAGGACTGAAATCCTGGCACATGTAACCTGGGAATCCATCCCCAGAAAACTGTAATACTTCCCACCTTCGGTGACCTATGCATTTGAATTTGCATGCTTCTATCTGTGCTGTTTGTCCTCTAGTAAAAGGACACTAATAAAAAAAAGAAATTACTCCACAAAACTGAGAAGAAAGAATAATGGGAAAGTTAATATGTACTTCACTTAAGAACCTTTTTTCTTCATGTAAATGACATGCAAATAAAGTACCTTTGAATTAAGACTCAGTATCTGAAGATACTGCCTTGGCAATTTATCACCAGTATTTTTTGCAAGGAGACCAACAAAATCTAAGCTACTACGTTGGTTGTTCTCCTAACACCATTCCAGGATTTCTCTTGGTTTCTGAGTTTTCCCCTATTTGGGGAAAAGACCATATGCAAATCACCTTACAGATAACAATCTGGCATCATTGCTGTATTTGGAGGGCCATATCCTGGCATGGCCCTCTCATCAGCTGTGTTTGAAAACACAGCTTTTGGCTCACAGTGGTTGCTGATGTCTGGGGCAAAAAAAGCATCCAGACCTCTGACAGATTCTAGAGGCTTTTTATGCAGAAAACCATACTTCAGGATCCTGACTAAATGTTTGTTGAAATACATGGGGATGTGATTTCTAAAAGCAGTAATTGATCTGATTTTTTATTACTGTTTCAGTTGTTCCCCACTGACCACTGGCACAACGGTATGGGTGGGAGCAGTTGTGTGCATGTGTTTGGACTCTCGCTGAGAGGGACAAATGATCTCTCTCCTCCCCCACTTTTAACATATCCATTATTGGAGTGGCTTATAAGAAAAAACAACAGTCCAACTGCCAATCAAGCCTTGAAATAGTAAATCAGATTTATACAAATGTGGAATATTTATGATAAGGGTTTTCTGTGTTTTGGTGGGGAGATTTATAAGAGCAGCCAGAAGTTTTGGCAGCAGAAATTCTGCTGATGTTCTGCGTAATTTATGGTCCAGAGTGCCTCATGCATGTTTGAGAGTCACCCCCAGTAATTTAGAGACTCACAGAATGCATTTAAATGCCTACTTTTGCATTGAGAGCACTTTTGTGTTCAATTTTTTGGCCTTCTGTGTATAGTAACTTTTAGCATAATTAATCGTGTCTCAAGTACAAACAAATTAGGCTTATACATAAAATTTACTGCTGGAGAGCAACAGGATTCCAATGTTGGAATTTGTTCCTTTTCAGCTGGGGAAACCAGCTGAAATGGGCGATAGAAAAACAAACAAACAAACAAAGACAAAAAATAGCAAATTACATTTGAAAACTGAGAAACCTTTCAGATGCCTGTCTTATTTTTGCACTGCTGATGGACATGGAGACCTGCATTCATCTGGCTGTGACCAAACTGGTCACAAGTTTGTCTCTTAAGCTCACCTCTAGAGAAACTCAGACACAACCTTATGCCCAGAGAAGCTACAGTCAACTGAGAAGGCCCTGACCAACAACCACAGATATAAAATAGAAGAGAAAAGTTTACTTGGTTTTGCAGTAGGCCACCACACACATGATGCCAACTACTAGAAGAGCAATGCAAATGCCAGTTATGGTCAGCACCCGTTTCTGGTACAGTTCCTCAGCTTCTAGAAAGGGACAAAAACAGAGAAAGTCACAACATGGAGGATGGCTAGGCAAGGAGCACACAACAGCTGTCATGCTACAAACCACTGCAAAGTCACACAGCCACACCAAGACACAGCCACCACACGTCAGGCAGACTCATTATTGACTGCAAGGAGAACAGGACTACACCACAAACTATTAACACAATACTGGGGATGAGAACAACTAGAAAAGTCAAAAGTCACTTCTTTTTTTTTTTTAAGCCAACGAGAATAATATCTAAGAAACAACTTCACAATTGACAAACACAGCATTTACTGGAAATAAAAATGCACTGTGGTAAGGTAATAACGTGAATTTGCAAATGCTTTGGAAGTTTTGCAAAGACAGCTGGAATGAAAGCCATTTTTACAGGTCTTATGAGAAATTTATTTTCTTATTATCTTTTTTGGATTGTTTTCATATCCAATATCCCTCTGGTCCCATGTCAATTTGTATCTCAGCTGTCTTTACAGGAGAGATTTCAAAATACTCTTCTACATTTGAGACATGAGCTTGGCTTGTAACTATATCACCAATGGAAATGAAGACAGGTTTTGAGCTCTGGTCATAAAATTCAGACTCTTTCTCCAGTGCTCCTCCTAAAACACAGCAATATCAGCGAGCAGCAGTGCCTTGTGTGAGAGAAATGCAGAGTTTCAACTTGTATCCTTTTGTGACCAACAAAGGAACTGTCTATCTAGGGTGGCAGCTTGCTCAGTGATGACAGCTTGTTACCGATCCCATTCATCGGAGATATTTCATTTTCATAAAGGTGTTAGTAGCACTGCTAATGTTCGGGCTGGAGCTACTGATGCTTCCCAGCCTCGCTCATGCTTGGCAGAGAGCATTGCTGAGTGCTCTGCTGGGGAAATGTTACGTAAGGAGCTCTGAAACAGAGGCGCATTCTGTGTTGACGCTTTACAGATGTGGATTTGTGTTCCTGCTGTGAGGACAAAAATGGATGTCTAGCTTTACTCAAGTCTTATTTTTGATTAAGCAGACAGACCAATGGTGATCTGCAAGATCGACCACAGTCAGAATACCAGCAGGTGATTAAAATTAAATGAATGAATTAGAATTAAACAGCTTTGCACTACCTTTGGGATAAATGCCAGCATTATTCCTGCTGGAAGCGATTTACATCTGGGGCTGGTACAAAGGTGCACAATGGTCTCTCACATGTGCTGTATGTCCCTGTCCAAATGATGTGTTGTCATAAATGACATACCAGTTCAGGGGAAAATACTCCTTACTGAACAGGGAGTCTTGCCTCCAATGTCTTTCCTGAGCTTGTCTGTTTTGTTTTAAAGTCGCTGTGGGCAAGTGGCAAATACTCCATGCAACAAACCAAAAAGCAAAAATAAATCTTAATTTCTCTGATACAATGCACCACACCATGGAACAAATTTCTCTTACAAGCCAAACCCAATGTAAACCAAACACCAGCAAACAGGTCATGAGCACTGTCAGACAAAATTAATAGCACTAATTATTAACAAAGAGGGGGAAGGGGAGAGAAGAAGTGAGTTTGGTAAAACTAGGATGCTGCAAAAACGTATTAAAGAAACATAAATATAACTCCAAAAACAGAAGGTCAAAAAAGGGAAGAAAGAAAGGGCTGAAACTCCAACCAAACCAAACCAGGAAAAAGAAAAAGAGGAAGGTGAAATATAGGGAAAGACTGGAAAAAGGGAAGAGAAGTCAACTGCAGGCCTGGCACAGCATGCTTGGAACTGGAAAAAAACAGAGAGAAGAAATGCTTGGGGACAAAAAAAAAGGTTGAAGCAGAGTGTGAAGGGATTTCTCATACAGCATAACTCCTCGCCTAGGCTAGTTAGTGGCACTTGATCCCCTTCCCATTTTTGCCCCTTCTGAAAGCGCTTATTAGTTAGCCATGAAAATGGTGTATTACGAGGATGTCACAGGAAACAGGAGAATTGTGCTAAGCAATTTAGGGGCTAATTTGAAATGCTTTGAATTATTATTATTATTTTTTTATTGTCATGCTGTCAGCTGTTAGCTTATGAAAGCAAAATGAATAATGACATATCAACCCGGTTTTCTTGGAGGGCAAGGGAGAGGAAGTAGAAGATTAATTTATAGTGGACACCCTGCTCAGTTTTCATACTGAAGGAAAAATCGCACTGACTCCAGGTTTGCAGCAGGCTGAGGCTGTTGCAAACGAGCTGGGCAGCTGGCTGATGATGGCCTGAGTTTGCCAGTGGGCTGAGACTTGTTGCTTGGGCCGTTTCTGGGTGCTCACTCACTGCAGGGGATGCAGGATGCAGAGAGGGAGCACGGCTGTGGGTGCAGCCCTGAGCGATGCTCCTAGCACCAGCACATCTTCTGGGACTATAGGTCTTGATGGGCATGGGATATTAAACCCCTGGATCTGCTTTCATAGCCTTGGCTCCCTTCTGTGCCCTTTGAAACAAGGCTCTAAGGACAAGGCAACTTGGCATGGTGTGCGTGAATGGTGGTGCTGCCATGACTTCCCTCAAACTCTGGGGGCAAGGTCTGCCTAGGAAGGCACATGCACCTGGGCACGTCACGCCCGGCAAACCAGCAATTCATGTAAACCTGGCCGTGCTCCTGGCTGACAGGGGACAGCAGGAGCCAAATGGGGGATGCCCTGCTGTTCTGCAGGGGCCAATGTGGGTGACAGGGGATGCTAGCAGCTGGGACAGGACTGGGATCCTGGTCAAGACTCTGCAGATGGCATGGTACCTCAAAGACAAGCCTTGGACTCTCTCTGTTTAAGGCCAAGAAGAGTTTTGCAAAGAACTCCTGTGGGGCACTTGTGGTCATACTACATCTTGCCCCAAAATTGCCTTCTCTCTCTGACCAGTGTTAACATTTATGGAGTCCGTTAATGACACCCAGATAAATAATACATGCTGATCAAACTATCTTGAAAAAAATTTATAGCAGCCTTGCAGGAAAGTCTGTAAAGAATTGTATGTGCAGTGAGAATTTACAAAAGATTTTAGCCTGTTGAGTATTAAAAATAATTTCAATAATTTTTTTCCCCTACAGAATGCTACGAAAATCAAATCAATGTAAGACTTAAGTCAAGATATTAAATGTGCAGCCTTTCAAATATGCATATTATGCAATTAATTTTACATCACTCTAATTTATACATAACTGATGATACTTAAGGTCTCAAATTTGCTCTCTTTTAAAGTTTTTCTTCTTACAGATCTCTGGGGATTTTTAAAAGAATTTAATTTCAAGAGATTGTTCTGCTGACGTAATTTCATATATAAAGCAAAATTTGCAGGTCAGTTTTTAAAAGGATTTTGATTTAACTCCTCATATGTTAATGTAGCCATATATCTTCCACTACAATCTAATACTTATGTGTGGGAATTAATGCTACCTTAGGATAATAATAAAAATAAAAATAAGCTGGGTTGTGAGTGAGTCTTTAAATTTGGGTTTGTAATGGGTTTTCCATAGTTCACAGCTTAAGCTAATGACATTTTGTGGGGGCATTTTTAATAAGAAAGCAAACTAAAACTTCCTCACCATCTGCTTTTTATAATTTACCAACAATTATAGGAGATTCCAAACTAAAACTGACCTGAATTTTAAGTTAGCCTATTCAAGAAATGCATTATTTGTACCCCTGAATACAAACAGCTAGTCAGATAAGTACAGTCTATTCACGAATAAGACTTAAAAGACCTATTTCCAATATATTTAAAGCTGAAATATGAAAATAGTACGCACTGCCAATGTTCTCGTTGAGTTTAGTTTTAGAAATATTGAATATATTTGCTGACTTGAGGATCTGGAGTCTAGCTGTAAACTTCTATTGAAATTCCTAAGTAACTTTCAGTCCACTTCAAATTTACAGACCTGGAAAGGAATGTATATATGCATATCATTTACAGATATGTATAGGCAACTGATACACAGACGAAGTGTAACCACCTAGATGTCGGTTTAGACATAAAACCTCACTTGAAAATCAGCTCTCGAAATTTGCAGAATTTTAAGTGGCCCTAAGTTTCTCTTTTTTAATACACTAGTTAGTAATTTTGCCTAAAACTTACAGTGTTTCCAAAACCTGGCAACCCTAGAAAAACTCACCAAAAACAGATGTCAAAACTATACAGCAGAAAAAGGAACGTACACTACATTATGATCACTTCAGTAATTCCTAGAACTCCTTAAGTCTGGAATATCCTATCACTATTACCATTTTAGTGATCTGATCTCCACTAACACTTTGATAAGGGTTGTTGTTATAGCTGTATGATCCCTTCTAAAGCATAAAGAAATTGGTTAGGAATTGAAAAGGGGAGGTGTAGAAAAAAAATAAAAAGGGGTTTATCTCTCAGGGTCTAGAATCTGCAGGCTAAAAGGAATGATTGGTCCATACCCATAAATTCAATCCCAAGATGCTCTGCCAATGCAGAAAGTTGTCAAAAAAAGAAAGAAAAAGGAAAAAGTTTCAGAAAAGAGCAATACACTGTACTTAAAAATAAATCACATATGAGAATTACAGCTACTCTGTGTCTGCACATGAAACAGGACAAAGGGAGTGCATGGTTACGTGGGCGGTGCTCAAGTGCACCTTTCTTAGCTACGTGACCAGACCTTCTGCAAGGCTTATACACAAAAATATGTATATATGGGGGGCCATCTGAGCAGCCACAGTCCAGAGAATGCAGCAGGAACCATTAACCCTTAAGATCTTACTGAGATGAACAGGGCTGTGGCCTGAGGATTCCATGTGCAATGGCTGATCGGTTTCACATGGGACCACGACAGCAAAGGGACGCTCTGCAAAGGGCAGCATACCCCTGCAAACGGGTTGTGCGTTGCTCTCCCTTCTGGCCTTGCTTCTGTCCCCAGAATGCATATCCTTGCTCTTGTAGGTTGTGACCTGGAGGTAGCTGGCAGTGCTTACTCAGCAGTGGGAGTCCTCTGCTTTGCAAATTGACTGCAGCAGGCCTCCAGTTTCCGGAAAATGAGGAGCCAACCCCTTTTCCCTGTCTTTGGACTGTGCTGCGTTGGCAGAACAACTTGTTGACCAGCTGGGTGGACCCTGGGGTGCAGGGGTCCATCCATCCCTTTACACAAATCACACACCTAAATCAGCACTCCCAGGCCCTGGCAGCTGGGGGTAAGGAAGAACACAAGTTTCTCCCCCAGGAGGTACCCTAGGATACCCTTCCCATGGGGCCAACACGACAGCCATGGTAGCTCTTGCCTTTTTTTGTACCTGTGTGCTGTGAAATTTATATCCAATGGTAATTTTCACAGCAAATTGATTTTTTTTAATGTAGTTTGCACACATAGGGAATGTCAATTCTTCGTTGCCAATCAGTAACATTTTAAGGGTTAAGTTGGAATCCATCCAGGTCTCTTCCTAAAGAGCCAGTATCACATGCCTACCTGAACTCTGCTAATGATATACATTAGTTGCATAAAAAGCTTGATTAAGTCTTCAGTAAAATGAATGACATGCCCATGCATATACATTGCTGTAATTATGCTTGCTCATAGGTAAGACACCTAGTTTGAAGGTAATTTAATTTTAGGGAAGTCATTCATATCATGCAGTTTTTATTTCATATAATTCAATAGGAAGTTGGTATTTAAAATGGGAATGTATTCTGGCTGAAAGGCCTAACAAGAAAACATGCTGAAGAAACATGCATCGCTTATTCAAACCTACATGTTATGTAGCTCTTACTTATCTACGGTATTCCTAGTTACATTCCCTAGATCTGATAGGCAGAATGTCCCAACACTTCTCATTTTATAAACAGGTGATTATTTTTGATATTTTCCTACTTAGCCTGATATCTTTGCATACTTTTTACATGCAGTTTGGCTTCTATTGAATATTTGTCTCTAGGTGCTCTAAGAACAATTGCAATTAATTATTTTTAACAACTCAGTTTTCATTCTGGTTATGAGTGGGGGGACATGCCAGTATCGCAGGAAAAAATACTTAAGAAGCAATTTTTTTCCCCCAAAGTTACTTAAAACTACAACTTGTTGGATATACTGGAGCCCACTGAGATGCAGTGTCTACAGAACAAGAGGATGGTGCCTGGAAATGTGGAACAGAATCCTCCAGACCTGCATGCTCTGTTTATGAGTGGTGTGCCACTGCTGCTGGGCACTCAAGACTTTGGGATGGCTACTGTATGGATTCAGGTGCGTGGGTAGCCTGGAGACATGGTACCCAGGGTGGGGTGAGCACTACCTCAGGTTTTTGCAGAGACCTTGTGCCTGGCAAAGGAAGGATCCATTTGGATCAACTGCAATAGCAGAGAGGTCCAGGGAGACCGATCTCAACTCTGAAGCATCAATGTGTCATGTGTCTGTCTGTGGGTAATGAAAAATTCTAAAAAATATGAATTTTTCTTCATGCAATTTCAATTGAAGACAAACTCAAATCTCCTAAACGATCACAGAGCAGAGCCCCTGTATGTCTGCCATTTCTGTCTGAGGGACTGGAATACAGTCTCTTTGTGACATTTAGATTCCACTTTGGATCCAAAATCTGGTTCATTTCAATAGTACTCAGGTTGCAAAGTTGGTTTTGAAGTTGATGTGTTACGTTCTATGGCTTCTGTAAAAATGACAATTGGTTCAAATCTCAGAAGCATGGAAAATTTGTCATTTCATAATTTAAGTATCCTGTCATAGCAATTTTAGCACTTAGTGAACATTAACTGAGCAGTTAATAGTGAAAACCTGTATTTTTTAATGTTGAGCAAAAGATGGACAATGGCATTTTTCAAATCTGTTTGTTCATTTTGGAGTCTTGGTCTCAGCACATAAAGTATACCATTTAGGGTGCTGAAAGGCTTCAGAAAATGAAAATTTCAGGGAAGATTGTCTACTACCCTCATACAGATGTGACAACTTGAGAAATATATGGAAAATGGGAAATACCGAGGTAGTAGAATAGCTAAAGGAAGACTTTTGAAGACCTGTAGTTTATATGAAAAGGCTGAAAAATCAAGGCCATCATACAGTAACTGCATCCTTCTATAATACTGGAGCTTTTCTCAACTCTTGCCCCCTTTAATGCCTTGGCCAGGTTCACTGTGACAGTATGAGGCAGGGCCATCATCTAAAAAGAAAATTCCTTCTGCCCCTCTTGGTACTGTCCCTCTTGCTCATCAGGGGTGGCAGAGCTGAAATGGATACGGTTTAAAGTGGTGCCCCATGCTGAAGGAAGGCATGGATCGTGTTCAGCTGATGCCCAGGAAGGCCCACAGCACGCCCCTGGGCAGTTCTAAATTCACAATTCATATATAATAGTTAACTAGTGAAGTAAGCAAGTCCACTGGCCCTTTGGGTGGGGTCCTTGGTCCATCTGGGGCATTTAAGAGGACAAAGGGTATACCTGTGATTAAACTCTAGAGAGATTTCCTCAACCTTCTATTAATTCATGGCTTTATCACTATTTCTTATCCCATGGATCATTCTGCACAGGGTTGCTATAAGAGTTCTCATGCCTAACTACATGAAAATTGCCCAAAACTTTTAATGCTAACTCATTACTTTTGCTCTCCTCCATTTGCCTTGATTCATTGACTTCAAGGGAGTGAATGTGTGAACATTCAGACACAGCAAATATATCTGCATGGAGCAGATCTATTTTTGCAACCATCTGTGGAGTGCCTTCTGCTGTCTTATCGACTAATGGTGGACCACGAGCCTCAAAGCCAAAGCAGTCACAGCGAAAGTCCAGGGCAGCATGACTGGTAGCAGTTGTGACTGCTGTGCTCAAGGAGAGGACACTACAGGGTCTGCCAGCCAGGCTCCCGAGATGAGACAAGATAAGCCAGTTAGCCATGCACTCTGGTGGGACAGGGCATTTCCAGAATGCCCACTGGTGCCTTGTTCTGATCTGGCAAAAGGTCCTCAGCCCAGTAACTTCAGGACTCTCAAATACCAACTCCAGGGCAGATTTCCCAAGACAATTTTCTTTAACAGCCAAATTGAGACAGTAACAGCTCATCAGTAGGCAAACTTGGCTTGGAACCCCACTGACTTTCTTTCCAAATGAAGAAAGACCCTTCTGAACGCAAGTGAAATTAGATAGCTGTACAGTTCACACATACAGTTTTGTTTCCTACTAGCACTTAGGCTGTTTAGCATCCCAATTTGCTCTGTACTTTGCGAAAGCTGCATCTACAGAGCTAAGTTAATCAACCACAACACTTCATGCAAAATATGAGCTTGGCTTTAAGCCCCAGATGCAACATTTGCCTTTAGAGAACTCTCATTGAAGTTCTCTGTTAAATAGTACGCTGTGGTCTGCTTTGGGTGTAACAATAAAAAGTCATATAAATGCTTCTTCATTGATGTTTTTTTTTAGTTAAGTATAAATGTGCCCTCAGTGGACCCCTTCCAAAAGTGTAATTTCAAGATCTTTTGCAGTATAAGAAACCAGGTGTTGTAGTGCAGATGCAGGGCAGGCAGGAGTGCCAGAGTCTCCTAGCCACTGACTGGGGCTCTCACAGTGGCCCAAGGGAGGTAGTGGCGTGCTCTCCTGCCTCTGCATTTCACGGAGAGGAAGGGCTCGATCAGCTTAAGTACTAACAACTAAGTGTAACTCTTGCAGCAAGGCAAGGGTAGCTGTGCCTTTTCCATGCAGGCAACTTCAGAAAATCCCAATCTGGTGTCTTTAAAAATCTGAACGAACACACACCTAAACTTTTTTTGTCTCCTAGGTTGGAAAATGAATTTATAATCAACATACAATTCTTCCATAGTTTTCAGGTAAAATTCAGCAGCGACAATGGATCTCAAATTTTTACACCACCTCATTTTAAATTATTCTTCTAAGATCAGAAAATCTTAACTGCACTTTTCACCACAACCCACAGAAAAGGCCACTTAAATCTAACATTTGGTAAACAAATACCGTAACAGCATAAAAAAATTTAAATCCATAGTTACCAGAGGCATTTAAATATAACTCACACTAATAAAGCTTTTAAACCAGGGCATAAAATGCCCACTTGAGTGCTGCAAGGTCTGGTCCCTATCAGTTCTCTTGGGATTTACGTGGGTAGCTTCCATGACAGAAGGTATGAATTATGTATGGATGTTTTTCATCCGTCAGTATAAGAGAAAACCTGCGCATTTCTTCAGGCTCCAAAATGTCCAGCACGTGCTTACTGCTTTTTGTCCTATATACCAATGGAAATTGAATCAAGCTAGCCTATAGTCTTTCTGTGCTGGCAAGTAATCCATCAAAAAAATAGTTTCTATAGTACTGCTTCTAGATCACAGTTCTGATGCCAGCAACAATTGATTGTGAGTAGTACACATGCATTTAAATGTAAGATCTAAGCAGTTTTCTTATAGGTTACCTCTGACTTTGCTATAGCCAACGAGAGAAAATGGAGTGTACCTCCTGCTACTCCCTGTCAAGTAATAATAATTAGCCCACTCCTCCATGGGAAACCTTATGGGATGAGACTGCAGTGCTGATTCTAGCAGTCTGTGTATGTGCGTGTCTGATACTTTCATCTGACCAATTAATCCTTGATCTCTTGCACCTGTTACCCACGATATATCCAAAATATGTTAGACCCCCATTATTTAAGTCATCTCTCCCCCTTTTCTTTCTCTTTCAGTGCTCTTTCCACTGAAGCCTGAACAATGAGGAGGAAGAACACTTTGATCCTGTTCGGCAGGTGCTCATTAGAAACAACATAAGCACTCCAATTGCCCTTAATCTCTAGCTCCAAATGCAAATCTCATATGTAAGTAGAGGACTAGCTACCCATCCTTTGGTTGAGGGAGTGCTGGCCTGTATCATGACTCTTAGGCGTTTTGTGGCAAAAAAAATGAGAGACTTTCAAAATGTCATTTTTGTAATTTTTCTGCTTGATGTCAGCAGGGAGTCCATATCACACATTCAGTGTTAATTTCACAGCATTCCTAAGTCTTGCATTTCCCCATACCCTCAATGCCAAACAATCCCAGGACTGCTTTCGGTTATACTTTGCAATTGCTTTTTGTTATAATTTTCATGCAACAGGCAGAGACAATCAATATTAGGCCTTAGGCAACAAATCTAGTTACAGATTAAAAAAAAAAACACCAAAACTGGAGGAAAGATGCAGCGACAAGAAAGCAGCACCGACTGAGCATGCTTCTACTGCGGCACAGACAGAAAAGTAGTGGACGTACTGTAGAAGCTGGCCATTACGTAGTTTTGGCAGCGATCACCAGTAAATTCATTTGGGCACCTGAGAGGAAAAACAAACAAAAAAAAAATGGTAGAGAAAAAAACAGAGAAAAGAGAAGAGGTGAATATATGCTAAGAAAGAAGCTCCTTCAGTGTGAACTGATATGACTTGGTGAGTTCACTTTCAGAAACTGAATCTCGGTTTAGTGTGTCAAAATAGCTCAGGATGTTGAGAGCAAGTCATTTGCTCTGTGGAAATGTAAAGAAATCCCCCCTGCAAAACCAGCCAAAACCAAACCAATCCAGATCAAAGTGTGTTTCAAGATCTGAGACAGAAATTCACCATTCCAGAGACTCAAATTGGTTTTAGGATGCTCTTTCCACAAGGCAGCAAGGACACAAGATCTGTACATACTCATCTCCATGAGTTTGGTCTTTTAGGATTGCACTTTCCAGCAGTCTCCCAAACAGGAAAACTGCCAGTGTGCGCAAAACAAATGCATCTGTGAATGAATGGAAAGATCAAAAATCACGCAAACAAGAAATATTTTGGAGGTCAATAATGTCATGGTGTACAGATTGTACTTCAGAAAATCAGGTCATAAATTAGTGAGTAAAGAGGCCGGTTCCAGCTGAACTGTGAAAACACCAAGTACTATTGATTTTGTTGCTGTAGTTGGGGAAGAAAGCAAAGTTCAGATTATTTTAACATACTTTCTTGGTTTTGGATTTTCATGGGCAGAGTTTCAGTACATCTTGCTCCAGTGAATCCAGGTTGGCACCTAAAGGGCAAAAACGTGGTAAGCAATAGTACACCAAAACCACTGCGCTAACAGACTTACATCTGCTGGTCTACGGAGTGCGAGTGCATTAAGTGACCTCCTGGTTAGGTGTTAGTGAAAAATGATCAGAAGAGAAGCAAGAAAGTGTAACCTTTCCAGAAGTTAAAACTTTGCAAAAATTTACAGCAAAAATCCATCAGAGAGAAAAAAAGTCTTTTTGCTTGTCTGTTTTGAAAAAGAAAGAAGAATCATGGCTAGCAAAATGTCTACCAGCTCACTGCTTATTCCACCTCATGAAGGGACCAGATTGAGTTCTTTTTTAAAATTTACAGTGCAGTGAATGACAGCAATTTACACTGCTGCTTTCATTAGTCACATAAAATCTATGAAAATACCACGATTTCCCTATTTCTGTGATGGCATGTTGTGCCTTCTGGTAGTTTGCTTTGAGGAGGAATAGTTAATACAGCAATCACAGAAAAGCCACAAAAAATCCAAAAAGTGAGAAGACAAAGTCAAACCGAAAGGGAAGTATATTCAGCATGGCTCACAGAAAGATAAAAAGTCAGTCCAGGCAATAAGTAAAATGAGAGGGTGGAAGTGCTCTCAAGATTTGCAGCCCCATAGTTGTCTGTCCGTTCAGTTCATCAGCTCTTCTGCAGAAAACTTCAGTGCAGCTTCCCCCTTGGTCACAGAGAAGGGATTTCTCTACTATGATTTGCCCATCTTTTCTGCTGCTGCCTATCAATTCTTCCTTCACCTTCATTCTCCTTTCTGGGGCAGGGCTCAGGCTCCCAAAATATCACTATAGCAACGTAGGCTTCTTGTGCTTCAGACTTAAGTGTGAATGACTATCCACCCCATTAAGTATCTGTAGATTTCAATCTTTGCTCTTCCTCCTTCTTCTCTCCACTCTTGCTCAGCATGTAACCTGAAATTACCTGATATGTGCTTCCTTCAACACATCTCACTTGTGTTGCCTGTCTTTGTGATGAGTTTGCCATGGTGCAATAATCTCCCGCTCTTTTTCTCCTGCTGATGATATGGTGCTAGCCTTCTTTTCAAATTTCTTCATAATTTACTTGTCAGGTGCTAAAAAGCTTTCTTATTTGCAAATGCATGTTGGTCAGAAGAATCCTCCACCTCCTATTCTATCCATCTGAGTTTCACGTGTGCTGAAAGCTGTCTCAATATTTTAAATTCTGCTTTCCCACAACTGCCTCTAGCCCTGAAAAACAGGGATGCTGCCCTTGCACAAATGAGACTTTCAGAAAATCCCTTTGGCAGAGGATCAGTGTCAGGGATAAACACTAGTATCTTGTTTAAATAAACCATGCACGAATGATATTTGTGTAATAAAGGTATATTTTGAGGATCCACAGATGATTCTTTGGAGCTGATTTGCAATAGTGATATATTTGTTTATTAAGGAAGGGAGTTCAGTTTCTTCAGAGCCAAGGTCACATCTTCTGCTAAGTACCCAGTGTGGACAGACCCCAGTTTCCATAGATATATTCAGCTGAGAAAAATGCAACAAGGATAACTCTGTCATTAGAAGATGGTATTGCTGGGCGTGACAGGAGACTTTTTGCTTATCTTTTAGAAGGCAAAATGCTTTTGATAGAATGCATTTTGATGTGTGTTACTGAATCAAGAGTGAAAATATTTTGCACTATTATGATCTTGTTACACAGCTGCCCCTGGAAAGTTGGCATTTGTGCATGCTTGCTTTCAGCTCACAGGGACCTTTACATCTTGCTCGTCAGGCTCAACCCTACAAATTCCCAAGGAACACGATTGAAAGCCTCATGTTTTCCTCCTGCCGCTGACTGCCGGTGGTTGCTTGCTTTGTCTGTGCTTGTTTACAGATGTTGGTGCAGCTGTGGAGGTGATGAAAACAACTTGAGCACTGGTATAGACAATGCTGAAATCACTTCCAGACCAAGCAGGATCAGCCCTGTTGAGATGGCGCCGAAAACAGTTCAGGTGTGTTTATACTTGCTCTGAAACCATTGCCAGCAAATGGGCTGCAGCACCTGCCCTTGAGAATGGGCCCAGGGCAGGCCAGCTGAGAGGAAAGCTGAGATGAGCCTCTCCGCTTATGATGATGTGTGAATGCTAAAGGCATTTTATTGCTCAGATGTGCACTGCAGCACCGTTTCCAGTGCACTTTGGAAGGTTGTTTCCTGTAGACTGTACTTTTACAACCAGCTTGAGATGGTGTCCTTTCCCAAACACCTTGTCCTGCTCAAAGTTTTCAGACATTTTTTGTTGTAACTCTCTTTTCTAGATCATTGTCCATGTACCATTTTCCTTTATGACAGTAGCAAAAGTTGAGGTCAAACAACTTAAAGCAAAACGTATATGTTTGTGCTGTGAGAGCCTTATAAATGTCTTTCTGCCTTATAAAAGGCTACTTAGACCATTTACATATTGTATTATTAAAACCAAAATACTGAACCACATATAATAGAAGAATTGCTTTTTTTCCCTCTACACACAGTTGCAAAGAGCAGCATTTGCATGTCTTCAGTGGAAACTGAAAACTGTTTTTCATCAGGAGAGGAATGGCTGAATGGTTCAGGAACTCGTATTTCCATTACATTCACTGCTTACAAACAAATGTGTTGTGGGAGAGTATGTTTTTATTTCCATGGGAAGTACATTACTTAGTAGTGCATTTCATTGCCTAAGTCAGAATTAGTACTTCTATCCTGTCTGTTGAATGAATACCTCTGGAACTTCTGCTTTCACAATTGCTGGTTGGAAGAAACTTCTGCCCATTTCTACTCTACAAAGGCCTTTACATGAAGACAGATATAGAAAATGGCTATATCATTAAAAAGTACATAATTCACTCTTTTGCTGTTAAGAAAAGCAATAGCACATTTCTGTTAAGACAGCAGCATTATTTCCATCCAATGAAATCCGGACATAATTTTCATTCTTCAGTAACAACAAAACCACTAGAAGAGATGTGTCTGCAAGTCAGAAATCAATTAGTCACTCAAGTCCTTCATGGTATGATACTTCAAAAGAACACTCTAAAAGTGTGACAGATATCATATTCATATAGATTTTTTTCAAGTAAGAAGGAAATGCTAGAATTTTTGGTCTTAATTTTGCATTTATTGAAAACTTTTTGTCTTCAGTGAACTTTGGGACACATTTCCAACTGAACAGAATGACTTAGGAATCTCAGTCTCATAGCCAGTAACATCCAGGCTTCCTAAGTCTATGAAGTTTTCAAAATCTGACTCATGTTCCTATGAAGCTTCTGAAAATTTTATATACTAGTTTACTTAAGTAGTCTCAAACCTTCCTATTTCATCTGTTCTATTTTGAGACTGTTTTGCCTGGTCTTGGGCCTTAATTAAAATACATGTGGGGAACATACATGCTACCACAGATGTAGCCGTACAATGCTTTACTAAGTCTTCACACACTTCTCGATCATTTCACATGGTTACCTCTTGAAAGCAGAGTATTTTCTTGAAGTTCACATCAGTATCCAAAAGAGCAAGATCTGATCCTGTCCAGTTGATTACTATATATTTTATAAATTACGTTTTTTTAAAAAACACATAGCCAGATTTTAACTGAAGATGAATTAAGGATTTTTTTCATTTATTTATTTTTTTTAAAAACAGAATAGGGGATTTACAAAACCAGAGATATTACTTGGAAAATACCATGGTTGTTTTGAATCTGAGTCATGTTTTTTTGGTTAGGGATAAAACCAATTTAAAACGATATGGCTTATGCTTTAGAAATTTTGTTTTTGCTCTCAACAGATGGACCATATGGAAAAATGTGAACTTGCTACTGAGGCAGAAATATGAAGAGCAAGTACCATATTTCAAGCATTCTGTTTCCACAAGCATGTTCTGGGAGTAGATTTATTTTCTTAGAACAATGAAGACAATGTGTAGTGGTTAAATACCTATTTTAATTAACTGGAATGGCAGAATAAAAAGTAGACATCTTTATTTTTAAAGAAGTAAGAAGAAAACTGTAATTTGTCACTTCAGTTTCCCAGTACACCCACTTTCAAGTACTCACTTCTATTTCTTATGTAGCTGTATTGCATCCAGTTTTACTACACAACATAAAATTTTGGTTCTGGCAAGTATTAGAGGGCACAGCAAATGCACCAGCAAAATAGTGGTAGCCCTGACGGTTCTCAGGGTAAGAATCCTTCTCCACTGCCTTATTGTAAATGAGATTCACCCTGTCTAACTTTACAGCTCTGATGCTTTTTCCAAATAGGTCTTGGACCACCCAGGCAGAGGCACATCTGCCAAATCTGGGAATTTCTTTTTCCTTGAAAACCAGCCCCAGAATTAAAGATTATTTCTTGTCTATAATAGGGAAAAACAGCCCCCACTTTATTCAAATCTCTCCAAGATGTTTTGTTAAAAAATTATCCAGTCTATAACATCATCAAAGAACATACACAGATGTCTGAATTAAAATAAAGAAGTCCCCCTGCCAGTGAAGATGGGATACCTCTGAAACTACCAAGACAATATTAATGATTAGCAAGTCTGCTCTATGCTCAGCTGTACCATTCACTGGAGTTTTGTGAATGGGATTGGATAGGAAGTTGAAACACATGAGCTCTTGTACATGCTCTGGAGAGTCATAGCAAACTGCTCATCTTGAATGCTGGCTTACAACAACCATGTAAATTTAACACAAATATTTCTCTTTCTCAAAAGAGAATCCAACCCACGGCATATATAACTTTTCCATATTCACTTTAGCTAAAAATGATCCTAGAAGTCAATGGAACATCCATTGCTTCCAGCAGCACAGGAAGCCATGAAAATCCAAAGCAAAACAAATCCCATGATGTGCAGGTAACATCTTTCTACAAAAAAAGAGAAAACTTACAGGTAAACCAGAACATTGTGAGGTTTGGTGGGGCTTTTTGATGGCTTTTCTTTGTTCATTTTCCTTTAAAAAAAAGCCCAAAACCAAAAAACCCGAACAAAGGCAGGCAGTCAGTTTCTTCGTGGCCTCAATAAAAGCATCAGAGATCTTCACCTAACTCACCTACCAAAGCCATCTTTACAATTAGTGTTTTTCCATTTTTAGTCCTAGGAGACTAGGAAAAATTATGCAATTAACAGCAGATGACAGTCTTCACTGACCACCATCTCTTTGTCTGAAATACAGCAATATCCTCACAAAAGTGCACCCTTTTCACTCAGCCCTCTTAGGTACCAAGGATGTTTCCCAAGGTTTAAGTGCTGAGTTTCCTCTCAAGCTAGCAAGAAGCAGTCCCTATGACCAGTTAATCTTCAGGGGTAAATGCTACATGACATGCTTCCAGGCAGGAGGTAAATTCCAGTGCTGTAGCTCTTCATGGATGTTCTCTGATGCAAGGGACTATTACAGGAGTCCAATACAGTGCAGCCAGGACCTGAAAAAGGTGCACAAGCACCCCCCTAAACTAAACTCATATGACTTCATGAATCAAGATCCACGCACAAAATAGTAACCTCCACCATGACCATGACATTCATTGGTTTTTTTATGCAATTAAACACAACAACAGTTGTGAATCTGGTCTCACCAGAAACTGTTCAGTTACCACGTAAGACAATTAAAATAACAGTTTCTCCTGTACAAAATGTAATACTCAATGCAATTTTCCACACTCTTTTTTTTTTCTTTCCTTTTCTTTTCTAAATGCAGAATACGTAGTTTACAGCGTCTGTTTCATTATTTCTAACGTAAGGCTGAAATTGTGTTACTTTGTGCCATATAAACACCAATGGAAGATACTGTGCCACTATCACACAGAAATATTTCCCAGTTAGCCTCTGCTATGCCTCATATGCCTCTGTAGAACACAGAGGTCATTCTCAGCATTCTTTCCACGTCCACATGGTTAAAAAATGAAGAAATGCAAGTTCAGAAGAAGATATTTTTCAGGTGCTCCTTTAAAGAAAAAACCATTTGTGAAACTTGATGTGTCCAACGAAAGAAGCAAACAGGATTTCTTACCTGCACAGGTATCTTGGGGGGTTTGGGAGGTCTTTAACCATGTAACACTCTCCCCCATTTACACAGAAGGCTTTCTGCTTTATGTCACATTTTGTGAGATGACTTGTCCCAGTTGTAGATGTGGAAGTGGCTGGAAAAGATAAGAATGAAAATGCAGATCAGAGGCTGTTTTTCTTTCTGACTGGTAAGTATACTTGTGTGCGAGGGAAAAAGTAAGGCTAGGGAGGATCTGGCAAGTCCTTTGAGCTCTGTGTCTGCTGCTACCACAAGCACTAATTACTTGACCCTGTATTTCGTTGATTGCCACAGAGAGTGGAGTTTAAATACATACCTCAGAGATACACAACCCCACACTTGGCCTGGGAGGAAGTGAGGGTTTTCCTAGCCCTGTCCACCAAGTGGCCTTAAATTTTTGCAAGACTCATATGTGTTTCATTAAAAATGTGTAATTTAAGTGCAGTAACTTACATTGCATTAATTGCATACAAGTGATTTTGGGGTGTGAGAGTCATTACAGATTGCTGATATAGTGTCCAATAAAATACAGTGCTGGATGATGTTTCCTTCTGGTATTGCCTTGAAGCAGGTATTTTTCAGTGAAGCATAACCTGAGGCTCTGCGCTTATTCAAGACCTCAGTCCAGCCACTTCCTTCTCCCCGAGGGTGAATGGCTGAATGCTGAGTGTCTCTTTCCTTGCTCATAAACGACAGCTGTGGCTACCCTGGTTTGACTATGCAGGAGGAAGAGAATGGGGAGGTTGGAGGTTGTGTTCCTTCCTGTGCTTATACAGTTGCCACCATTGTGTCCACAGGAACCTTTGATCCAGAGGCCAGCCTAGCATCTCCTGCAGCTGGGCTCATCCGCATGAGGTTTGGGGCCACCAATGCTGCTAGACACCATTAGGTGTCTAAATTCCTACAAAGTGGAAGTTTCAGCCTGACGACAGTGTTTCTTAGCTTACTCCCTGCTGCACTTAGGGAATACCTAGCGAAGGCAGGAGCACTGTGTAGTTAGCAACCTTTAGGGAGGCTGCCAGGGAAGGATAAGTAATCATAGCCTTAGGACTTGCCCATGCCATTTCTGCCAGGGATATGCTTTTCACTGCTCACAGAAAGCAACTCAACTTATGCCCCCAAGTGGGATAAGCCCCTTTGGTGGTCCCTGTCTGCCCACACTGACTGCAGGTGAAGCTTAAACTCTTGACAATATGCCCAAAGACTTTAAATGGCTAAAACTAACTGAAGTGATCACCTGCAAACTGTAGAAAGTGGTGGGAACTCTTGCATGATATTTGTTTATCTCCAGAAACACAGAAGTTAGTAATTTTGTTACTGTGATCAAAAAAATCCCAGTATTTTTGTTTCTGAAACACAGTTTGTACCCTGAGGTGAAACAATGCTGTCACCTATTGACTGATTTCACTGGAGTTGACTAGAAAGCTGCAAACACCTACAGAAAAGTTGTCTGATATTTGAAGCCTTTTCTAACACAAAGGCACCCAAGGGGCATGCTTATAATAGGCGATGCGTGACATCCTACCATTTCCTGGACACACTGAATCTGAAGAAAACATGGTTTTAGCAGATTGACTATGAACAAATACCACTTATGCATTTTGAACTGTAGTATGGTATAGTCCCTGTCACATTTCATTTTTATGCATTTCCCATTATCTTCCAGGTAAATGCATTTTTAGCACTCAGCGCTTGGGAAAGGGCACCGCATTGGCTTCTTTCTCTTTCTTGCATGCTGCCTTGCTTGTATGGGATGGTGTCCTCTAACAGGCCAGGAAAAACCCTCTTGTGACCTCTTCCAAAACTCAAGCTCCCTCCTGCTTCTCACTTGCATCCACCCATTGTGTTACATCTCCACAGATCCTGATCTTGACTGGGGCCTCTAAGTTAATGAAACGCAAACATGGAGTACTGATTCCTCTTAATAACACATTCCTTTCTCCTGGCCCCTCAGAGCATGATTTATAACCTCTCAGACCAGGATAAATTTATGTCTTGTCTAGGGGCAGGAAAAGGGGTCATGTTTTAAGAGTAGTCTGACACTGTTTCAGCTAGCACCAGTTCAAATAGGACTTTGCACCCAATGTTGACAAATGGCTGGCCTACAGACTGCCATCCGCTCAGCAGCGAAGGGTCCTCTATGTTTGATGTCAGAGGCTTGACCACCATCTTTGAGGATCTCCCCTCTCTCAGGATGGGGAGATTTGCCTTGTAGAAGAGACTTTCCTTCTCTGCTGGTTTGAAAGGAGCCTGGATTATTATCCTAAAGGAGATGCCTGACATGACAGGCTGTGTCATACCAAGTCCTAGGATGTAACAAATGTGAGTGAACAAATTCCGTCTGTGTACTAATGCATGCTTTGGAGCCTTTGTGAGTCTCAACAGGCAAGCTCAATATTAAGCTTATCACTGCTGATAACCCATGCACCCTTTAATAAAGTTAAAGGACACACTTCAAGCTGTGAGCCAAATGCTCTGAGGATGTCTTCGAGCTCAGAAAGCTGGTGCATTAATTTGGGAGAGGAAAAAAAGCAATATTGACTGCAACGCTTTTGAAAAAAAACCCCCACCACTTTGCTACCCTGCTGGCTAATGCAATGTTTTAAATTGAATAACGAAGGTAGATACAGTAACAAGTGGACTTGTAGCTATCTGTAATTGTTTCTATAATCTCGCTTACTTGATTTTTCTTTAAGCAGAAGCTCAATCGAAACCAGAACACCATGGAGTTTCAAAGTTAACAGTGATTTCCCAGCTGATGTAAGTGAGATTTGGACAGAAGCAATTGCTCTGAACTGACTACTAGAGATGGGAATAATCTGCAGCTCTCAGAGAAAACTCATGAGGCAAAGGCTTCACACATATTTGTGATGAGTATCTTTACCCTTGTTTTGGGCATCACATATTCAAAACTGTTGTATAAATCTTGCACAAGAATTTTCTCTTCATTACTGATCTGCTGGCATCATAGTCCATGTCTGCCTGAGCTTTGTAATGGGTTGAAGGGAGGAAAAAAGTCTCCAGGGAGTTAGTTCTGATATTAATTTTTCTTTGAGAAGTATGCATAGTTTTTATGGCTTATGGCCAGCATTCAGTGTATGCACTGTAAGCCTACTTTGCCAATTAAATACAAGAAACACTAACTATGGGTTTGGGTTTCACTTAAAGCCACATAATGGAAGAAATACCGTGTTTGGGAGCAGGTGTTCATCAGAGTCCATTTCATACAGTCCATAACTAGCCCCAAAATATGGCCTTTCCATACATCTCTAGCAGACATGGTCTCGGAAGATGTTTAGTGGGAATGACCAGCAGCGATGAGGTAAAGCACACAGCTGTAAAACATGTATCTGAGCATTGTTACTTCTCCAGTGAGTCAAAATTTGTACCTCCTTTTTTTTTTCCATAATGTTTTCTTCAGCTAGACAAGCACAAGAGAGAAAAGGTGTTTTGTTCTAGAGTCCTATACCAAACACTTAGCTTACCACAAGGACTAAGTTACACACATCACAGGTAAATCACCATTTGAAAATATCACACATGAGACAATATCTGAAAACACTGCATAGTCTACCTTCCCCTCTCCCTTCCCTGAAGGCAGAAACACGATATTTTAAAAAGCAACTGCAGGCAGTGTGAACAAGGTCACTACTAGTAAAGCAAATATTCACATGGCACTGAGAAACAATGAGATCGGCTCCCAGCCCCGGGAATTGCCTAAAGACATTAACAAGAAGAAAAATAGAGGCTATTCCATATTACAAAAACAGTTCTCTAAAAGGTGAATTACTGCTGTAAAACTACCTTAGGTTCATTTCATGTCAAGCAGACAAAACTTCATGTCATTCTGTTCTTACCTGGGGAACCTCTGACCCTTTTTTCCTGGTCTGAAACAGAAAAATGCATTCTCTTTCTGTCTCTTGCTTTCCAAAAAACCCTCTGATGTTTAGTGACTACATCACCAAGACTCCCTGACCCTGCACAGATGCGACAGTCCACTGAGAGGAGTCCTAAGAGACCTCAGACTTAATTCAGACTAACAGGGAAGAGCTTTGCAACCTAAACAGAATAGTATCCATGCCTCTTTGAATTGAGTTTCTGCAAAGCTGGTGTAAAATCAGAGGACACACTCAAAGTCATGCAACGTGGCTAGTGAGATGCTTATGACTCGATGGAGATAAAGTGGCAGCTGCAGCACGAAGGAAGGTTTGCCATTCTCATGGGAAGGCCACTTACTGGAGGTAAATATGCCACTTTATGGGACTGCAGATGGACACCTTTCCAGTCTCCTTTCGTGAACCCATGGCTCATGCCAATGGAGAGAAAGGGACCTGAAAGGAGTGAAGGATGGACTGAGGGAGAGAAGGAGGTGATGAGAGAGTGCACATCAGCAAGCCTTGGGGTGATGGAGTGTCTGGTCCCAGTTGAAAGCCAGCTTTACTAGCTCATATTGCAACACTTGTAGTTCATGCATTGCTTCAAAAGCACAGTCCAACTCCCTCTTGACTTGCTGATGTGCAGTTTAAAGATGCACAGCCCTGATCTGCAGCGTAGGTTGATTTCCTGCATAACCTTGGCTGTAGCATTTAATTCCACTGTATCTCCATGAAATCACCTACATTTTCTTCCCACTGAGTACTGAGCCTCTTCAACTCACTCTGACTTCCCTGATGAATCCAACTTACCATACAGAAAACCTTGGCATTTCTGTACTGCACTGAATGAGGAAAGTTGCTGGTTCCAGCGTAACTGTGGGCAGCAGAAGCTATATGGGTACTTTCAAGGAGAACAGAAGCCAAAACCTGAGAGCAATCAAAAATTAGCCCCTCTCTGAAGAGACAAGTATTTCCATTTTACCAGGTGCGTAAAAAGATGTATTTTATATACAGTCCTTCCTACTTAATTGTTCCAGACCTGGAACTGGATTCATGTAGCTGTGAACATGCCAACGGTTTGAAAAAACTACCAACACCAATGAATAAACACCAGAGAAAAAAACCTCCAAAACAACCAAGTCTCTATATGAGGCATTTACGGTCTATTTCACGGGGCTGCTCAGAATTTTTCACATTGTTTTTGTGATTTAATACCCCAAACTGGCTGCTCAATCCAGTTAAAATTTTTTTCAGCCTCTCTCTTCGCAAATAACATGCAGCATAACAGATTCTTGGGACCTCCACAGGAGAGGAGGATCTGTTCAGCCAGCAGCTGGAATTGAGTGCTTACAAGTTAGTAGAATTGTTCTCTGGCCATACGACAGTGCTTTCCCACTTTGGCACTATCTCTAGGAAGATCAGGGCCAGCAAGAAGGAAACAGGAAATTGCCAGGTCTGCAAGATAGAAACTTCAGGAAAGATTGAGAGCACATAAACTCTTGCTGAACCAAGGCGGCATGTCTCTCTTCTCCCTATGACATGGACTCAGCGGTGGTTTCCTTCCACAAATCCAACCTTAGCAAAGCAAAGTAAAAAAAAAAAAAAAGAAAAAAAAAAAAGAAAAAGAAAGCACAGACGCTTCAGCTTGCTGCACCACCCGATCGCTTCCTCCCCAAGAGGCCAACAGACTGACCCAGCTGGCAGGCGTGCGACTGTGGGACCTGCACAGCATCTGGCTCACCACAGAGGGTCAAGAGGTGACATACGCTGAACACTGCTGATCAAGAAGAATTTTTGTTTGTGTCATTTAACTTCGAGATGGTAGAAAGGATGGGCACAGACACACAAAGTTCACAGGTTGTCAGTGAGGAAATGCAACTACTGCTTGCAAAAGAAACTTTTCAGAAGGGTGGAAAACACAGGCTGTGGAAGAATACTAGTGAATGGAAAGACCTGGTTGAAACTGGGCTTTGAGACAAGGCATACTTTTTCACTGCTGTGAAAGATGTCAGCTTTCACTTGAGGGTGGTGTGATAAGCAAAAGGTCTGTAAGAGCCTTTAGAAAACATTCCCCATCTGGTGAAGGGAGACATGAATGGCAAAACACAAGGCAGTGACAGACCAGAGCATCCACAGAGGAAAAATGTGTGTGTGGTGGGAAGGGACAGAAGGAAAAGAAAAGAAAGGAGGTGCAGAGGAAATATGCATAGATTGAACCAGTGCAGGAAAAGCAGGTCTAAGCTCAGGAATGCTAAACAGACAGCCAGACAAGGAAGTGCTTTTATTGTTGAGAGACAACTTTGCAAATGCCAGGAATGGGTGGGAGGGTCTGAAAATGTAGAGACCTTAGATTAAAGCAGACAGCAGACAAAGCGCTGAACACAAATGTCATGATACAATGAATGGTCTCCAGTGTGGAGTCCTTTGCTGTACTGGAGAACATCCCATCATGCAGAAAAACCTGAGTGGCCAAATAAGCTGTTGGAGAGGATTCCTGATTCATCTTGTTTTGGAGGCCACAAGGCCTCTTCTCCATGCTGGCTGTGCAGCAAGGTAAGGTACAAAACTCATTGGGCTGGAAGTTTGTAATGGGCTGAGCCCATGCTAAACAACCCATAATACATCTGTTAGGAGGTGCTTCATCATGTGAAGTGCTTACGCCTGTGCATCTTCCACAGAGCCCTAAAAGGTCTCTTCAGGCTGCTGATGACTAGGGCAGATGCAGAGGAGGCTGTCAAAACTGAAAAGGACACTTAGGGTGGAGGTGGAGCTTCACAAAGCAAGAGTTGCCTGCATAGTCCAGTTCCTGCCCTGTTAGTCCCGATCCCAAGGGAGTCATTGCACTCAGAAGAGAAAACAGCTGTTGGACAGGTGAGAAGCCATCTTCTGCTGAGGGCCAAGGCACAGATTCCAATCTCAGGAGAACCAGCTGCATCAAATCACTGGGTAGGTCTTGCTGTCCTGTTGTCATGACCCTGTCCAGTCAATGAGAAAGGTGCTGTTGCAACCATCTGCAGCTTCACTGCAGCCTGGAGAGGTGACTGATGGGATCTACATGGAAATCAAACTGCCGGCAGGAGGACTGGACTCAAGACAGTGAAGACAAGAACTTGGGCTCTTTTCTCAAGTCCCAAATCTCCCTATTCTGCAAGGCAGAGTGGGGAGCACCCTAATCCAAACAGCATAATTTCTGTATAGAGCAAACCACCATACGAGATGGTTTTAACTCAAGATGACTTTTCATTTAAAAAGCGGGGAAAAACAACCTTGACAGAACTGAAAGAACAAACACACAAAGATTATGAAGATTATGAAGACAGATTGCTGTCCTTCAAGAAAATGTCCAGAGGGAATCCGAACACTATCTTGAGGCCCTGCCAGCTACCCAAATTCAACTGCAGATCTGGCATGGCAGCAAGCTCCCTGAGAAATGAGACAGCAAGTACAGCTGTACTAACACTGCTTTCCCTGCCTCAGGATGCAAAATCTGGGTTTTTTTCTCTATTTCAGTCCACATATGATCCTTTCTGTGAGGATTGATCATTTAGCTCACTTGTGCTGTAACCAACATTCAATTATTAAAATAAATAATGATAGAAAATCTAGGTCTGATTAGCTGCAGTTAGATTCAGCTGAGGTAGCAGTGCTGTCTTACTACCCCTGAAAGTTACTGTGGCAGAGGACTGTATTACAGATTCCATCTGGTACCATCAAGTTTGCCCTAATGGCTATGTAGTGATACTGACATAACTATTTCCTTATCACATTGAGTAGTGAAATAATTTCATTCCATTGTAACATAGTCAGTCAAAATCTATTCTTGTTCCTCTTTCCTCTGAAGGATTTTTCTTATTAATTCCAAGTAACCAATTATACTTCTGCAAATCAGTGCAAAATGTCTTTACCTCTTTAGTTCTATCTACTCACAGAGAAGCAGGGATAATAAAGACTACTTAGCAGCTTATGCAAAGAAGCATGAAAGCTATTACAAATTATGTTTCATATAAAGTCAACATGATAATCCCTGTCATGAATCCTCCTTCAGGAAAGCACTGCAGCAAGAATATACCTAAAAATGAACCAATAAGCCCACACAAATGTGAGATCGCACTCAAGCACCTGCTTAACTTATTGTCACATTCACTTCCATGTCTTCCCCTGTGTCTTTATAAAGTTTTCATGAAGGAGAATGGATTTCAGCACAGTGTTTAGCCTTGTTGAAAGCAAGACTTGCCCACTGCAATACCTTATGTTAAGTAAGTTTGCAAGAGGAGGCTGTGTTTCCTTGAATAATTTTAAATGTGCAGCCCAGGATTCTTAGGCACCCATTAATCTGTCTCCTACTGCATACTCTGCAGCGAAAAACATAGAGGTTACTAATTCCACAACGAAACAAGCTTTCATTGACTTTGAAGCACATCTTCAAAGTCAATAAGGGCATGTTCCCTCCCCATGCTCCCATCCCCAAAGCACAGAAGACTGTCTGTTGCTTTCCCGGTGGCTCTCTGCTTCATGGAGGTGGTCGTGAGAGGAAGCCCCTGGAAACTTCAGGCATGGAAGGGATGTGCTAAACCTGAGGCAATCAAAGCTCAATCTCTTTTACCAGCCTGAGATCCCTGGGTGGTGGGGAAGAACAGAGTAGCAGAAATTAGCTTTTAAGATATAATGGTGACAAGCTCTGACACAGACCAGTGTGGAAAGATGCCTTCAGTTCTAAGTTAAATATACAGCAAAGGCAACTTGTCTCAGAAAACACAAAGGGTTGCCCACAGGTTGCCAAGTATCTCCTTGATATCTTTGATAAGAAAGCAGTACAAGAAAGGATCCCCAACAGACAGGCAGGTAAGAATATAAGTGAAGGACAAGAATGCTTATCAAGGACAGCTTCCTTTGTAATGCACTGAATTTATTTGTCAGTTTACTTCGATACTTGTATTCCACCAGAGATTTCCAAGGTCTTGGATTTTTTTTTTTAATTTTAAATTTCCTGTACAATTTAAAACAAAGTTTTGAAATTTAACCTGTAGAAAAGAAGATAGACTTTATTCTCTTGCTGTTAAAACTTATTCCTTAACTTGAAATGTATCAATCCCCTTGGAAAAAGGTATGATAAAATCTTAAGATAGAGCTGTTGGGTCTCTTATGCAGGTTCTGCTAGAGGATCCAGTCTCCTGTCCTCTTGGGAAAGTGCTCATTGAGACTAAGGAGAAAAATTCTCTCTGGGTGGGTGCAGAGGGAAATTTTGACTCTGCTATCCACCAGCACAGCCATGGGACCCATAGTTTCTGAAAAATACAGAGTTACCACTTCCCTGCTTGGAATTTCTCTCTGCAGAGAAGAGTGGTGGAGAGAGACATTACTAGGTTATGCTTTGCTTGTAACAAGATCCTCTGGACTCCGTAAGCAGGGTCCTTTCATTGCAAACTGTCAAAGCACTTAGAATTCCTATCAAAGAAAGAGCTTTCTGTGGCAAGGGAGCCTTTTCTCATTTCCCTCCCTAATTTCCCGCCTGGAGGTATGAAATTGTCCCTGTTTATAGTGCTGCTTGAAAATGAGTGTGCATGAAGTCGCACTCAGGGAAATCACACTTGTGACAGTAAAAAGACAAACAAGAGTGGCCTAGAAAACATGACTAGCAGGGTAAAGCAGAAATATTTCAGGTTGCCTAGCCTGAAACAATTTTTTTCCCTAACTGTGTAGTGTAGTCCTAGTGGGACTGACTCCGACAGGCTTCAAAGGATTGCGTGATGTGTCAGGAGCAGTCACACCAGCAGGCAGCAGCTCAGTGTCCTCAGTGAACCCTGCCCAGGACCTCTGTGAACCACTGTGGATGGCAGCTGTGAGCACAGAGGAGCAGGTTCTTACACCCAGACCAGTCCTGAAAGACTGCTCTCTTCCCCCTGCCCTCATCCTGCGACTTCTTCCACTGCCTGCATTAAAGCTTTGTAGCAAAGCTTCAGAAGTTACTGTGAGGGAGTGCAATGCTGTCCCTTGTATCTGCTGTCAACTCGGGCTTTTAAAAAATAAGTAGTAGTACATTTGCTGCAATAGAAAAGACTACCTTCCTTCTGCCAACAACACTCTTTGTTCTGACAGTATTTTTTTCACCTGCTAACCTGATTTTATTCAGCTGTTGTTTCTTCAGTTAAGCTATATTTTAATGTGCTGATACAGTAATGGCATTTAATCAGTTCCTGTTCTCAAGAAACAACAGAGAGGACTATGCAATAAACATGTTACTGTACCAACAGTTTTTAAATGTTTATGAAAAGGTTGAAGTTTTTTTTCACTTAAAAAGAAATAAGTGAAAACAAGCGTAATGTTATTTTTCTAGCCTCTAAAAAACAGTCTAGTAACAACCATGCAGAAAAATAAAATGTGTTCTTGTTGAGAATAAATGGCACATTTCCTCCAGCAGTTAATTTCTACAATCTGGTTATAAATCTGTCAAAAATAAGATTTATAATGAAATGCTAACAGATTCCAGGCAATTGCTGTGCTAGTAGAGCCACTTACATACTCATGTATTCATGCAGATACAGACCTGCAGAAGGGATGGATTCATAGGAATGAGAAAATGGTTCAACAGCCTATCAGGACAAGACAGGCTCTGTGTGAAGGAGAACATGTAGTCCAGATGAAAGTCATACTTTATACAGAAAGCAAAGATTCTTGTCCAGCTAAGGGAGGACAAAAGGTGGCAACAGTGCATGCAGCCACATAGCCAAAAGAACTGCCCTGTTTACAGATGGCAGATGCCTTTCCAGCATAAAGCAAGTTGCTAAGGCAGTCCTATTGTTGGTCCTTGCTCTTCAGCTTTAAAAGGGACTCTGCTGGTATGCAAGGAAAAGCTGTAAGAACTGGGTTTGTGCAGCCTGGAGAAGACAGGGCTTCAGGGTGACCTAACAGAGGCCTTCCAGTACCTGAAGGGACCTACAATAAAGATGGAGAGGGACTTTTTACAAGGGCATGTAGTGACAGGACAAGGGGGAATGGTTTTCAACTAAAAGAGAGTAGGTTTAGATTACGTATTAGGAGGAAGTTCTTTGCTGTAAGGGTGGTGAGGCACTGGAACAGGTTGCCCAGAGAAGCTGTGGATGCCCCATCCCTCTAAGTGTTCCAGTCAGGCTGGATGGGGCTCTGAGCAACCTGGTCTAACGGAAGGTGTCCCTGCCAGTGTCAGGGATACTGGAACTAGTGATCTTTAAGGTCCTTTCCAACCCAAGCCGTTCTATGATTCTATGATCCACTGTTTCTGTTACTGTAAACAGAGATGGGATGCTGTTGTGTACCACGATCAAGGACAATACCAGCTAGAAATGTGAAGAGTTTGCAGGCCATGTAAAGGGCAAGAAACAGATGGGGAACACAAGAAAACAGCAAGAAGCTCTTCACGGTGGCAGCCAACATTTTTTGTGGTTTCTTCCACAAGAGAGAATACTCCAAGTGAAATGAAGAGGCATGGCATACAGAGGGCCCCTCCAAGCAGGGGACAACATTTGAAATGGATGTTTGAACAACTGATTCATAGAAAGCAGCACACAATTGCTGCCTGGGGGTGGGAACCTGCACCTATAGGGTGAGCAGGAGGGAAGAGGGGATAAGCTCTAAGGGCACTGATGAGCAGTGAGATGAGAAACCACAGGAGGGATGCAGAAGGAAAGAACTGGTGACACTGGAAGAACCTGATGGTGGAGGTCCTAGCTGTGTGGGTAAGGTCAGAAAGCCATTCTCTAGTGGTGTCATGCACAGGGACCTCTCAAAACACAGAAAGCTAAGCTGGGCATACACTGAGCCTACACGTTTTTAACCACTTCAAACCACTATACTACACCTTTCTTCTGCAGACTGGGCCTAATCTTTCAGGTCCCTTGCAGAAAACTGTTACTGCATGTGGTATCCTACCAATGACATTCCAAGCACTCCATTTGCTCACAGTTTTTTGAGTCCCTTTGTATCAAAATGAAAGTATATTTTCATTAGTTAATGTTTAGGTGGGTTTGTCTTTAAATCTTCTTTCAGTCTACAGCTGAACTGTTACAGGTTCTCACTGCCACATCCCTTTTATAGTGCCATGGGGTGTACATTTAAGAAAAATATCTCTGCTAATGGGAACCTTGAGTATCAAATGTGTCACTGCCTCTCACAGGTGACTCAGAAAACTGCCATCCACCATCCTACAAGATAGACCCTGGGGATTTCCCTCATCATATTGCTTGTTGGAGAGCATTATTCCATGGGTTTCAGCCAGCAATTTATAAAAGCCCAAAAGATAATTCAAAGGCTGGAAGAGAATAGAACGCCTGAGCCCAGCAAAACTAGGTGTTCTTTACACCAAAAACCTGAATGTGTTTCACATATTACAATTATTGGGCAGATGTATCAATTTTTACCATGCTTGTTCTAAAGTTAGGAAGAGAAAGAAGCTCCTGAAAGTCTCAAGGACAGGAGAGAAATTTTGCACAAATCAGTGAAAAGGGAAGCTATCAAGTGTTTAGGGCCAACATCATAGGAGAATGCTTGACAGAGACAGCAGTGGAGCCCTCCAGAGGATACGGAGGATGGAGGCTTTTTTTTTTTTTAAACATTGTCTTCTAATATGAGCTACAACAAGAAGATCGACAGTCTGAGCTGTTTAAAAATCCTGAGCCAAATCTTATAGAACCCCGAGTTCAGTTTAGAAGAGCAGGCTATTAAAAAAAAAAATCATTCACTGGGTATTTTTATTTTTTGCTGATAAGCCTTTGAGCTTATCTTGTACTGCAATCCAAACAGTCAGACTCTCCCTCTTTCCTTTTGAGTGGAAGCTAAAACGTAGCTTGAAGAAAGAAACCAAATGCTGAAGGGACTCTGTCTCTGTTGTGTGCTGGGTGCACAAAACCAGCATTTTACCGTAGCCAGGAAAACAATGCAACCCATTGCACACTGCTTGTAAATATTACTTTCAAAGGTTCCTTGGCTGCTGTACCCAATAAGGTTGCAGACTGAACTGCAAGGAGAACATTACCAGCCTGTGAAGGGATAAGGAAATTACTAATGGCCAATTTTTACACTCTTACAAATACTGAGAGAAGGTTGAGCCTTTTTACAGGACAAAAGCAGTAGCTGGTTGATTTTCTCCAAGGTTGAGAAGTGCGTGGGGGAAAGGACTAGGATTCCAGCCTGGCAGGTATGGCAGCCTTGTGGCTGTGCCCGGACTTAGCATCTTAGTGCTGCCAGAGCCACGGCTGCTGGCACAAGGCTGCACCTGAGAGCTGTTGGGAGCTGCTTTTGGGGAGCAGTTCCTCTTCTCTTTCTGCTGTCAGCCCTCTCCTGCAGCCTTCCTTAGCAATCTGCACCTCCAGAAACTCAGCAAGCTTCCTGGCACAAAGATCTCAGTAAACGTAAATTAAGAACATCACTTCTAGCCTAAACCTGTATTTTGCAGGATGCATTTCCTTGCTGGAAAATACTTCAAGGTCAGTGAAGACAAGTCAAAGTTTGAGTATCTCAGGGCAAAACAGAACGATTTTTCTTCCTTCAGGGTGATTCTCTTACAGCCAAGCAAAGCTGACTTCATGTCTTTTTCAACTTTCCTGTTGTATCAGAGGCCTATGTCAGCTGTCTATCTTATTTAACCTTGGTCAGCAGGACACAGATAGTGCTGTGGCAGACATTGTTGTCTTCCTCCATTTCCTCCACATTGCTTCGTTCCACCAAAGCCATGCGTTTTGTTACCGGCAGCAGCCATATCATGGAGGTAATGAAAGTCCTGTGTTGGGAATATGCCAGTGGTGAGCTAAGTTACACGGCTTGTGCAATCTCTTACTCTCACAGTGCTGTAGATGTGACCTCTGGATACCATTAATTTCCATGGCCTTTATGAAACTCACTGAATGGGATGAAATTGCATTTTACTGTGCAAGGAGCCTGCCTTGAGACAAAAGGGCAAACAGTCCAGGAGAATTTATCTGTCAAAGTCACCTATGACTTGAATGAAATAAGAAACTGATGCCACTGAGGGAGGGGGAAGGGAGGGAGAGAGAGAGAGAGAGAGACCTTCTCTCTGATGTTTTTGCATGATTTCTCTGCTTTTATTTACATGCACCATTGAAGAGTGGTCCTCGGAGCAGTTTTCTTTAATGCTTCTAATGCTAAGAGCAGCTATTCAAATTAAATACTTTGAGACAGTGCCGGCATGAAAATGAGTGAATTTGAGCATCTAGATGAAAATTTTCCTTTTTATCTAGGGATGAAAATAAAGACTAGATTAAAACACTCACATATGGGAAAGGTAAATCTAAATCAATGGATGACAGTTCTGATTAGAGTTGACTAATGGAAAAATGATAATAAACTAAGAATACTATGAAATACATTTGCTTAACTTCTTTTTTTTCCTCCTTGTTTTGGTCTGTTAGTCTGTGTGGTCTTGCAGAAATTTACTGTGGCATAGGATGTTCCCTTCATTACTCATGCTGATCAGAAGAAATGTGGATATCAAAGACATATCCATTAAGAGATGATGCCAGAAAAAATTAAATAAAAAAACCTCCTTCATATATTTTGCAAAACTAGAAACAAGCTCAAGAAGCCTGATGAACATATTAAACAATTTTGTGCTTCCAAAAGCATGAGGAACAATTTTTCGGTTCCTAAGTTTTATTTCCTAACTAATCAAAGCAAAAGAAAAGCTTCAAGAAATCAATGGACAGCAGTTACAAAGAAGAAGATAGCAAGGAGAATGTTTAATATTTTAGAAGGGATTTGAAAGTAAACAATTTGGAACAGGAGCTGGATCAATATTTATTTCTTTACTTTCTTGAAAAAGAATGGGAAGACTGACAGTCATAGTTTTTGCTGCAAGAAGACAATTTTGTTTATGAATTTGCTCTAAATTATGATGAAATGCACTACATGTAAATTGGCAAAAAAGGAAAAATAAAGCTTTGAACTAAATAATTATAAAAATCTTTTAGGTATATTGTCAACACATGCAGCTTTTGTCTGGTGCATATCTTATGCACATCTATCAGATAGCTGCAGTATATGCTATTTGTGTCACGGACATCATTACCTATGTCCAAAAAATAGTACCAATTTTCCAAGAAATTCTATTAAAAATGCTTTTTCTCCCTCCACTTTGTTTTAGTGTTTAGTAGCTGAGATAGTCAGAAAGTGGTTCTCCTAAAATGAAAGATACAAGCAATTTGCTATGGCATACTGCTGGTTTTGGTTAGACCAACATGAGATGAGAAACTGAGCTCACACTACCTTCAAGCTGCCTTGAATTAGGAAGTCCAAAACTGGAAGTACCACCTAAAAAATCCACAGTCTCTTTCTAAATTCTGAGTTTAAATGGCAACAGTATGAACTCCTACTAGAATTAGGAGTCTGTTGTCTTACAACTGAGATCAGTGTTTGGCCCAAAGTCAACAGCAGACACATTTTACTAATGAGGGAGAACAGGATGCCATTCATTAACTCCCATCTTTCACACATACTGTGTGATCTGGTGGAGTGTGTCCCACTGAAAAAGAAATGGAAGAGGTTATCACTTTGAGATAAAATAGGAAAAAGCAAATTTCAGGGATTTCATCTTTGACCTTATTATTGCCTGCAATTTGCTAACTAGACTGTTTCCAGCCTCAGAAAGAATTACAGCTGCCTAAAATGATACTTCTGACTCCACGCAGAGACAAAGCCCAATTCTGGCTCTCGCTGTTGAAACAGTGGACCTATAGAGCACAACCCTTTCTCTTTTAAGATCATTTTACCCTCTACCCGATAGTTTACTTTAGGCTATGTCAGACCAGCAGTCCATTCTGCCTGTCTCTTTGTTTCTTGTCACATTTTTCCCTCTAGTCATCCCTGCAGCCCTCCTCTTCACCACTTGAAGCCATTCCCATTTCTTCTCCCTACCCCACAGCATGCCCTCACAGCACTGGCCCTACAGGAGTAAGGACGGGAGGGATGTCTGTGGGCTCCAGCAGCACCACACCCTGACAAACACTGGCCTGCTCTCGGCCACGTCAGTGAGGGGTGCAGCAGCCAGAGATGTGCTGGGATGGCAAAGGAACAACTTCTCTGCAACCAGCATGAACAGGGCTGTCCTCTTTCCCTACCTGCAGGTATGTGCCCTGTCTGGGAGGAAGGAGAAGTGAGTAATCAGGTCTAGGAAGAGAGGCTGGGAGACGGTTCATGTGTGGGAGCAGGCTTGACACAGTAACCAGACCCATCAGTAATTGCATCCCCTGCATGTTCTGGTGTGCCTGGCTCCTCTCCTAGACTGACTGCTCTCTTGAGACAGGTCTGGTTATATCTTGATACAGAACATGCCCTTGGTTTTAAATAAAGGGTCACGAAGAAAAGCCTCAGTTCAGCTACTTACTCTGAAAAAAAGGCATTTTAGAGCTTATTGCTTTGGATTCAGAATTGAAGATTCAGCTTTTCTGTGGTTTTTTTTTTTTTTTCCTAGCACTTACCTAGGCCTTTCTGGATTTTCAGTAGAGTGACAGACACATTACGAGAGGAAATTACCAAGCAATAGAGCTCAAAAAAAAGTGTGGCAATTATCTGAGCTAATTCAGCAATGAGGTAAGGAAGCTGAAGAAAGAACCCCTCTTTCTTAGTCTGTTAAATAATACAGTTAATTAAACTTTGGGTTTCAACTCTATGCAAAACCCAGCACAGACAGCTTGCTTAAAGCACTACCTTGATGCAACATGCACACATACCTTCCCAAAAGGTGTACAAGGAATACGCACTGGTAGGCAATGGGGCTGGGTCTCTGTCTTACAGGCTTTCAAATGCCTTGAAAAGCCCTGTCCAGAGTCAAACTTTGTTCAGCAGATCTGGGGAAGCTCAGGTCACCTGGTCCTGCTATGTTCAGTGCCAAGCTACAGTCAGCAGAGCTGTGGGAGCATCCTCTGACTGTGCGGTAATGCCAGCCCTGCTCATCGAGGACAGAAATTTCCCAGACATGCCAATCCTTCCTGGCCCTACTGCAAAAAAACATCCAGCTCAGTGCCAGGTTTCGTGCTCCGCTCCAGCACAGCACCAGCTACCCGTGGAGCTGATTTGACCGTCTGATCAAATCATGTGCTGGTTCGGCCTGTGCTTCCACACACTGCAGCCCACACGCTGCAGCCCAGTAATGGTCCTTCAATCCCTCCCCAGTTATGATACAATGCCATTTCGAGAGGAGACCATCTTCTCCAGAATTCTTTCTAACTTACAATAAAAGTAACAGAGCAAGCAAGCATGAATGCAGATCATGTTTGTCAGCTACGATCATTCTACAGTGACCTCACAAAAAGTGGGATTTCAAAGACTCAGATCAAGAAAATCAAGTGAAATTTTGAAGCTGGTGGCAAGCATTCTGGGAATGGTCTGTTGCAGGAGTGAGAGTGCAAGGTATATTAAATACTTCAAGAGATTATTAGCTCATAGAATTATAGGAAAGATACTTAAGTAAAAACATAAGGAAAAAAGTAGAAAATTTATGTCTGACCATTACGGTGTGTCCACAATTATGTTTTTTTACTTTCTAAAGCGCATGTTCAGCCACTAATCTTACAGCCAATATCTAAAACAGACTTCAGTGCTCTGTTTCTGTTTTGAAGGGTCAGCAAACCCTGAAAAGGAAAAGACAAATATGGGAAAGAGAAGAGTGCTTATGGATCCCAACACTTACAGAACTTCAGATCCTTTATGTATGACTGCTATTTTTGTCCTTTGGAATGCTTAAACTCAAATGTTTGGTTTCCTGCCTACTAAATATAATGTCTGCAAAACTTTTCTTAAATGAAAGATTGCACTTCCAGGTGGACATTTAAGCATGTGGAATCACATATCACATGCAATTCCCAATTCCCTGCTCATGAGTCTGGATCAATTCCCTCATTTCTTAGAATCAGCACATTACCACAAAAAAAAAACCAAATAAAAAAACCAAAAAAACCAAACCAAAACCAAACCAAACCAAAACCCCCTCAAAACCCAAAAAACAAACAAAAAAACCCCCAACAAATTTGGCAAGATTTTGTTGAGTGTATTCCAGAATTCAGCTTTGCTCTTGACTCTGTCTGTATTCAAATATTTCTTCAATTAAATAATGATCTCACACGGTACATTTTTTCACAGGTATTGAGCATGAACAGCTTTCACTGAAATCAAAGGCACTGGAAGGTGTTTATTACTTTTGTTTAATTAATCTTCTAAGTTTTTGTCAGACATTCACGCACAACAGAAATCTCTCATGGCCATAGGAGTAGTTGGCAGCTTTCAGTGAAAAACCAATGATTTATGAGATGGATGGCATGTTGCCAAGGGCTTGCAGGCCCTTGACGTCAAGCACTGCTTTTGGATATCTGAGCTGATCAATGAATTTGGGCAACTGAGCATTTGAGTACCCAGATGGACTGAGACTGCCCTCATCAGCCCTTTCTGAAAATGAGGCTGCATTAAAAAGTGCAGTGAGAAGCATCTTAACAGCTCTTCTATTTTCTTTCTCTTTCTTCTGATTTCCATGAAGATTCAAGCCCACTGTGGCAGCACTAAAAGTGCATGGAGGTAAAGAATCTAGGCACATTTTATAGCTACAGTAGATCCAGACTCCCTAGCCTTTTCTAAGGTTCCAGTGAGGATACAAAGGCTTATGCTGGAATTGCTATCAGGCTTTTTTCTTCCAACACATTAACAAGCCCACAAAAAGCCCTCCTTGTAACTGCATGGATCTATTTCAGATTAGATGAAATCTGGGCTTGATCTCTCCTACTGCACAAAACTCTGCGCTGTGTGCTCCCTTTGAAAGTACTGGAGTCTAAAGGGAAGGAGGAAATTTTTCTGCCATACACGACAGATGAGGAACTGCCAAAACCAGATGAAAAAGTGGCTGGGAAGAGACAACCTCATTTCTCTTGGGAAGCAGCAGAAGCAGATGAAACTGTATCTTTCTTCCACCTGCCTTCTCATTTTCATAAGCCTCTGTGGAGGAACCCTCAAAGTGCTGAACAAATGTGGACAAGGATGTGGTGGAAGGGAAATCCAAATAGACCAAAATCCTATTCCATCCACTGATGGTCCCAGGTCCTGTTGGGAGGGCACTGGACTTATAAATCAGGTCTGGAGTCTTCCTCCTCCTCTTCCTCCTCCTCCTCTTCCTCTTCCTCTTCCTCTTCCTCTTCCTCCTCCTCCTCCTCCTCCTCCTTCTTCTCTTCCTGTTGCTGATGTATTCTTCCAGCCTTGCTACATCTCTCAATCTGACTGACCAAGTCCTCAGAAGCAGACACATGTGACAGGTACCCTCGCTGGCCATGGGCACCTTTGCATGATTTGCTAAGGCGCCTCATCAGGAGAAAGAGGAAAAGGACAGCCAGGTTCTTTACACGCCATGGTAGACCTTTGTGCAAGGGTGCTGCTACAGAAATACCTCTGTGTCTGTGCCTGATACCTGCTCCTCAGAGATGGGTCAACAGGCACATCAGCAACAGATGGCTCAGAACAGACAGGCCCATACACAGGGAACGACTAGTGACACTCTGCTGTGCTCCCCCTAAATCACATTCTGGGAATGCCTCCACCAGCAACAAAGAGAACTGAAACCAACTGGCTTCTTCGTTAGCATGCTGGGAGTCAAGGCTGAATGAACACATGCTTATCCGCCCTTTCACCTCTAAACCAGGAAAGTAACTTTTCAGGCTGCTTATAAACAGCTATTAAGAGAATAAATCACCTTATTTCAGGGGCTTCAGTCTGCCCCAAAGGGGATGTGCAAAACATCTGAAAGAGAGCAAACTGGTTAACACCAGCTGGGAAGGACCCAGTGCCCAGAGATTCAGGCTTCTCTAGGCACTCCAGCCCTACCATGCAGAAATACAGGCAAAAACTGAAAATGAGTTTTCAGTTTCACATTGCAAAACCTTGTTGGCTCAAATGTCTTTTGTTCCTGAAATCACAACAAGCACAGTTCAGCTGCAGGTAAGCATCAGCTCATGGATAGCTGGACACCCCTCTCATGTTGCTAAGCTAGAGGAAGATGTCAACATGGACAGCACCACATCAACTAACAGGGAACCCAGTCACTCCCAGAACATGCATGGAGCAAACAGCTGGTCTCTGGCATCGATCCCAGAACACTGAAGCAAAATAGTCTGTGCAGGGTCTTATTTCCCGATTGTTTTGTTTTTTCAAGCCTCCGAACAGAAAAAATGCAGGAAAGGTAAAAACCTGGGGTGAAGGTCAGGGTGGATGAAGAAAGAAAAGGCTTTGCTTGCCTTCTCATGTGAGCTCTACTGCTGATATGCTGTGTCATGCGCTGGTACTAAGGTGGTTGGCATGTCCTAGTTCCTCTGGCTGCTGGAGGCAGAAACTATCTCCTTTGGCATATGTGTCTGTGCAATCACTGTTTTGTTTCACTTTGCTTTGCTTTCCACCTTCCCCCCCCCCTCCCCCCACCAAGAGTACAAATGTATTATTAAGGGAAAAAAATCCCTGAAATGAATTTTAAGGCCATAAAGAAGGCAGGCCATAAATCACAAATGTAAACTGGGATTGCTCTTTGAAGGTTCGTCTTATCCCAACAAGAAGTAAAATGTTGCTGATTTCTTGTGAGATTTACTCTATCAGTATTGAGAAAAGTAGGAAAAGTAATTGATTTTGCTTTGCAGCTATGGTTTGTAACTGAAAACATGTGTCAGCTCCTGTATCACACATTGGTTATGCTTCTGTCTTACTGTTTTTCAGTGTATTTAGCCTGTTTACTTCAGAGAATTTGACCTGATTAGTTAGAAGACTTTTTATATCATGCCTAATTTGTCCTTCCTTCATAGTCTCTCTGCTTTACTTTTTCGGATCATACATTCTCTGAGTTAACAAAGCATACAGGAAGTTTTCTCTGCTCATCTGACAAATTATTTAAAAAACACAAGCATGATATTGAGAGAAAACGAATATCATATTACAACATCCAAATTAAACTGTTTGATATGGGCTACAGATGGTCTCAGTCTGGTAGTGCAGAGAAACAGTGAGCATTTTTAATCCAAATCCACCTGTAAAGAATCAGGTTTCAAGTTTTAACATGCTGTATGTTTCTCTTTTTATTTTTTACCCTCTCTCTTTCTGGAGAGCAAAAGTCTAGCTACATCTGTTCCTAGCCTGGATCCACACAGAACCCACTGATGGGAGCAAATCCATTCATTTTTTATCAGTCAGGGCCAGGACATAATCTTCTAAAGAGAACTGCTTTTCCTGCAGGGGAGATCTACAAGAGGAGAGTGGAGTAACTGAAAGCAAACTCCGGGGCTGCTCTCTGGGATGAACATCATGGGATGTTCATCAGCTGTGACACAGGCCCCACAGCCTGCAGCGAGGTATCAGCTCAGGCTGTGCGCTGCTCACCCCTAGTTGCGTTGTCCCTGCCCCTTCACTTTGGTTATGCAGTTGCAAAGTGGTGATTGAAAACGGAGGAAGACAAGTCTGTAAGGCTCGACCATCACTTGGCAGCAAAACATAGACCCAGGAGAAAGGCTTGTAGGGAGGACTGGTGCTACATCTGCTGTTGTTACTCACCTCTGCAGCATCCCTCTGTTGTTCAGTGGGTTGTCCTACAAGTTTCAGAAGACCTTCTCCTCTGTGGGGATATGACAAACATGGTACCAGCTGGAGGCGGAAGGTCCTTCTGCCCTTGTGCTTTGGGACTGAAGGTGAAAGAGCTCTGCACTACTGTGGTGCATTCCTGTCTGCCTAGAAGCAGCTGGCTGGCTGCCATTGGAAAGCTGCCATTTTTGTCTCATGATGCTGCCGAGTGGCCTGAAGGACCCCAGCAAGCTTGGTTTCTGATAACCAGACAGATTAGCCAAAGACTCCATCCATTCCTTAGCTAAAGTGTTTCCGTCTGCTGACCAATCTCAACTTCATTGTTTTCCAGACCGAGCCAGTGCAACCTTCCTCTTCACCTATGCATCACCCTGTCCTGTATTCCTGTTTTGCTGCAGGATTTGAAGTTGGCCAGATACTGCCACTTGTACCTTTACAACACAAATGGTTCCAAGAAGAAAAATCAGGGTCTCTGACAGTTTCGTCTGAGCAATTCCAGTGCTTTTCTGACAGCTCCATGCTCAGAAATCTAATCCGATAAATCATTGTTCTGGTTTCAGATTACAATTTCCTGTGGCAACGTGCTGTGCATTCTAACTACAAACAATGTAAGATTGACTTTGATCAGCTTTTTAGTCCATCAAGCAATGTGGCTGAGAACATCCTTACTTTTGTACTAGTGAACAAAGAGAACAGAACCTCCTGTCCATCCTCTCAAGGCCAGTTTTAAAATCACCAGTCTCCCCACGTTGTTCCCCAAATACTTCGGCATCAAACTCCTCACACAGGAAAACCCCTGACAGTTATTCCAAGCCCACTGCTATTCCTCTAACTTCTTGATTGAACTTCTTGTTGATTCCCTTCCTACCCTGATATTTTAAATAAGAAATGAAGCAGGAGGCAGCTCTCCAGAGTACTGGAGTACATCACCATTTCGTATTAAAGCATGACGACATTTTCCCTATAGTTTTCCCATTCTAATTTGTATGTTTCCTAACAACTACTTGGGTCTTTGAGCTCAGTGATATGTGCAGAAGAGCTCTTTTTACGGCTTTAAAAACAACAACAAAAAAT